>CM077034.1:139232276-139616098 GCA_039090855.1 Macrothele yani
AGTAAAGAGAAGGAGGTAAGGTTTCGGTGATAATTTCGCATTTGTTTTATTTTCGGCTGATTTTTAATTATTGTTTTTGAAACACCGAATCCACTTAGCTATGTATTAAACTCTGCTCTATCGTTCGCTGAGGTACCAAAATAAAATAATTGATTTACAATATTTTTAGTTCATCCAAAACCCAGTAAACGTACCCTGTACTAGTATTGCACCTACATGTGAAGGTGTTTTTGGAGAATATCTGAAAGTGTTTGTCTAGTCTCATTCAACAGCCATTTTCACAGTCTTCGAATTTTTAAAAACTTCATTGAAGAAGACCACCATTTGCTTATAGGGTGTTATATTTAGAAATGAAATACTTGCTTTATTAAAATTGATCAAACAGTCACCGCGAAACTGAAATTCCTCAGCAACCAAATCGCTGGAGGACGCATTTGACATTCAATATCTTCTCTTTGATCTTTTGCACAGCAATATTCTTATGTCTTTCATTATTCGTCAGAGTAATGAGAATGTAGCACATAACCGAAAATGGTAGTAAGAATTGTCAAATAAATTGATTCATCATTTTTCTTTGTACGAGCACCGAAATTTCAACTCGCCTGAATCATGGATTCCGCCCCGGTGGCTCAGTGGTCTATGCGATGGCCTTTTGATCGTTCGTCCGAGATGTGTCCGTGTTCGAATACCGGTAAGGCATGGATGTTGTACTTTGTCTTAAGGCACTGGATCTCTCCCTTCCCTGGAACCACTTTCCCTGTACCAGGGAAGGGTGACTGCTTATAACTTATTGAGTTGCTCACTGTGGTACTAAAACCCCAATAAAAAAAATCATTAATCACCCATTAACAAAATTAGGCAGCCGGTGACTATGCAACGGCTATTCACAATGGCTTTCCGCTTACTGGCTTCTTTTTATTGGAATGGAGGTGTATTCCATACAAGGCACTCGCACGGCCACGTGGTGAGGGATGCCGACCAATCACTGCATTGTCACATCAATCACTGCTTCCCACATGAGAGATTCTTGACCAATCACTGTATTGTGGTTTAACCACTGTCTTGCTGTGCTGCTCGTTTCACGGCTAAGGCTCGGAGACAGCGACCGCGTAACATTCAATAATGCGCATCGTTTCCTAGTATTTTTGTCGAACTTCGGAGCAGCTTTTCAATGCAGAAGTTTCAGTATTAGGAACAGTTTTATAAACATTATGTGAAATCAAAGTGCTAAAATGAGGGATAAAGGGTATATGCAAAAATGTTTTTCGATTTCGAAAAACCCAAGTGGGTGCCACAGCTTTGCATCACTTATTTGTAGCTTGCCACAGTTCCGCACAATGGTTGCAGATCGTCTGTTAATATCTTTGAATACGAGGAAATACGCCGTTTTGAAAACTGAAGCGCGTTTGCTAGTAATGCTCTTCATTATACTCCGATTGTTTGGATATTTTATAGAGTCAAAAATGCGGATAGAAGGCAGCTGGGCAGCCATGCGTCTTGAATTAGTGCCTTTGGTCAATGACTAAGACAATGGATACGCGAATGTTTGATATAACGGTCTTGTTTTGCCGTGCACGTGCTACATTGGACGAAGGTAGGAACGGTATTCCTGTTCGATGTCGTGGGAGGAAAAAATGCAGAACACCATATCCAGTATAAAAAACGGTAACATGTCCTACCATCTTTAATACGTTTATATCCAAAATTGTTCTTACCGTTAACCCGCGATGCATTTTTGCATATAATTTACGGAAGGTCAAAACTTTCTCGTAAAAGTAGAAAATTTCAAACCACTCTTATTTAGTAGTCTTAAGCAGTGCTTCAAATAGGCAACATGCAAATAGAAGACGACGCAAATGCAGGGTATATCATAATGATTAAGCAACCTGCTTTCCCTAAGTTTAAAATTACGTGAACTTGCTACATTTCTAACTTCTGTGTTCCAAACAGCTTGTGGATATGTTATTATGCTGATAATACATACCGAGGGCTCACTTTGTGTTCAATAATTATAAAAATTAGTGTAACAAACATTTAAGTTCAAAAGTGTAACTAATAGTATCTCAGTCTTCAATTTCATGAATCGCATCCAACATAATTCCGTAGTTCAGAGGCATCAAAGGAGACCGGCAAAACTATTGTCGGCTGGTGTATTCGCCTTCCTACTCGTCACAATACCTGGTGATTTCAGAGACGAACCTTAGTCTACGATTGTTGTGTTTAGCTATGACTTGCAGGGTTGTTGGTAGTCTGTTTTCTGGAACGATGCTTGCCATTCTGTTGGGACCTCTAACTCGGTCATCTACCGGCCATTTCGTCTCGAAGATCGCCGGTTCCTGGAACTTTGCTTCGGTGTCCCAGCATTCGAGGTAAACACTTATAACTTCGAGCTTGAAATGACCTACAAATCATCCGTTCGGGAATAACTGAAACCGGAACACCTGGCGTAAACCATCAAGCCAAATTCAGTGCTACTCAGATGAATCGTTTAGGCGATTGTATTTTTTTAAATCGAACACTACTAGGAATCTGTGCGTGATTTATGTGGCCATGTATGTCTTACAGTTAGTCATTTATGTGAGGTGGGTAAGTATACCTTATGTACTAGCATATGAATGTATACGTACGTTAGATGAGGACACCAGGTACTTCATTTTGAACAGCATTGTATTCTGTAAAAATTTGATTCCAAACATTTTTTTTAATTAGATACAAGTTTGATCTATTTTTTAATTCATTATCCAGTTTCGTCAGGACGTAAGATCACCAAGGCCGGTGACACAAATTTAATTCCAGATAGCGAAGCTCAATTATAAACCGCCCAAAGAACAATCCATTTGCTTCGGACACCTATCCATTATATATTCCCATCTTCTATTATTCGGAGCATTCAAAGAGCTTTTCTGAGCTTTGGCAAAACGAATTTGATTTTTCTTTCTGTCAGTGTTCTAAATGTATAGTGAATTAAATGGTTCACCTAACCTTTGCCATGTAGGAGAATGCCACATTTCATGCATTTTACAAAAGTTCTAACTGGGCATTTTTCATCTTGCGCTTGAAATATAAATATTTGTGATAAATATTGAATATGCAGTAGGCAAAGTTTCAATCAGTCAATCAAATTACCTTACATTTGATACATTTAACGAAAAACGGTAAATACGTCATTGAATTATGTGTCATCATCTGTTGAACTTTCACACAAAAACATTTACAGCACTTAGGATTAGAAACTTGACTGTAAATATACCATTAATGATCAAAATTATGCTCTTCCCTGAAAGAAGCAGCCTGGATATCTGTGTCGAACCATGGTCAGAGTGTTTTATGTTCAGCAAGAAAATTATTGAAGCTATATTTTAGTAAACAATTTCTTGAAAACATTAATTATATATATATATTGAATATTTCTAACTGCACTGCAATGAGGAATGATATAGTACATGGTTAACTCTTCCTGTTAGAGACAAAGTAGATAGTTGAAACAAATTGGAAAGTTTATGCAACCGACGGATATAGTACAAAGAACTCCCTCCATAACGTGTTTATTGCTTTGATAAGTCAAAAATACAATTAATGGCCAATCAAGAAATAATGTCGCCGCCATCCTGTAATTGTCAATAAATATGATGGATCCCTAAAACAATATTGAAAAATCATTCAATCATCCTATATCAAAACATTATATAACAGAAATTGAGAAACACAAAAGAAAAACATAATTTAAATCATCACGCAGACATGCCTTTATGTAGAAGGCAGTTCAAGAAATGCAAAAAAAAACATGTACCGTAAAAAACATAGGATTTGTGTTTTTTACTTTCTTTCTATATAGCAGATACATGGGAATTTGGGAAATGTGCAACACATATATATACCCAGTGTCCCTTATGTTTGTTTCTTTCCTGATAAGATTATCTTCCAGATGGTGCGAACATGATAACCAATACAGAATACTGGTGAAAAGACACGAGAAATATTAAGAGAACTCGAGTCAAAGCATCGGCATGAGCAGCAGAGTAACAGAATAGGAATAAAGACTCTATCATCCGTCAAAGAAAAAAATAAATGTACACATCATCCGTTAAGCTGCGCATAATATCGCTATTACAATGAGCAACAAATAAATCTAAAAATAATAAAGATAACAACAATAGCAAATAATTAATCAGAGCCCAATTCAACGATATTATGGATGAATTTGGAAATATAAAAAATTGTACTGAGTCAAAACTTTGAATTTTTCACGCACGAGTTGCGTTCTCTATTATTGTGTGAAGAGGGCGTAATTCTTTAAACCAAACAGCGAAGTACACGAACAATTCGCTACGGCAGATTGTCTCCTCTTTTTTATAACAGAACAGATGTGACGATCACCAAATAGAACTTCAGGTAAGTGAATACTGCGTGCCAAGTTTGGAAATCACACACTCAATTACAGTTTTGGTTTCGTCAAATGACAGTGTTCTCAAGCACAAAGGCAGGGTAAGTTTTGTCGTGTTTGGCTTAAACTAGTGACCACATACCCATTACTAAATTAATTCCCCTCACGACAAACTCAACTTTCTGATATAAGAGACATGTAGTGTGTTAGAAAGTTTTCTAAAAAAAATACATTATATATATATAGCAACGTTAAGAAAAAGTAGATTTTAATGGGTGTGTGATCGTGTTTTTCACCGTACGGAACTTTGGGTTCTGTTACTAATATGCGAGGCTTCTAACACTAGGAAAGCTGTGACGTCATTAGTTTGTTTGCTTCTTATAGTTTTCATATAATTTTTCTTTGCTCTTCTGTGCACAGCCGCCACCGATTTTGTGCTCTTTTTGTTTTTCCGGTGCTGAATGCTCAAATTTAAAGACAATACATAGGGGAAAAAAGAAACCAAAATATCGAAATTAGCAGCTCAGTTTTCATAAAAACAATCGGTAAGAAAAAAAACTGTCTGCATCAATCGTCCAACACAAAAAAATCATGTCAGTAGAGAGAAGGAAAATTAACTTTCTCAGTTATGTCAGCTCTCCATCACAGACCTATAACAACAGAACTGCAGCAGAGCAAAAATGTCGACAATCTTGTATTTAGTAAAAAAACGCATACGCCTTCCTAGTAGATTTTACCACACGAAGCATGCATCTGCAGAATGGGGTTTTTCGGATTGTTGAGATTTAACTTTGACCACTCAGCACCGAATTATTCCAAAATTGTATTCATGGGTACAACTGACGTGCACTGCTTGAAAAACAAAGAAACTAAAGTGACATTTAACCACCTTACATTTGAACTGCATTTACAAAGTGCTTTGCAATGTATATTTGTTGACGCAAAAGATTCATAATTTCCATTGGTCTAAAGTGACATTTAACCACTTTACGTTTGAACTGCATTTACAAGGATCTTTGTGATCTATGATTGGTCAAAAAAGCTTGGCTTGTTCACCATTTGGTGTTTTCAAGCATTTACGATTCCTTTCGTCAGGTGCTTTTTGTTTTACAAAACAGCTAGGAGCAACGAAGTGTAGAAATAGTAGTGGATTGGCGCAACGGGATACCGGGACATTTCCCGGTGAACCATTCAAAAAATGGCCCACTTTCTGCTATCCTTTTGTCAGGGGCTTTTGAAAAAACCGAATAATTATTTTCTGGTACTTATGATAATAGGAGGATGAATTTTATTGGAACTTTATTTCTATTTGAATGCTTATTTACATAAGATAACTTGTCCTTCTATTTATGTCGTGCGTTAGGAACAACTTCAAAGCAAAATAGCAAAGTTCTCTGCACGTCTGAGAGAAAAGTGCCTCGTGACCGGGCAAGCTCTTATAAATTAATTCAGCTATAGGCTCAACAACAATTAGATGTAGGTTGTTGGATTTTTCGGAAAACCAGAGCCCTTGGTGTGCCCTATCCTCATGTGATAGCCCTGAACCCCTCAGTCTTATCAAATGACTGACACAAAGCATGCTTCTCCGGCAGAGGTAATCCGAGTTCTGTGTGGGACACAGAATTTTCGGATTATCTAAAAGAAACAAGGGTTTACACAGTATTGGCACATGGGTCAAATAATGGAGTAGACTTAAACACTTGGCCTCTACTCGAAGAAGGAAATACCAGTACCATTGCGCAGCAGGAAACTTGAACAGGAAGAAAATAAATATAAAAATTAATTGCAAAGAAAATTGCTCTGTGTTGAACGAGCACGTTTTTTAACTTTCAGAATAATTTTCATAATTACTTAGTTGCAAAAGGGGTCTTCAAAAGACTAGATGTTTCTTTCTTTTGTCAAAATATTTTTTTTTAAATAAAATAATAATATTTTACAACACCCCGTTTTTGAGCATGGGTTGATGCTACATTTAATCAAGAAATAATTTTTAAATTGTTACACCTTCAAATGGTTAAAATGTATTCACAATTGCATTAGGTTTAAGATACATATTTCCAACACTTCTGCTTCCTCCAGAATCAAATATTTATATCCTTGGAAGGAATTTATCTGACGTATTCCCTGGATGTATGTGCGGTTTTATTGTGGACTGCAAGACTAAAACTCCCTGCCTGTAGTTTGGTCGTCCCAATCCGCTCCTGTGGAGAACAATCGAAAATGGTCTCCCTAGATAATTTCAACGACGCTTTCAACATACTGGTGGTAGCAAGACACAAGAGTCACAGTAACTTTTCTTGGAACTAATACAGTATTTCGATGTCATGTTTTTCTTTCCAAAGTGTTTCAACATAATGTATCGAGTGAGACTTCAATTATTTTTACTTTTTGAAGATTAGTAAGTTTTTTGTAAAAGTCTGGAAAACATTATAGCTGTCCGAAGGACTGAAAAAAAGAAATACAGGATATTGACACTACAGTAGATCCACTAACGACGATATTTATGTTCTCTTTAAGTCTCTTGGAACAATGACTGCAGTTGCACCAAATTGACATACGGTTGCTTTAAAAATTGCTCTTGATATCAGACAAAATTATAAGAATCATATTACGTAATGTGCTGGTACCAAAGTGGTTTATTTTAAAGATTCTTTTCTAAGGTATCGATTTTGACTAACGCTTTGGAATCAGTAGCACTCTCAGGATTCAAAACTTGTTTTACGGATTATATAACTTAAGAACAGTATTCAAACTAATTCATCCTTTCCGTAGACACAACTGAATAACACCAATCTACGACTCCTAAGAAAAATGCCTTAACGGAGAAAGTAGAATCTTTATGTGGTAAAATTTGATAACAGAAATCTCTAGCTTTCAAAATTAATGCTGTAAAAATATAAATCTACTATGTAAACCGCCTAAAATTCAAGCTAAATAATTCACGATCTTTGAACACGACAGCTTTAATATCTATATATCCGTTTGTCGGAGTTTTCTTCTCAAAGTGTCAAAATGTCACTTAGCTGGAGAAATTGAACTTGCTTGGATTCAACGCATGGTGATTGGTGGAACGCGTTTATCATCTTTTTCCACCTACGGGTTCTAAAAAGAAGAAGAAATCTTCGTACAGAAATCTTTTTCCTGAAGTGTTAAAGGTTTTATCTTTATTCTGCCCACGTCGCTTGCCGCACAACTTTTGAAGTACATGTATTACCTATAAATGAACATGAATGTTTGCTTTAATCCCATCGTTTCATTGTATTTTATAAATGAGCACTAGACACATTACAGTTTGTGTAGTACAGTGTAGCCTCTGTTATGACTTTCCTTCTAAGGGATGAACTTCAAAACTTATAAATGTATAATACTTGTAAAATATATTTCAACGTATTGAACTATGTTGTAAAATTTATAAGTTTCGAAGGAGTACAAGTTATTACTAAATAATGATTTATTTAAATCCTAATTGGTGACGAAAATAAAATAAAAATAAGCTGATAAATTCTCTAATACATTGTATTGCTTTGGAAAAATCCTTTCTGACAGCTGCAGCTGTTTAATAAACCCTAATTTTATATTAAGTGAGATTGCGACAACCGTGAATCTGAAAATAGTGTTTCACTATGCAACTCATGCTTTTACAACTATTTTACTGAGGATCCTGAGTTTACCCATTTGAAAGTGGAATGCCGATGATACATCTGGAGTTCTATTCAGCTGCGTCAAGAAATTATCGATCCGCAAACTTACGTCCTACAGGTCTATCAAGTTTTAAAATGCATATATGTGTGTGTGAGTCGTGAAGTGCGATACCAAATTTTTAATCAAATCGAAAATACACAACATGCATTTACACGGCTCTCTCAATGCTGAAAAAAAAACATGCACGGCACTTTCCATTGCTGTGGAGCGGAACAACGGATATACGGATCCTGGCGCGACGTATGGGCGAAGTTTTGAAAAATGCTGCGACACGCATGGCTGGCATTACCTCCGGCATCCGGTGTAGTTACATTAAAAATTGCATTCAGCATTTCTCTCAAACCAAAAGTTGGAGAAGTGCTGTGAATATTTTGTTTCCGTGATAGAGAGAGAAACCTAGAGAAATATTTTTAGAAGCTTTAGAACTGTTGTTAAGCATAAATGCATACCTACAGAAACAATTTTTTTCGCTGATTTTCATTCCTTTTACTAACTTTTGTCAACGATTGCACATTAATATTGCCAGCTTTAAAATTTGCCGTTAGGATCTATCGCATAATAATTGCAAACATACACGATCTCAGCTAGGGACATACAGAACACCTATAACAGCCGTAATTCTGACGTATTTTCTTTTAAGGATGAAGTTCTTTATGCTGAATTCCAAATGTGATGCCCGTATCCTCATAAATTTTTTCGGCACCCATTACGTTAGATTATCAGTTTTCGGATCATTATTTTATTTCTCTGTTTGATTTCTGAAAATTTCTTTATGTTGTTGCATGTCAAATATTACTATGCGTGCTCGAGAATGTGCACATTTGCAAATGTTGCATTTTTAAAATTTTAGAGTAACACTCCCTCACTGAAATCGGTAGCATTTTGTATCGTGCTTCAAAGATTCCAAAATAATTGTATTCAACAATGATGATTCTTGTTCATCTGTATGAACAAGTCTGGGTAACTGTATTCGTAATTAACTCTGGAAACTGAGGGTTCTTGTAAAAATTCCGTCCTTTACCAGTTAATTTGAATAGTACCAGTATCGATCAATTGTAAGTAGACATTTGAGAATATTTTAGATGTGAGAAGACAATACGAGTAGCTGCCGAAAGGGGATATTTCAGGAACAAACTTGCATTTATTACTTTATATGGTTTATTTATCTGCATAAATAGCATACATCTTTCTTTATGTTTATCTTTTATTTTCTTGGAAACGGAGATATACACCCGTGTTCTTTATATTCTTTATCTCAGACATTGTTAATTACTGCATATGGTATTTCAATTTCCTTCAGTTTGTTACTCTACAAACATTAGGCAATCTGTCATTTGCCCTTGCCATAAATTAAAATCAGTGTGCTGTGAAATCAGTAATATGTATTGACCGGACGAACAAAACGCCACAACGTTTTCTAAGATTCCTTACAGCACAGTCAGTGCAATCCGCTTGTCTTTAGCGACAATGCGTGGTATAGGTAACGCATTTGTAATTTAACTGCTCCGAGAACTCGGAAACTTAAATCTTTGATCTTCCTTTCGATATATTTAATAGTTCTTTACTATAAAAAAATTGTGAACTTTCTAAGTGCTGCAAAATATATCTTTAAATTTAAACAGTCTTTTATAACGCATGTAATTCAAGAAGATGTGTTTGATATTAACATCCTTGTTACTCCAATGATTTCTTCCTAGATCACAAGTGAAATATTGTTATTTGTGCATTTGTCAAATTTTACATTTCAATGATTTTTTCATACTTAGTCAAAAAGGAATATGCTGCACTGTAATTTCGAAATTCTTGTAACTTATTATTGACGAATAAGAAACTTCTTGTAACTTATTATTGACGAATAAGAAACTTCTTGGACTTTTATAATGTTGCAACTCTGTATTTAAGGAAACACTTTCTTAGAATTGGAGATGTTGTTGATGGAAGGAAATGATTTTCAAAACATATGAGGTTCCTTCACTGAGACTAGGTTCTGTCATTCGAAACCTTACCATGATTCTGGAAACGTAGGCTACCAAAATGTTGATAGCTGTGAAATTTTTGCTCTATTGATAAGACTTGAAGCTTTTCTCTTAAGTGGTCTTCAATACTGGTTATTATTATTATCAGCATTGGAAAACCTTTCAACTGTTAAACTGCTTTTCAAAATTTGTTTCTCTTATTCGTAATGTTTAATTTCTTCAAATATTTTATTGTAAATATACTTTCTTTTCTCTATAGTTTGTGCATACTGGGAAATTTCTTCAAATCATCTTCAAAAATTAAAAAAGCTTCGTGTTTGAATAACAAAACTCCTTAAATCGTTTAGGAAAATAAAATTTCAGATATAGCGGTACGGACTAGAATTCACCTTTACTTTTGCTAAATCTAATTATCCAAATTCTAAAGTCCATAACTAGAGTCCATACATTCAAACTCTTCACAATTACTTGCAAATTATTTTTAAGTCGGAGTAATAAGCAATATACGATTACTTCGTGATTACATTCCTGTAGAACATAATGCGAGTAGGAAAACTGATCTTTCGTGTTGGCCAGTAGTTGATAAAAGAATATGTTCTATATGGCGAAATATTTAATTTTATATCCATATAAAAATTCAAGATGGTACAACCATATACAGGGCAAGACACAATTTTGTACAAAAGTATGTGCCTAAAAAATAAGATAATAATACAGTTCTGTGTTTCTTTGTATCTGGATAAGTGTATCTTCATAAAAGTAATTTATTTAGCTTAGATTCGTTCTGTTTCCCATAAAACAAAGAAAATATAAGAAATTGCTCTTTCTTCATTCGTTGATTTGCTGAAAAGCAATATCTGTTATCCTTTCAGCTGTGGTCGGTTGTCTGAGATGTACGAGGAAGCACTGGCGTGCTGCCCTCTTTTTGTCTTCTGCCAAAGATGATGGCAGTGAGATGTGTCAATCGCTCTTCGTGACAATTTTCGAAGCAGTGTCTTAAACAGTTCAGTTATTCTCAATGTAGATCTCTATCCTGATTGCTTGGCATATCGTTCAAATGAACTAACGATCCAAGTGTTCTCAACCAAGCGACAGCAGCTGCATATGATTAAGCCTACCTCTATTTCATACACTTCAACCATGAATCATTCGCCTCCAAGCCTTCCTTTGGCACACTATGAGGCTACCATGAACTTAGAGATCAGTTGTCTGCAATATTGATACCAGTCACTAAATGTCTCAGCGAAAGCGGTTACATCCACCTGTAACAATTCTTCGATTGTCTCATGCTAAAACAATCATTTGGTGAAGCAATACATTGGAATCATCACGATATCAAGAGGAATATGAGCATTATGGAGCAACGTCTCAAGTGTACAGAAACACAACTTATCTTTAACTGAAATGTGCTTCTCCCGTACCTGAATTATCTAAAACGATGAAACATATCCACTGTGAGTCTTTAGGTGACCCTCTGCATATTTTCTTGAAGCTAATTGCAATATTTAGCATCATAGCATGAAACACACATAGCCCCATCCCTACCAATTTTCGAGAAAAATCGCTTCCAATTCCACGTCTTACATCACAGTACAAAAAGGCTTCCGAAGAAAAGAATTAACCGGCTGAAAAATACACGTTCAAAAAACACACAGGACTAACAGCTTATAAGTGAAAAACCGGCCGTCGAAGGAGCTCAGGTGCTTCCATCTCGGCTTATGTGTAATTACAATAAATTACAATAATTCGTGGAATAAGAATTCCGATTTGGAGGTTTAGCAGAAATTTTCTCTAAACAAAACATCATCGATCCGTGGGGAATTTTACTCTTCGCAGTATACTTTTTAAACCAGATGCAGATTATGGCCATAACAGTTTACAATAAGATTGTTATGCACGATAATTTTGCATTTCGATACACTAAAGAATCCACAAGATCCATTTGATTTAATAATCACCTACCTGAATTTGTGATACATTATCATACATTCCATACGCTAGTCAATGTTCCAGATCCACTTGTCGTTATCTTTAACACGCACTTACGTAAATCAAGTGGTGTTTTCAACAGTTACGAAATTACAATGTTGTCCTTTGAAATTCCAACTTTTTTTTTAAATAAATCATTTTTCAAAATATTTGACGGTGAATATCTTGTTCACAGTGTAAACTGAATATAAATGTGCATTAGTTTTGATTTCCAAACAATTCATGTGCTTTCTATTATTCAAGTGACAGGGAGAATGGCTGAAACATTCTTAGTAATTTTTGGAAAGCCTGAGAAAAGTTCTACAAAAATCAAAGCAGTCACCGCGTTATGTTCGGAATTATGGTTCGTAATGTTATTCAAACCTACACCATATCATCAAAAGTATTCGCACACCACAAGGTTTCGGGAAAAATGAATTTATTATCGCCACTAGTTAGTCAGTCCACGTTTGGCTGGTATGACAGCGGAAATACGTCGAGGCATATATCAAGCAATTTCCGGTAGTTCTAGACAGGAATGTCTCGCCATTTGTGCTGCAAAGCTGTTAGTAGAGTTGAGAGCGAAGTGGGTCGTTGCGGTAGATTTCGTATCAATCGTTCCAGTTCATCCCATAGGTGTTCTATAGGATTATGACCAGGAGCTTTGCGCAGGCCATTTGAACAATTTCACCTTATTTTCAAGAGACCAGTCCTGCACACGCAGTGAGGTGTGCGAAAAGGGGACTCGATTGTGTTTGAAGAAACAACGTTCATTTCCATAGTAATGCTACATTATTTCTACGGCAGAGTTATCCAGAACGTCAAGGTACGCTTCAGAGTTCGTTGTTTCTGTCATTAAAACAAACTGGCAGAGTCTCATCCTCTAAAATAACTCCATATCATGATGGAGCATTTGCCGAACTTAACATTTAGAAGAACACAAATAGTTGAAAATTGACGGGCTATCGGTAAATCCAACTACGCCTAGCTGATACGAAGAATGAAATGCGTGAATTCTTATTCCAAACAACAGCCTTTTTGTCGCCAACTTTCCAGGAACGGCGGGAGATACAGCACTCCAAACGGGCTTCACATTCGCGGTAGTGCTGTGTGTCTTGTGTGCTGCTCCTCTACCACAGCAACTCACACTGTGCAATTCTTTGCAGAATAGTTATGGACTTAGCCAAGTCATTACAAGCATTTCAATATTCAGAAGCTATTGAAACGGGACAAGAGAGCTGTATTTTTTAACACTTCTTACCATGTTTAATCTGCAACGATTCGTCTTTTTGTGCTGCCTTTCTCAACCTTACTTTTCTCTAGTTGTACATTCGGCTTCCATTATTTCACGACTTCACTTTCAGTCGATTGTGTTATGTTTAATTTAGCTGCAATGTTCAATATCAAAACGGTACTTAAATGACACTGTATGAGTAGCCGAGCTGGAACACAGGAAGTTCAAGTCCTCGTGGCATACACGTTTCAAAATTACTCATAACACGACAGAACACCTCAGGTTCACATACGTACCACCACATTCACAGTGGATCATCCTGCGGAACCATTCTTTGCACTTATTCAAATATTTGACAGTGTCCGAATACCTTTAATAATATATACAGTCTATAATCGGAGCAGCAAAATTTAAATTAAATAGTATTTAGACCGGATAAAAAACACCGTAACCACAATATTGCTGGAGAACGATACCACAACATATTGCCCTTTTCTAACTGAAACTTTTAAACAACATTTAATAACTTAGAAAGTACTCCAAACTGTGATAATTATGTTCACGTGAAGCAGAGCTTAAATTATTTTATTAATGAACACATCACATACTTGTCACACACGTTTAAAAAGCAACTGTTGATGAGATAAAAAAAATATAAAACATATTTGTAGGATCCAATAAAAAAATTGTTAGGGAATATGGGCCAAATATTTTGATATATAGTGTTTAAAGAAATTAAGTTTTGCAATGCATGTCTGTTGCCTACTTCACAAACGAAATCTTCGGTGCGGTTCTTGTCCATGTAGTACTGCTCACTTCATAACGAAACTCAAAAGCGTTAACATAGTTTATGCACAGAAAGATAAAATCATACTGTATAAGAATATCTGTAAAAATGACTGCAGGTTAAATAATATATGAAATGAATACTTTATTTTTTTCCCTTTTTTATTTTTATTCTCAGAAAGACTTTGAAATTGACCGAAAGCGAATATATGTGCTGCATGTACATATATTCGCTTTAATATTTCTACAGTGAAGCATAAGTGAGTATATAAATTTAAATAACACAAGACTATGCCAAATTTGTAACGTTGATCACTTATAAACGAATGAAACTAGAGACATTTCGAACTCTTGTTCTGTTGGTCTTTAACTGCATTTCTATTAATTTTGGTACATCAACTGCGAAGCCTTCCTCAGATTCATCTTGCCATAAGTTTTGCTCCAATTCTTATTGTATCCTGTCTGCATAATATTACAAACAAAATGCTTGCAAAACTACGCTTCGCAAGCATTACATCTGAAGAATAGGAGTAAATTATTATCCGAGATGTATTTTGAACAGAACTTCACGTGGCTCCTCTGGTTTGTTGCTCTAATATTTGGGAACACGTCTTGGTAGATTGTATTTAGTGGGTATTTTTAAATAGCTTTACACGAAAGTTCAAACTGCAATCATGGAATTATGTTTCACTTTGATAATACAATCACTAAAATATTTATTTTTTCCGTGCAGCAATTTTTGAATAATTTTTTCAACATGGATCTGCGTGTAAGTGTATTTATCACTCTGAATTACTCTGCAGAGAACAAAGAAACAAAGTTACGCATTCAGAAGCTCCGGAGATAAAAAATAAATCTTTTGGAAATAGCAACTGGCCTCTGCTGATCGTAAGATCTATTTTTTTAAATATATTTTGCCCTTTAATAGAATAATGCAGTTTGAAAACCAATACCTGTAATGGTATTTTTGGGATTTATTACGAATATGGTGGCCAGAAACAGATGTTTGTCTAATTTTTATTATATGTCACATTGATTATAGCTATTTTAAAGATCACAACAAATGCGATTTAGAATAATGTCATCCGATTGTCGAGATAATATACAATATAAAAGAAAGCGTCCTGAGAGTTTCACAACATTTAGTAATATTTTGCAATAATATATTATACTCAATAATCAACAGTTAGGGGTTTTCTAAGAAATCATAAACACCTGATCTTAATTTAGCCTACTGCTCCAAATATTGTACAGGAGTAGATTTTAAATAGGCTCATTTTAAAGTTTTTCAGTTCATTTAAACAGCCAGTGTCTAATGCATCAATTAAGAAATGTTAAAATTACATCTATTGAAATCCTTTTTCGGTGCATAACAAAGGGATGTACCATTTATTTGTCCAGAAACATGGCACTACTCGCAATCGAAAGCACTCTATTTCCGCATGATTTGTATTTCACATTGTGTTTAATACAGTAAAACCACCGTGTCCGCGGGGTATACGTGAAACGGCCAATAATAGCGAACGCCAAAATCTACACGCTATTACTTAGAATATAGCACCATTTTAACTCTATATTAAGGAATTTATGAGTGTTTAGACTATTAGCTACTGTAAATCATAAATAACCATGTAGGTTAATTAATTTGGACTTTAAGAAAAACATATTACACATACATAACGTGGACAAAAATGAGATTTACGAAAACATAAATGAAAGAGTGCGATACGAAAGCGCCGTTACTTACGAACGTATTTCGCTATTATGCTTTCAGCCTTTTTCTGCCATTTGCACAGCACATAACAACGTATCTACTTTGATTACACGTATACTGTACACTTAACACATTGAAGTACTGTTCATAATTTACACTTGACAATCAATAATACATAATGTATGTACGTGTGTGCAATGTATGTAGTATTGTATTATTATTTTCATTTAATAGCTTGGGATCTACAATTTAGACTTGACTAAACACATTACAGTACAGTATCTGTAATTTAAAGTCACCTACGGACCTAATCAGCATTAGCATCCACACCTGGAGTCGATGTTCATGGGAGCGATTCATTGATTGGTGTTTTCTGTGCCGTCTTTGGGAAAACACTGAAATAGGGAGCTGATTTCTCAGGGCTTTTTTTTTAATCTCCAAATACTTGGCTAATTGGTTCAATTGCTTCAATAATGGAGCGCGTAACTTTTATGCTACGTTCCATTATAAGATCATAATCAATTATTTTTTTCTGTAGTGTCCGAGCGAGCCGCAACAAACACCCATTTTTTCTAATATCCAAATAGCTAGATCTTCTTAACTTGTGTTTTTCTCTTCGCCCTCAGCCGATAGCTTAATGAGTTTATGTAATTCATCATCAGTTAACCCTTCTCGCTGTTCTTCGAGGTGGTGAAAAACTTCTTCAGCAACCACATCAGTAAATCGTTCCCTACCAACTTGTGGTGCTGTGTCAATAATCTTTCTCACTTCATCATCTATAATAGGAAGCAATTATTATATATTATTCACCAATTCTCTTCAAAGAGTCTTACAGTATTTGTTAACAGTTTCAAGCTTCAGTTCGTCCATTGCAGCTCTTATAAAAGGTTTTGCATTTTCAATGTTGAATGATTTCCAGCATTCCTTGACATCAAGGATTCTGTCAGTGTCCATCACAACACGAAACCACTCGAATACCTAACGCATGTAAGAGGACTTGATATACCTAATAATGCTTTGGTCGAGAGGCAGAAATGCAAATGTTGTATTCGGAGGGAGAAATAATCTGTCCACACTTTCATCGATTGTATCATCTGTGCAAGGTCTTTAGATATATCTCATGGTATAAGGTTGGGCTCGCTACGATGTCAGCCTCTCATTGGCTGCTAAAATGACGTCGGCGTGGACGCATGGCAGCCAACATGGCAGCTTTGAGTGTCTTGTGGCGTAGGGTTACTGCATACGAAACTGATCGTGATAATCACCCTTATTATGATAATAACGACATAAAACTGCGAAAAACTGTTCACACATAAATAAATCTCATAAATTCAAAGCATTTATCTTCCTTGAAGCGCAACATTTCAAAATTTATTTGCATATATGTGAACTCACATTGTAATGCTTACTGAATAACGAAATTGGTAGCCAAGCCACTACAAATAAAACAGTTACAAGTATTAAGGTTTGACACTGATACTTAAATTAGTTCTGAAACTTACTTCATTAATACGTATCGCAGCTATATCAATCACTTCCGTAATCGGAACAACACGAAAACGATTCTGTGTCTCTTCATACATTCACTCTTGAAATATTTTTTCAACATTCCTTCATGGTGTGTATGTGTATAACACATAAGCAGGCTAAAAACAAATTTAAGCGCAAGAAAACCAAGACACAAAGAGGGAGTTAAGTGTTATTGTTTCAAAATTATTTTTTTCCTGTAATGTTTATTAAGCTTATTTTGCTCAAAGTTTAAGAATGTGGTTTTCACTTTAAACCTTTTACCTTTTCTACCAGCATATGTGCTAGGTGGTTGTTTTAGTTGTTTACAGGTTTAGTAGAAATTAATGTTCATATATTTTATTAACTTACAAAATTTATATTTGGTGCACTTAAGCAGATGTAATATAGCAGAAACCCACTTTCAGGTCTTTGTAGAAATGAGAGAAATATCATTTCTGTTTTACCCTGAAGAAGGACTAAGTGATTATTCTCAACATGTTCTACATTACCTGTCTCCTTTTATAATCTCACTTTTTAGAGTTTACAGTTTTTTAGTTTTTAGCCCTCATCAAGGGGAGAATATAGCTCTGTGACTGGGTTTTGATATTCATCTTTTTCTAGGTTTTTATTTTTAAAATTGTTTGTACACAGCCACACACATCATTTAAGAAGGTTGAAATTTTTTCTGGAAGTAGAAGATATAGAAGCTATATCGAATATCTACTTAAAAAATGACATCTTGAAAAATACATATACACAAACACCATATATACATAAATATACACACACACATGTCATATATACATACATATACACACACACATATATACATACATATACACACACGCCATATATACATACATATACAAACACACCATGAAGTAATTTTGAAAAGTTTTCATCTTTAAAAACTTTGTCTCTCCTATATATGTGTGGGTACATTTTTTTATGTTAATGACTAGCAAATAAGTTGGTATACTCGTTACCACTATTGCTGTGCTAATTAAATTCTACAACTTTTCCTTTACCAGATTTGATCCTTACCACAAGTGCCCATGACAGATGTATTGAAATAAAACTTTTTCTTTCTCAGATGAGTATATATAATAGCTATCAGAAAAATTGCAAATACTTGCATGCATGCATAGAAACAATGAAAAATTTAAATAAAAAAAACAACTAAGCTTTATGATGTCAGAAGTCCGTGGCATTATTCCTGCAGGTTGCTTACATTTTCTCCATGGCATGAAAAATCTGGTTTGGCCATGTGCATTCAGGAAATTTTCCTTTGATGAAGCCTGCCACTTACGTGCTTTTCTGCGTTGTGCTTCTTCTGCCTTCCTAACTTTTGCTTTTTCATTTAAATGTCTTAGCCGTAGAAAGGTTCGGGTTCTGACATACAACTTTATCACCTCTGTAGGAACATCTGGAAACTTCTGACCAATTTTCACACATAGTTTGGGTACAATCTTGTGTTCCTGGGATAAAGAGTCATGTCCATGCACTTCTGCGAACATCAACTCAAACTGGCTAACTTTCTATAACCATGGATCTGATGAAACAAGCAGGCCACCTCGTGAAAGGGTCTCAGTCCAGCTAACAGGTACTGATTCTGTAGTTGATGGTGGATTAAGTAGCTGTCCAGTTGGCGTACCCATCGAACGGTCATATTTTCTTCCTCGGTAAGCTATGTAACCTGCAAGGTAACGAAAGCCTTCTACAGAGCAATCAGAGCCAGGAGTAGCAGGTGGTACCTGAATACCTGTAGAGTCATGTAGTGTAATATCCCGAATCTCAGTTTCACCTTCAATCATTGCCAGGGGTTCTGACATATCAGGTAAAACTGCCCTAAACAATTGAGATGTCAAAAAGTAATCATCATCACCCCCACCTTGTGCAACAGGAGCAGCACTTGAAAATGGAATGTCACTTACATTGGCACCTAGAAGCAAGAGACATAAACGGGATTTCACTTCTGTAGGCAATGGATGATCATAGAAGTGGCCTAGGCCGCGTATTTGTGAAAAAAAGATTTCAAGGCAGTCTTGATTCAGTCCAGCAGTTAGGATGTATTTTATGTTCAGAGGCTTCAGATCAGTGAAGAGTCGCAGTAATGAGCATGTGGTTGTGATTAATCCTTTCTGAAAGTGTAACAGATATGTTGCATTACCTACCTTCATTCCTCGGATGCATGCATGCAGCTGTCGTAGAATCCTCTCTTGGCTTTCACGAAGAGTTCCAAATCCACATGCCAGAGACTTCTCATCTGTAGGCCTTCTTGAATTTAGTACAACAAACGTTCACAAGCTGAACAAATTTCGCGACGTGTTATTCATGTGGCATAAGAAAGCGTATTCCTTGTGCAATGTGGTTCGAAAAGAGCTGAGTTGCCAAATATACACGTTGGCGGTCACGGCCCTTTACACTAATGTGATGAAGTGACAACTTGGGACATATCTTCATCTCACTGCAATCCAGAGTAAGGAGCTGTTCAATAGTAACTTTTGTACTTTTCTTATTACCTGGAAGTGTTAGTCCATCATCGAGAAAATGATTTCTTAGCAGCTTGTAAAGGTGTGGAACATCTGCAAACACCCAAACTCGTTTATTTGGTATTTGAAGATCGGGGAAGCATGTGTTTGTGTGTGTTACTTGTAATTCCTTCCATACAGCACGATTTTTGCCACCGAGGTCAGATACAGCAGCAACAACATTATACTGAATATCTTCCAGAGATGATATTATTTTGTTCAACAATGAGGCTGTCATCTGTATGTCAAAAATCCAAAATATATTACCTGCTTCAGCTTGCAAACACTCCTCGTACCATGACTACTTGCACATTACTGTGTGGATCCACAATCCTATCTTCTCCTTGGTCATAGTAAATTCTGCTATCTATGTTCATTTCATCAAAAGAAATGACACATGTACACTCTAAAGTACTAAGTCTTTGTGCCTGTGCTTTCATTAGCTGTAGGACATCATGTAGAATGCCAGGGCAACAATGAAATGAGCGAGCAGTCCACCGTCTCAGTGTTGAAATTTCTGGCAATGGAAACCCCATTTCATCTCTCAAGAAAATGTAGCACTTTCTTGACATTGCACGCAGAGTAATGGCTTTACAGATGTCTTCCCTTTCCCATTTTACACATTTCTTACCTTTTTATTAAACAACGGACCTGATTTGCAGTGAAGAGTTTTGCTAAAACTTTCCTTACTTCGGTTTCTAACTCCGTGGCAAATTTTTTCAAGTATTCCTGAGAACGTCGTCGAATTGTTACTAGCCAACTGTGAAGGTACTTGTTTCTTACTCTCATCTGAATGTACGCTGTGTTTAGCCTTTGGGTTTCTTCCTCCAATTTCTTTATTCTTTTCTCCATTGTTTTTATATCACTCAGCATGCGCTGTGTTTCTTGATCAGTTCCCATCGGTTTCTCTACATTCTTCTTATTTGGTTATAAATTATCAAGGGTTTCCAATGCACGTTTCCGAACTCCACGGTCATGACATCTAAGTGCAGTAGGCGTTGCAGTCTCAGGTCCTGAAATGTCAGCACTGGCTCTCGAACGTACCTTATTAATACCAGTATTATTGCTTGCGGGAAGGTTTAGTGTAGGTACTGCATCAGGCTTCAAAACTTTCCTGCTAATTAACCCAAGTAACTCTGCCTTCAAGTCAGGCTGGTAGCCATCCTGTGTGAAATGTTGAGAACACACTCTTGCATTGGGCACTTTAAAGAAATCCTGACGCTTACATTTCTGAATCCACAATTTTTGTAGTAATAAATCCTTCGGAAATACATGGTACATAATATCAGTGTTCTTGGTTTTCGTATTGTACGTAGTACAACAAGCCACTGCACAACCCGGCATTATTGCGTTTCTTACGAAACAGAACCAATGAATATAAGTGATAAATACGTGTAAATATCAAAATAAAACAAAATATAAACATACAAAATTATACGATGCAAACTTCAAGCGGTTGAAAATCAACTGCGTTAATAGAGAAAACTCCAGCACACCAAATGTAAACAAACAGGGATGCAAGAAGTCGAAAGACTGAGAGTCCTGCGTCCACACCTACGTCATGTGTGGTTTCAAAATAACCGCGTCTGATACTGCGCAGCCCAAGCGGGACCCTCCTGCATCTGTGTGAGGCAGCATTATCTGTTACTAGACGAAACCCATCGGAATCAAAGGTTAGTTTATTTATTTATTTATTTATTTGAAAAGAATAAAACTCATATGAAACAACAAATGCAAACTTTACTTGGCCGCCCCGTTGGCGCAGTGGTCTAAGGCGCTGGTTTCTGATTATTCGTCCGTAATTGGTCCGGGTTCGAATCCCGGTCAGGCATGGATGTTGTGTTTGTCTTACGGCACTGGCTCTCTCCCTTCCCTGGAACCAGTGACCCTAAATTAGGGACGGGCGACTGCTTATAGCCCATTGAGTTGCTCACTGTGGTCGTTAAAATTCCAATACAAAAAAAAAAAAAAAAACTTTTACTTGAATGACAAATTCATACAACCAATTCAATAGAGACTTTACTTGAATGACAAATTCAGTCCAGGTTCGTGATTTTTTTTTTTGACTGAAGGTTTAACGACCACCGTGAG
Source organism: Macrothele yani (assembly GCA_039090855.1). Lineage (NCBI taxonomy): Eukaryota > Metazoa > Arthropoda > Arachnida > Araneae > Macrothelidae > Macrothele > Macrothele yani. The sequence goes on from CM077034.1 coordinate 139,254,172, forward strand.
CAACTCAATGGGAGTATAAGCAGTCTACCGTAATATTTTCACTAATTATGTTCAACGGGATATTTATTTACATCTTTTACATAATGGGAAACGTCTTACCTACTGAATGAATTGAATCGAATGAATATTAAATTATATACAGGATGATTAGAATCGGTGAGAAAGAAGCCGAAGTTGTCCGTTGTCCGATCGGACGTCGCATTCCGGAGATATATGCGCCGAGAGTTTCGTGACGTCACTTTCGGTGACGCACATGCTCGTTGAAGAGCGACGTGAATAGTCATACAGACGGACGTGTCACAAAGGCAATCACGCGTCACAATGTAATCACGCGTCACAATGTAATCACGCGTCACAAGACAAGCGCGTCACATGGCGCAGTGGTCTAAGGTTCTGATCATTTGTACGAAAGTGGTCTAAGGTGGTCTAAGGTTCTGATCATTTTTACGAAAGTGGTCTAAGGTGGTCTAAGGTTCTGATCATTTGTACGAAAGTGGTCCGGGTTCGAATCCCGGTGAAGCATGGATGTTGTGTTTTTCCTACAGCGCTGACACTCTTCCTTCCCTGGAACCAATGCTCCTAAATTCAGAACGGGAAATTATTATAGCCCGCTGACTTGCTCACGGTGTTCGTTAAACCCCAAATTGCCGCCCCGGTGGCGCAGTGGTCTAAGGCGTTGGCCTCTGATCATTCGTCCGTAAAGGGTCCGGGTTCGAATCCCTGTCAGGCATGGATGTTGTGTTTGTCTTACGGCACTGGCTCTCTCCCTTAACTGGAACCAGTGACCCTAAATTAGGGACGGGCGACTGCTTATAGCCCATTGAGTTGCTCACGGTGGTCGTTAAACCTCAAAACAAAAAAAAAACAAACAAACCCAAATTCGAAAAAAAAAGAAAAAAAAACTATCAATATTTAAAAATATGGCACGAGGTGGGTATGCAAATTCGAAGGACGTGGTGGCGTGGAAACAATCAGTTGTACGCCTGCGCGATACGGTAGGTAGGGATAAACAGGGTTGGAGAAGGTAGCAGATAATATCATACGGTATGGGTACATTTGACACTAGTGTTGGTAGCGATATGTCGTACAGTTTGAGAGGGTATTGTGACCTTTATTTACAATTAGGGGAATGCCATGGTTCAGCCATGCGTGCAGCAATGGTCCAGAGAAAACGATACCCAGCACGACGACACCCGGGCACCTAGTTCTGTACGTGGGCTTGACGCTCGAATGCGCGAAACAGGCAATGTCGTACCACGTCCAAATGGAGACAGTGCCTCTGGACCCTCTGTGAGAACACCATCCCTCGAGGACGCCATACTAAAGTTCAAATAGGAGGAGCAAACGACCATCAGCCGTGCAATCGCGCGTCAGTTCGGTTTGCACCAAAGTACCGTACTTGCCGCTCTAAACGACGAAGGCCTGCATCCATATCACATCACACGGGTGAAATGGCTATTAATACAGGATTATCCTCGAAGACAGACATACTGTGAATTGCTGATGCAGCAACATGCTGCCGTTAATAGTTTCATTTGCCGGATCTTGTGGATTGATGAAGCAAGGTTCACACGGAGGGGTATCTGCAACACCCATAATAGTCATGTTTGGGCATTGGACAATCCGCACTTAACACGTGAACACGCTCACCAGGTCAGGTGCGGTGTTACTATATGGTGTAGTATTGTGGGAGATATCCTAGTGGGACCATATCTTCTTCCCGAACCCGTCACGCCTGCCAAGTACGTGGTGTTCCAACGTGATGTTGTGCCAGACTTACTGGAAAATGTACCATTGGCTGTACTCAACAATCTATGGCTCCATCATGATGGAGCACCGACGCATTAAGATACAAATATTTGCCAGAGGCTGGATACGGAATATCCCGGTTGGTGGCTTGGCCGTGGTGGTACTGCTGCACGGCCCACTAGATCCCCGGATCTTAACCCATTGGACTTCTTCCTATGAGGTCACCTAAACGAAATTGTATATCGACGGCCTGCCAACAGACTGCACGACCTACTGGCCCCTTTACACATGGCCTTCACAACTGTAACCCTGCTATGCTGCAACGCATGTAGATGTCCATTCGTCAGCGGGCTGCCCCCTGTTCCAGCACTACAAGGTGGTCAGTTTGAATGCATGTTGTAATCCGACACGAATCCACGTGCCTTAACATTTGCGTTGTAGTGGTACACATCAATAAATTACATGTTTTTTGTCAAAGTGATTGGGTAAGTTTTTTCTAATGTGTGTATTGTTACCGGATGTGACGTCACGTACTTTCGGCGCGTATATCTCCGGAGTGCGACCTCCAATCGGACAACAGGTAACGGCTTTAAACTCCTTTCTCTACGAGGAATTGTCAGGTAGGTTTATTGTGCAGCCGATTCTGATCACCCTGTATGCGTACATCACACAGTCCAACGGCATAACGCAATCAGGTCTTTCAGAGTGTTCGTTTTTGAATGAGAAAAACTTTGATACTATCATGCCTGCTACCGTTGCTTTGCGCAACGGTTCCTTAAGAAAAGAGAAGACTTCGGACTTTGCACTATCTCAGTTCCTCCATGCTTTCACTTTGAACAGCGCGTGGCGGCCCCGGTGGTGCAGTGGTCTAAGGCGCTGGCCTCTGATCATTCGTCCGTAAGGGGTCCGGGTTCGAATCCCGGTCAGGCATGGATTTTGTGTTTGTCTTACGGCACTGGCTCTCTCCCTTCCCTGGAACCAGTGACCCTAAATTAGGGACGGGCGACTGCTTATAGCCCATTGAGTTGCTCACGGTGGTCGTTAAATCTCCAATCAAAAAAAAAAAAAAAAAAAAAGAACAGCGCGTGAGTCAACCGCAGGATTTTTCAAGTATTCCATTGGCGAATATTTGCATCGTTAGACTTTTCATGGGAATTTGCCGCCCCAAATCACCCGAACAGTTGCCCCAATATCATTTTTATCTTCGACTGGCTTATCTACAGTACATGCTGAGACCATTATTGTGATACCTTAACCCTATCTTTACGTTCAGCCGTTCTCTCAAAAATAGGACTCACAGTAAAAAACCTTATAGAATTAATATATAGATTATTAAGATAACTTTTAACTCCAGTCCCCTCCCACTGCAAGTTTTTTTTTTTTTTTTTTTTTTTTTTTTTGCTTTAGTTATAAAATATTATCTTAGCCATTCTCGGAACAATTCAGCTGTATATCGTGCTTTTTTATTCTGTTGCCAGAAGAAGGGAAGATGTTTTTTATCTTTGTTCTTCAGAGCACGAGGGTTCTTTGCTCGATAAACAACACCGGGTTTAAACATACGACCGTAGGCGTTGCCACAAAGGACAAGTGTAATTCGGTCCTTAGATGTCTCGAATCCCAAGGCTCGTTTTGCGGTAATGTGAATATAAGTCCATGCGTGCACCTTTTCCCAAACGAAGCCGGTTTCATTGCAATTAAAACCTTTCTTCGGGTGGTATCACTTTTCCACAATTGTTTTCTTTAGTTCCGCTAGAAAAAGTGCCTGAATCTTCTAATGTGCTTGCATCTTCTATCCCAAATCGTAGCAGTTACTTTGGCGGTTTGAGGTGCTGTAGAAAAACAGGCGCCAATATTCGTTTTTGTTTCTTTTCACTATTTCGCGAACCTAGGATTCGTTTTTTATAACTTCTTGCTACATCACAACAATTTTTTTTACCTTCCAGTACTAAATCAAGAAGTTTTATTTTTCAACTTATGGGAAGCACTTGCAGAGCTCTTTTGATCGGCAATGAGCTATCCAGCTCAGGAACACGTTTTGGAGATGTACTTTCATATTTTCACAATTAACAGCGTTCAAGAACGATGTGTGCGCTTCGATAGGAAATCACAATCTCACAGGTAGTCAAGCAGAGTAGGAAAGACGCAGCTTACGTCGGCGCCCGCGAGGCGGGCTTGGAGAATCCGGTAACGGGCTAGGATCGAAGACTATAAGAGGAGAGACGACGCCTGCAACGAGAGGATGGAGAAACGCGTAACAGGATAGAACAAAGACTAGATGAGAAAGAGTAACGGGGGCTGAGAGCCGTTCGTTACCCCTTCCTGTGATTTTTATTTCTATGCAGACAAGGGGAATACGCGAATCTCGAGATCTAAACGAGCGTATTTGTCCACTTTACGTCAATAAATTGCCTTTTATGTACTTATAAATGCAAATTGAAAAACAAATCCAATAGTCAACCGCGGATACCGGGGTCTTACAGTATTCCTACTTAGCTTTGGACGCTTGCAGTTTACATAATAGCGAAATTCAATCACTTCTTCGAATACTATGTGAATCAGTACCGTTTCGGAGAACTAATTATAAAACTTTTCTGACATAACATTTTTTTCAAAATAAGCACGGAAAGACAGTAACTCGTTTTTCGTCCTATAGAAATCCAAATACATTTTTCAAAGCTTTTGCTCTTCAACAGGTACGTTTTTCAATGCTAATAGAGTAAAACAAACTGAAATACTAGACAGTTGCAATTTAAATATATCTAATGTATAACGTTCTAGTATTTAAGTTAGTTTTATTCTGGTAATTAATAAATAATTGAAATATATTTAAATTGTAACGTTCTAGTAATTCATTTGTTTTACTCTATTAGCATTGGAAAGGCCATTCGTTAACATACCTAAATATGAAAAACACCTGTTTCGAATGCTTGGCAAAGGTGTTTTGATTCTTTTGCTCCGATATACAGATTATTATGTATGTCTTAGATACTAAATGTTTCAATCAGTTCATTGATTTAAACATTGCAAAACTATTCTTCAAGTAAAAACTAAATTGCCTTTTATTAAGAACGGTCTTCTTTAACTTTAAGAGCGACAACATTTAATGTTTTGCACATGAAAAATCCGAGTGGAATATCAGATATATAGTGATGATACTTTCATTTGATTTAACGATGCTGAACTCCCACTGAACGTAGGAACTGTAAAAATACAGTTGCATGTTTTGAAACTTCGTTCTCTTTCCTTGTTTGTTTTCACATGATCACCGTTTTTTGAATTACTGCAAATGATAACACGAATAGCTTCATTTATATAGTTACGAAAATAATATGGCCAAAGCTGCATTTGTGGGACGTTTTTAAGAGCGCCGACTTAGCGTAAGGAAACACATCCTGACAACAAAGTCTCCAATTTTCGCCCCTTCACCCCAGACGGAAATACTGAAACCACTGTAGAAGCAGAAATTATATTCCGTCTGAAATTGTCATTGATAGACGACATTTTCTTCTTGTACAATTTGTAGTTACGTGATGAATGGATAACGGAAAACTTCAATTTTTTACATATGAGCCAGGAAATGTTATTTCTTAAAAAACATACCCTCAGTTTGCTACTTATGAAACTATGAAAAGCTATTTGAAATCAAAGTGTAGGCATGTCATTGATATTTATTTTTCTACATCCAAATAAATTTTTCAGTGTGAAACACTGTTTTCTCAAAACACTAACAAGAACACCTCAAATACTTTAATTTACAACAGGAATAACCCTCCTGTACCCAAGAAAGAAAGAAAGAACTGCTTTAGAAATGCTTCGCAAACGTTTTATATATACAAGTAAAAAAATTTGTTTGATATTAAATAACGCACACTAACAACAATAGTATCGAAAAATCAGTTTTATGAAAAACGGAAGGAAACGTTAGCCATAGTATAAGAAATTCGTATAAAATAAGTTACATTGTAATTGATTTTGAAATTTCGAAATCCTATATAATAAAACCGAAAGGAAATCAATATCAATTAATGTTTTTGGGTAATCACAAAATACCTTTTACCAAATTTATGTTATCGCAAACATAACTTCGCCCATTAGGTTTATGAAACGTTAACATCATTCAACAAAACCCGAAATTTATTCTGGATTTAATAACATGACAGACATCTTTATGCCAAACTCAAAAAATGTGGTCCAGAAAACAAAACTTCCTCGATTTATGGTAGACGAACTACATTATAAGGTGAGATCGACTGATTTTAAATAGCTTGATTTAAATAAAGAATCATTTCAAAAATTAATGTTTACAATTTTTTTCCTAACTTCCTTGCAATAAAGAACTTACGGTAAAAATCTCATCCTACCAAATATTGGTATTTAAGTCTTTTTCCGGAAGGTTAGTAATGCTTTTCAAGTGACACAGTAATTCATTTTGCTAAAATGTCTACGTTTTTGCAAGCTGTAAAGAGAGTGTGCAACGTAAAAGAAAAACATTCACATTTTCATGAGTTCTCAAAGACGTCAGCGTTAACATAATTGTTTGTTTCGATTAATCCGAGGGTATTTTTAATTATTTTCGGGTCTCGAACTCATCTCAAAAGGTCATTTAAAGAAATCACCAAAATTTTTTGCTAGTTTTTTTTTAAACTCTTTTGATTTCTCTACAGACCTTTGTGGATTGTACATATCGCAGTCTGCTAGATAACTTTGTTTATTTTACTAGTCCAATACAGTGAAAAACCGATGGGTGTTACAGAAATATGTAGACAACTGCTGCGTGGTATTGCATTTCTTTTGTTCAGCAACTTGAATAATGATGATATTCGTTCTTTTTCTTTGCTGATAAATTCTGGCTTTTTGGCATATCTAATGAAGCACAAAGCTCAACTTTATTACAAAGCTGTAGTGTAACAGGAAACCTAAGAACTTTGACTTACAACTGAGCTAAACAACAGAGAAAATTATTTCATATTTTGTGACAAGAAGAAAAATTTTTAATTGATGTGTCGATGGTGTGATGCGCATATAGGAAATATCTTACGTGCTAGAACACGGTAAACTATATAAAAACTATTAAAAGTTTTCTGTAAGCTTCAGTTTAACCTATAATATAAGTTCAAACATTTAGATTTCTGAGAAAGACAAAAGATCAAAGGAATAATGACAAAGCTGAAATACATTTCCTTCCCTTTTCGACAATATGAATTTAAGATAACAAACTCTACACAAAAATGAAACTATGAAAATATGCGATTATATTCTGAGATAAATCCGAAGAACGTCTGAGAATGATATACACAATAAATTCTTAAAACATCCTTTCACTCCGAAAAGCTATGCCTTCCTAGCAAGTGTCTGCATTAAGGTGGAAGTCAAGTAATTTTTCTTCCTATATTTCCAATGGAAATACGTCTGTACCCATTTTCTTCACAAATAGTGTGTTCCCAAGAATGAAAATGAGAACAACGATTAAAATAACTTCATATTATAAATTGGAATACTTAATATTTTCTAAAACGTAACCATAAATATAATAAAAATCAATAACCTTTCCTTTGGTGGTGTTCAAACCAGAAAAAACATGGCGCGACCTGTACTTTGATGACGTCATTAGACAAACAAATGTTGGATTGCACAAATATGATTATGTTGTAGAAAATATTAAGTATTCCACCTTATAAAATGAAGCTATTTTAATCGATGTTTAAATTTTCATCCTTGGGAACGCATTAATTGCGAAGAAAATGTGTACATAAGTTTTTCTATAGGAAGTATAGGAAACAAAATTACTTGACGTCCACCTTAATAACAATATTTGTCACTACATTGTTGTCTTACCGAGAACATGTTATATATTTTTTATACCTAAGCAATTTTTGTACATGCCAGTATCTGGTAATTTTTTTGCTATTTACCATTAGTGAAAATCCTTCAAATACGTGGCGTCAGTGAGTAAACAAAGACATTGTTCTTTCCACGTTTTATCAACACATAGCAACCAAAAAATTGTTATGTGGTCACCGCTGGGAATCCGAAAAAAACCTAATCTCTCGATATATAGCTGGGCTCGTTAGCTTTTACTCGGCTAGATAACGAAAGATCTTTATTCGAAACACCAGCAGTGACCAGAGAACAATTTTTCGGTTTGTTATGTGTTGATGAAACGTGGAAAGATCGTGTCTTTGTTTATGTTTTGCAATAACTTTCAGTGTTTCAAGAGATCACTTCCTTCCTCGAACTGTGATGACTTTCTACGTTATGTGTTTGGTATACATCAAGGAACTCTACGTCTTCATGAAGAAACACACGGAGATAGCCGAAATGAAGTGAACACATAATTGAAACGTATATTCAATTCTAAAGTCCATGCACTTTCTTTCTTGATGACTGGATTTATTATCTAAAGGAATAATTAGAGATACGGTACAAATGTTTCAAGGGACACTGTTGCACGAAATACAGTAAAGGCAATCTCCATTTAAAATGTTACGTACTTTTATTTCGTAGTTTTAATTTTTTGAATCCCGTTTTGTTGACGAGAACGTACATTTATATTCTGCTGACGATGGTAAATGTCGTAGCATCTGTTATTTCTCTCCTTTACAGCACCTTCATTAAATACTGTGAGAAGGAGACAATCAATTAAACAATGTCCCTCAAATTTGGCTTAATTTCGATGCATCGATATGTTATATCAAAATAAATTTTATCAGAAAAAGAAAAAACATTTGTCGAATTTGCCAACTGAAGAAACTGAATCAGAGGTGAGATAAGTTTTCTTGTTCGGGGCGGCAACAAGTTAGCTGTAATTTAACAATGCCGCTTTCAAGATACTTCTTATAGATATACTTCAAAATGTATATTATTGTGTAAAAATCTTATGTGCTAATTAACTTCCAAAAACTAAAAAACAATGCTAATTCTAAAGATAACTAACGTTTTATTAACTTTGTTGTGACAACTTTTTGTTGGAACGCATTTAAACATTTTGTTGCAAAATGGAAGTCCGCACGTTTAGATGATCCTGCAGATGGGTATCCGTCATTTGTGAGTTTTAGGCTGTCTTGATTTATGTTAGGTAGGCGAATGTAGATTCGCAGCATAAAGCACATTTCCTTCATGTTGCCGAAGTCATGGGTATTCTATTGCATTATTCCATACATCAACTGGTTCTTCCTTAGCGTCAAATAAGGACTTTAAATTGTCATCTTCTGAAAGCTTAATCAATTCCGTCGGTAGTACCTTAGGAGCTATAGAACGAATTAATCAGCGCTGAAGGTGCCATAATAGCTCTTATGACTTACTAATATTTTAATTGTGGCCATCAGTCGGGTGACAATATTTGTTTTAATCTTCGTTTACTCTTTGGTATTTTAAATACGGTCATTTTAAGATAAAGTTAAAAATAATAAAAGACGATAAAAATATATTTATAAAAATAAAAGGATTTGTTCTGCAAAATTTGGATTCACTCAAAAAGCCGCAGTTCCCCCCTCATCCTGAAAAAATTATCTAAAGAGGAATAGAAATAAAATCATATTAATATTTAAAAAATCACCCAAAAAAGCAATTCCACTGAAGAATGATTTGCTCTTATGGAAAAATCATAATGCACTTTGTTTTCAGTTTTTATTTAGAAAAAATGAGTTTATTTATTTTAAATTGTAACATGTTTTTCTCCAGTGATGCCTAATTGATACATTTCGGAAACGCTTGTTTAAGCGTATGTCAAACTGAAAAGCTTGTTATCATAACGTGTTGTTGGAGCATAAGTTTAACCGAAGATAATTTGCACTTGTTAATTCTGAAGATCGTACTAAATAATGCATTATGATCACCATGGAAATAAATGTCACCACACCAAAAATGTTTGCTCGTCAACCCTTAAAAAAAAACCACAGCCGACGTGGAGATTCAAATTTTTTTAAAGATTCGCATCAGCACTACGCAGGACACAACGCAAATTTTTTTTAAGACTGATGTGCTTGCATGATTCAATGGGCTCTGTAATGCTGGAAGAAAGTGAAATATATTTACCTGCTTGTTCTATTCTTTAGCCCACTTCGTTTGGCTCTTTTACGATGTCGTTAACGATGTGTTGCAAACTGAAGTGCATTTACTTTTTTAGTGTACTTTATTTTATGCTGGTATCCTCAAATAAGGCTAATGGTTCACCTACACCCTGTATAACATTACGCTTATAAGTTATATGACAATTTTTGACTCCGAGAAGTTGTCATAAATTTGGATAAATTTGTGGTAGCTTTTCCCAAAGAAAAAAATGCGAGAAATCACTTTTCAGGATTTTTTTTTCTTTTTTTTTGATTAGAGGTTTAACGACCACCGTGAGCAACTCAATGGGCTATAAGCAGTCTCCCGTCCCTAATTTAGGGTCACTGGTACCAGGGAAGGGAGAGAGCCAGTGCCGTAAGACAAACACTACATCCATGCCTCACCGGGATTCGAACCCGGACCCCTTACGGACAAATGATCAGAGGCCGTCGCTTAGACCACTGCGCTACCGGGGCGGCTTTTCAGGCTTGATGAATCGATTATTTCAGTAGTGAAATAGAGTCAAGAATGCACTTTCAGGCGACGCTTCACACGAAATAAAGAAACTATGCTAGTAATTCGATGTATTGGGGAATCAATATATAAATAAGCGTTTGTAAGCTGTCGCGCATCAACCAAATGGCTTTTTCAAGGAAGTTAGAAACTGTCGTCTAAATAATAGAACGCTTTAACAATTTGAACGTAGTGACTTGACTTGAAAATAAATAGAAACGACGTTATATTCCTTTTAAGACAAAAATACCATCGTTGGTTGCCCACGCGATATCCTGGTAGAGAGAAGGCGTTACTCGAAGAACTATTTCCAATTTCAGAGTCAACGAGCATGAAAGAGGCACAAAATATCGTCAAGAAACCACTGTCTTATCGTGAGAAGTCAAATCCAAGTGCGCTAATCCTATGTGGGATGATATAAAAAAATTCGCTAACTATTGTACCACTAAATGTATAACCATTAAGGAAATCTTGGAGATCATTACCAACTGTGATACTTGCAATGATAGCGTTTCACTTCAGTTGCCACGAATTTGGAGCCAGTTCTTCAAGTAACGCTTTCTCCCTACAAGGATACCGCGTAGACAACCTACGTATTACCTTGTATTTTTAAATGAATATAAATAAGGTAGTACCTATTTATTGTGGCCTCAAGTTACCGCGTTCAAATTATTAAAGCGTCCTATTATTCAGATTGCTGTTTATGTATAACGTCCTTAAAAAGGCCATCTCGTTAATGTGCGAGAGCTTGGAAACGCTTATTTATATATTCCCTTGCCAATAAATTGGATCACTGGTATAGTTGTACCATTTTCTACATGATTAGTATTCTGCTCGTCGTTATTAAGACGTTTCAGAAATTTTACTTATGGAACTGCTTTTTTACCTTGAGAATGCTCACTTTGATGTGGATAATCGGATCTGGATAAGCCAATGATTCGCATCAACGTTTGTTTCCAAACATTTTGTATGAGTTTTACAAACGCGGTTCTAAAACTGATACAAAATGTTCCGAAGAAATGGCATTAGTTGTGATAACTGGAAAAATTTGCGCAATGATCAGCTGTGAAGGCCTGGGTCCAGCCATTCATTTATACGAACCTATGAGGTCTAACACTTGACTAAAAATCATTACATACCGGGTACGCGCTTTCATAGCAACGGTATTTCATACAGTAATGCTTTCTTTTAGCAGCATAAAGTGTCGTGCCACCCTGCTCGGATTGTTCGCAAATGTTTCGTGGAACATGAAGAAATTCAGATACTGCGCTGGACTCTAAATTTTCCAGACATCAAATCAATTGAGCTTCTGTGGCTGGGGTCTCAATCCGTATCTTACAAGAGTTAAAGGATCAGCTGATGAAATGATGGTTATCAGATGCCATAAACAATACTTAGAAATCTTTTAACGTCCTTGCCTCTCCGGGAAATAGCCGTTTTATCGGCTTGTGTATCCCCAATATCATTTTACACATATGGCCATAACAATTTGGCTCTTCGCTGTATGTTGTGAATTGTATTATTAAATATTAGCATCCATTTACCCTGAGTCTTTATTTATTCTCTCATATATTAGAGACTTATAGTTGTACGATTTGTTCGGCACAGAGTAAAGTTTATGGGTATTACTTGGAGATATGCAAGAAGTGATTAAACCTGGAAACCTTTTATTTTTTTGCTCTAGCTGCAAACTGGTCTGGGTCTCGGTCTTTTAGAGATTTGTCGGAGACGGTCTGAGTTTGAGTACCAGTTCAAGCATGAGTGATGTGCTTTCCTAACAGGCCCTGTTTTGTCCTTCCTTTGAACACAGTGGAAATATTCTAGGTACGAGTGACTTTTGAAAACATTCAGAGTTGGTAATGATGGTCGTTATATCCTGATAGAAAAGTAGTCTTAATTTTTAAATCAACAGGAAAATTAGGTTACTGTGTCTAAACTCATTTTATTGTCTTCATACACATATCTCGAATATCTTTTTAAAGCAGGATTATTGGAACCTTTTTACGTAAATGAAGGGGGGCATGTCTTTCTAGGTTTTGAGGCCGGATGATTTCTGATAAAATAATGTAGAACTCCACACTTTATCAGAAAACGGTAGCTATAACAATATATTGTGATACATTTATTTCCCACAAAATCCCTTATTAAAGATTTTAAAGATACACAATGGTATTTTCCGCATCATTTGTAAGTAACATGTAACTCACGTTTTGGTTGTAAACACACTAAATTTATTTGGAAATGATATTGTAAAAAAGATTTATCTCTAAATTAATATTTACACTTAATTGAGATTTGAAATTGATGTTTCCTGCAATGAAGGGTTAGCGTAAATGTTCATTAGGTATGGCTTTTCTCTAACTACATTTCAAGAACTTCATCTTCAAAGTGTTTTTTAAAATGAAGTGGTGTGTTAAACCTAAAGTCTATCCACGAGTAAGGTTTTTAAGTGAGGCTATTCATCACTTGCACGGCACCTATTTACCTTTACCAGTTTGCCATTGCGCTTACCCGTTAGAATGTAGATCTGTCCTATAGCAATATTTTCGGTTTAGACATAGGTGGCGTTTCTCCAATGAAACGATAAAAAATAATATGGAAAATTCCTTTTCCTATTGCCCTACAATTAAAATCAGAAAGATCCTCGCCACATTTTAGATTTAAACAGGAAAGGAAACAATTAGTTTTTGGTAATGTATCTTGACTTTTGTGCATATGTTGCATGTATGCATGGTTTCACTTTGTAATCAAAGTTTGCTCTCAATCTGTCACATGGCCAACTCTAAAGGAAAGTTTAATTTCCAAAAGACATTCACTGTTCGTTAGTTAAGAGATGAGTTAACGAAGTTAAATCACTTCCGTAATTTGCGTAATATGCGGATCCAGTAGAGGAAATGGTTGTGCGACTGCTTATACCTCTTAGGAGCTGCTCATGTAGTCGTTGAACTCAGAAATAAAAATGCATTTTATTTATTTTTTTATGAAAAAAGAACAAACATTAAATCCAGGGCAATTCTTTTGGTGGCGTTTCCATTAGAAATTACACAGTCAAATCACATTATTCTGACCACCTCTTACGTTTGACGTCTGCAGCGTGTTTCAAATCGAAGAAAGCACGTTTCGTGAGCTCACTTGGAGGGTATGTACTCGTTGCTGTCCTGAATAAAAGGAGCGATTTACCAGATTTTCAAAAAGGGGTGATTATCGGCTTTCGGACCAAGGGTGGCAGTATTTCTGAAACAGCACAGCCTGTGAACTGTTCGCGTGACGCTGTGGTTAAAGTTTATCGTGACTGGATAAATGGCACCATTGCGAGTAAGCGACGTGTAAACTGCGGATCATCACGTAATGTTGATGTGAGAGGTAAACGTAGGCTTCGAAGGGGCGTGAGGGCCGATCAACACGCTACATTGAAGCAACTCAGCGGCCGATGAAGCAGCAGACTACAGGAATTGTGTTTAAAACGTCAGTTCAACAAACCGTGCTGCGTACGTGTCTCCGATGCAGACAGGCGGTCACTGCACCGATGCTAACGAAGGTGCATCGGAAAAAAGGCTTACATTTTCAGAGCAGTATTGGAATTGGATCTTCGCTGATTGGCTGAGTATTGTCTTCTCCGATGAGTCACGTATTCTACTTCATCGAACAGATAGACGTTGGCATATAATGCAAGAAACATCGGAGAACAAACACTCTTCAGCCATTGCTTTAGAAACACAAGCTTGTGGGGGCAGGGTTATGGTATGGAAAAGTCTTCGTGGCATTCTCTCGGTGCACTCATACCTTTGGAAGACACTACGGACCGAATTCATTATGAATCCATTCTTGCAGACCACAAACACCCATACATGCTGATTGTCTTCCCTGCGGCGAAATGGATCTTCCACCACGACAATGCGACGTGTCACACAGCTAGCAATGTCCGAGAGTGGTTGGAAGAGCACCGTGAAAACTTCAGAGTACTTCCCTGGCAAACAAATACCCCCGAATTAAACCTAACTTAACATCTGTGGGACCACCTCGATCGTTCTGTTCGCTCTATGGATACTCCGCCATGCACTCTCCAGCAGATATCAGATGCACTGCAGTCAGCGAGACTCCACATACCCGTGAACATCTTCCAGCACTTAATTGAGTCACTCCCAGCCAGTGTAGCTGCTGTCCGCGATGCACACGGTGGTTATTCTGGATATTAGCTGGTGTTGACAATGATGTGAGTCGACCGTGTATTTTGAAACACGTAAAACAGCGAGAAATATTAGTTGCGCCATGTGATTTAGTAATCCTTAGTGACTTCGGGTCATTTTGATCCGCCGTGGCTAAGCCTCGCAAGAAAATGAGAAAAAGTAAATGATTTTTCTTTTAATTCAAAAAATTTGGAAAGAAAATCCGTAGCAGTAACCAGTTCATAGATTTTCTGAAAGCAAATGTGAGCCACAGAAATAGTTGAATAGCTGAGTAACACATTACATCCTTCCATATCTGTTCTCTAGAACGCAATTTTTTTTTTTTTTTTTTTTTGATTGGAGGTTTAACGACCACCGTGAGCAACTCAATGGGCTATAAGCAGTCGCCCGTCCCTAATTTAGTGTCACTGGTTCCAGGGAAGGGAAAGAGCCAGTGCCGTAAGACAAACACAACATCCATGCCTGACCGGGATTCGAACCCGGACCCCTTACGGACGAATGATCAGAGGCCAACGCCTTAGACCACTGCGCCACCGGGGCGGCTAGAACGCAATGATTACCACTTTATGGTAGAGACGACACCCGTCAACTCGTCGCCTTAGCTGCTTTGACGAAGCTTCGGAAAACAGTAATGAATGAGCACATGTGCGCTGAAATGCGCATGCGTTGAACTGGCTTTTGCTGCTGGTCGCTTTGCTGTTTAACATTTGCTTTCGCGTCTTCGGACAGTGAGCATCTGATTTTCGTTTGTGGAGTTAAGCAAGCTGTAAGGTTCGCTCGTGTAAATAAAATGAACAAAAGGACTTTTTATTGGAACATACTTTTACTTTACTAACGAATGAAGAAAATAACCCTTTAGAGATTTGAGCCACATTCACAAAATACTTACCTACAACTTTTAGTGTGGAGTTGTGAAAAAATATCCTGATTAACTGGAAGCCTAAGCGAGCGTACTTCGTTTTGTTTTTACTGTTTAATAATGTTTTATTTCTACTTTGTTTTTTGTTATACACTACTGCATATATAAACGTATAAATAAAACTACTACGTCATTCTTTTTTGTTCAATATGATTTTAGCAGGTGGCGTTGGGAATCTTTACAATGCACTGAACTTGTACAGTGTTTCACAATACGGAAAAAGGTTTTTCTTCCCTTTTTCAACTCCCAGCAATTAATTTTATATGAATCCCACTTCGCCATCCACACATGTAAAGTCTGATATGAGTCATAAATAAATTTTGCTTTTTCTGACTTTCATCGTCCGCATGACGTTAGATAGTTCCTCAACCGGTCAGTTTGCAGGTATAATGATCCTGGTGGAAATGAGTTGCTTTTCAGTTTTAAACACGAGGGGATGCTGATAGGTTCTCTGCCTCGCCAAGAAAGAAATAGGCTAGAGTCACAAAACTTACACCCTATTCGACATATTTACCCTGAAGTTCCACACACTTGACACAGCACATTATTGTGACCACCAGTTAACATCCAGAGTAACTGCCGTGTGCAGCGCTTACATCAGAGAGACGGGCTAGGAGTGACACAGTAAACTGCTAAAATATGTTCACAAGTATGTTGTGCAATGCTGACTGCAGTGCATCTGACAGCTGTTGTAGGGTGCGTGGTGGAGTATACATAGAGCGAAGAACACGATTGAAGTGGTCCCACAGATTTTCAATTGGGTTTAAGTCTGGGGAATTAGGGGTCAGGGAAGTTCTTTAAAGACTTCATCGTGTTCTTTCAAACACTCTCTGACATTTCTAGCTGTGTGACACGTTGCATTGTCATGCCGGATGATCCCATCCGCCCCAGGAAAGACAATCAGCATGTATGGGCCTATGTAGTCTGCAAGGATGGATTCATACCGAATTCGGTTCATAGTGTCTTCCACAAGCATGGGTGGACCTATAGAATGCGTAGAAAACATCCCCAAACCATGACTCTGTCCCCATTAGCTTGTGTTCTTCCAGCAATGGTTAAAGAGCGTTTGTTCTCCGATGTTTCTCGAATTATACGCCAACGTCGATCTGTTTGATGAAGCACAAGACGTGACTCATCGGAGAAGGCAATCCTTTACCAATCAATGGAGGTCCATTTCCGATACTGCGTGAAAATGTAACTACCGATGCACCTTCGTTAGTATAGGTGCATTGGCCATCCGTCTGCATCGGATCCCATAAGCAGCACGATTCGCGGAACTGTCATGTTTGACACACTTTGGGTAGCTCTCTGGTTCATTCGGACAGTGAGTTCCTCCATTGTAGCGTGTCGATCGGCCATCGCGCACCTTCGAAGCCGACGTTTACTTCTCACATCAATGGAACCTGGTGCTCCGCAGTTTCCACTTCGCTTATTTGTAATGGTGCCATCTCTCCAATTACAATGCACTTTAACCACAATAACACTTGAACAGGTAATAACCTGTCCTGTTTCTGATATACCTCCACCCTTGTTCCGAAAGCGGGTAATCATCCCTTTTTGCAAATCTGATAAATCGCAACTCTTTTTGCATGTCATCAACAAGTGATATGTTTTCAGAATGCCTACAGCACACTTTATATACCTTTGCAAGCCAGCTCTTTACACGTGCCTTCTTTTATTGGCTAAAGTAGGAGGTGGTCACAATAATGCGATTCGACTGTTCGTATTGGTCACCGGAAATAAATACAATAGTTTCATATTTTTTCCCTAAAGTTCTAAGAGATAGGTCCATTACCTTGTGCGAAGTATTTGGTATATTCTGATATAGAACCTTGTTAGTAAATCCCAGAAAAAAACAATCATTATATGAAGAATATTAGGTTTCCTTTCGTCTCCGCCTATGAAATAAATGTAAGCCGCAGTATAGAAGTCTGAAGTGATAATCCGTTTAATCGGCGTATACAATTTGCCAAGCTTTCCCTTATCTATGGATGGCTTTTTCAAGCCTAACAGCGTTACAAACATGAAAAAAAAAAGGCAATCTCAGGTTTCCAAAATCTTGGCAAATGGTATTTTGTTTTCTTACGCTGATTAAATGGATTACCACTTCATTCTTAGGTATTTGGTGTATTGACCAGTTCTGTTGCAGTACATAAATCTTTATATTATGGCACTAGAATTATCGTATTATTTTGTTGAAAACTGTCATATACTAGTACAATTGTATTTGCGCCAGCATGCACATTTGTTGGACAAATTAGTCTCTCAAGAGAGATAATATATACAGTATATTCCAGGACTCAGTCGCTTTTTTCAAGCCGTGCGGAATTTCTGTTTGGAATAATTAAAAGTGAGCAAAAGAAACTTTGAATAAATAGAAATAATACTTCTTTTGTTTTAGAAAATACTGAACAAAACAGTTATTCACTGTCTAGATATACATCGTTTTTTTGTGTAAATGTCAGAGCTCAACTCGACGCGTGATAGTTACATATTCTAAAAGGCAAATTCCCAACATATGTACATACATGGAGTTTGATCTGTTGTTTCTAATGTATTTCCTTGGGGTATGTTAGAAAATGAAGGACAGTATTTTCCATTTTCGTCATTTAATGCCGTTTTCCTATGTCGAGGTGTAAACACGTGACGGAAACTTAAAAAAAACATACTTGTTTTGTGCATGATGTAGGCGATCGGCAGTTTCTGTATTTGTTTGTGAGTAACGTCGTGGATGTAACACATTCGTCCTGAACCACGCTCTGAACGACACGTTAAAGTTGACTACGAACAAACCAAGCATTTATCGTAAGTAAAAGACTGATACGGCCTGATCAGTTTCCCACTCACTGCATATTTTCAACAACACTGTTACGTTATAATCGGCAACTATTTTATTCGCAGATCCATTTGAGCTTTCAAATTAAGATTAGTAATCCATTTATATGTTTTCTGCGATTATACATAACAATTTAACATTAATATTAGCAAAAATATACAATTCTCAGATTCCTTCTAGGTATGGTACAACTTTGAGAGATTTGGGACATTGTTGTTGTGTTCCTTCTTGGTTCAGCCAAAGTGGAACCTTGATTCCACCAGAAAAGGGCATGGTATTTACTTTCGGAGTCGATCAAAAATTATTTCACGTTTCATGTCTCACTCGCAGATGGGGTACTTATTAAGAAATGAAAAATCTCTGGGATGTAATTTAATATTCCACTATTTCGTGGTACAGATGGATAGAATCTTAAAGGTATCATTAAAATTTTCGTTTTCAACTCAGGTTCAGCAGGAACAATGCCGTTAAATCATGCGTTGCATATTAAAATGCAGTTTTCAAATTCTTTTTGTGAAGATCCGACCTTTTTTTTCACAGCCATTCAGACAAAATTCATCAGAATAAAAAGGAACATGAAAGTGCGAGACTATGTTTTGCGATTATATTTTTGAGTTTATTTTTCAGCCGTTGTCAATTGTTTACTTTCAGGAACTTTTACAGTCAGAAACTTTTTGGTTTTCATTTCATTCAGATAACGACCTCTCTGTTTTGTTGTGTATTTTCGAACAGCCTACTGCATAACTATAGAAACACAAAACCGGGTTAGTATCTTTCTTTTCTTGAATGCTCTTTCAAATGTTTAATCGCTCAGTCTTACCAAAAGAGCAGGCGTTTATATATTTCACCCTTCAATCGAACAGTGAGATAAAGGCCGTCCATAAAGTACGTCCATGATTTTTTACTATTTTTAGATTTCGACTCCTCCCCCAGTCACCTTTTGGCCGATTGTTGACACCTCTTCCACTAAACAGTACGTCCTAATCACCGGAACCCTACTTTTTTTTTGACGACTGCTTATAGAAGTCCGTTGAGAAACAGAAGGAAAACATGTAATTTTTTATAGGAATCTTTCATATATTTAAACTTTTTTTTAGAGAATATTTATTATTTAGGCATTAATTTATTCCATAATGCTACCCGAACTTTATCATCAAAACTTTATCAGAATGATAAAGTTATAATATTTCATAACTTTATCATTCTAAAATAAAGATCTACAAATGAACGCATGCATTCAAGGTTGGGACACTCTCGATTATACCATCTACAAAACACGATAGATTTGGTAGCACAAATACGAGAACTTAATGTTGTGATTTAGCTACATATCATTAGAAATTGAAATATTTCATACCTTTTTTAACTATGAAAAGAAGAAACGAGAAAGATGACACCGAATTTTCGAATGTAATGAGCACGTCTTTTGAATCCGTTCTGAAGCGAATTAAATTTATCAGAGCTATTCAAAGTCAATGAAACCGGTATGGAAAAATGTAGTACCTTACCGAAAGAAAAGTTTTTAAGTCGGGTTTTTAATCCCGCAGATATTGCTGTAAGCGGAAACGTAATCTGCCGCCCTCTGGAGGCAGACTTGTGCATTAAGAAAAAATTGAAATTAAATGCGAAACATTTCCCCGGCACCGCTCTCCAGCAAAGAAATATTTTTTTTCAAATCGGGCCCTTAGAAGCAGAGATATACACTGCTGGCCACCCGATTGGCCTGAAATTCGCAGCATGCGTCGCCCGCGAGAGGACAATAAAACGATTAGCATTGCAGTGCATATGCAAATCTTTGCGCCCGGCACGCAACCGAGAAGCACGGTAAGAA
This sequence comes from Macrothele yani, assembly GCA_039090855.1. Taxonomy (NCBI): domain Eukaryota; kingdom Metazoa; phylum Arthropoda; class Arachnida; order Araneae; family Macrothelidae; genus Macrothele; species Macrothele yani. The sequence goes on from CM077034.1 coordinate 139,274,256, forward strand.
GGGTGCACAGAAGGCGGGGTGTAAGTAATGGAAGTGTGTTGTGCTGCCGGATCTGTGTGGAGGAAGCTTCCTGATGCCTCGTCGCAGAATACGGCAGTCATTCCAGCACATTTCGGAGTTAGACAGAGAACAAGTAATGGTTATCGCGACAGCAGTTTATCGTACCGAGACATCGGCGGCCTTGTGGGACGACATCCAGCCTCAGTGAGCCGAGTATGGATTCGGTGGGTGCGGAAATGACGGACGGATCGACGTGATTGCTTTCCGCAGCCGCGGCACACCACCGAACAAGAGGACCGGCATGTTGTGCGGTGGGCACTGACGGCTCGCACCGCCACATCACGAACGTGAACGCAGGAATTAGGGTGTGTTACACAACACGCAGTGTCAGCACGTACCGTTCGACGTCGTCTGTAGGAGCGAGGACTTGTTGCACGGCGCCCATTGCTCCGATTACTATTGACGTTAACCCAACTTCGAGTGCGGCGGCCGTGGGCCGTTGAACGCTGCACCTTTACTACAGAATGGCACGACATCGTCTTCTCTGACGAATCCCGCTTCTGCCTGCAACACCACGAAGGTCGGATCCGTGTTTGGCGGCACCGCGGCGAGAGACTGTATGACGCTTGCATTATTCATCGCCATACCGGTCTGTCGCCTGGCGTTATGGTTTGGGGCGTAATTGGATATGACCCCCGTACCCCTCTGGTACGCATCGCAGGTACACTCAACAGCCACCACTACATGTGCCACGTTTTGGAGCCTGTAGTCCTCCCTTACCGGCAAGACCTGCCAGCTGCCACGTTTCAACAGGTTACAATGCGCGCCCGCACGTGGCACGCATCGTGCAACAATTCTTCATGGCCCACCAGGTGTCACTGCTGACGTGGCCCTCTAGTTCTCCCGAATGTCGCCCATCGAACACGTCTGGTCACTGATCGGGAACCTACCCGCGGCTACGCTTAATGAACTGTGGCTATGTGTGTCAGCAGCCTGGACCGACATACCCCAAGCCCACATCCAAAGCCTCTTTCGTTCGATGCCGTGGCGTGTAGCGGCCGTTATTACCAAATTTGGGGGCCACACGAACTATTGTTGTATGCGTGTTCCGCAAGTCTCACGGGCTTTAAGCGCTATCGTTTCAACTTTGTATCTCTTGTTATGTGTCCAGTAAATCTGGCTTTGTTATCTCGCGTCCTTCTTGGTGTTGCATTTTGGGCAGTATAGACAAATATAAGATATGCGTGTACGGCTCCTGGCGGGTAAGCCATGCAATTATTTTAAGAAGAATGTATTTTCAAAAGGCTTTTCGATGTGAGCGGAATCGGTGCTCGAAAGTATTTTTTTAGTCGAGGTTTCAGCAGTTCAGATTTTACTGGAAATACGCTAGACGCAGAAATTAAATCTTTGCCCCCTTCGTGGCCAAACCGTTCTTTATCAAATAATGCAAACTATAAGCAAAACATTTCACATCATGCGCAGAAAGAATTATGTGCAGAAATAATTTTTCAAATCGGAGTTGTTGAAGCAGAGATATTGAAACAGATGTAATGTATTTTTACGCCCCCTACCAAAAAGTTTATGCCTTACTTTAAAATGTTGAATTTATATAAGAAATATTTTAGACCAGAAACGCTGTCTAAAAAGAAGGAATTTTTCAATAAACGGATGAATTGACACAATACGTCAAATAAAATGACAAACTCGCCGTCAATGTATGACATTTAATAAAATGCGAAAGGTATTTACAGTTAAAATGCCCCACTAGCACTTTCGGGGTAACATTTACGCCATCATCAGATCAAACAGAAGCAATGTAGTATTCCTTTATATAGTAGTGCAACGATGCATTATGGGTATAAGTCATCAAATGTCGCTTGGGTCGTGATCGTTACCATTATAACAGCGTAAAGAGTATAATTTCACAAGTTATTAGTTTAACATATCAGTACAAGGATTCGTTACAATTACAAAGTAATGATCAATTTTATATATTTTTGGAATTGTAAATATATATTACTATAATTTAAAGTTCAGGTTAGTAATACGCTCTTTCCAAATTCTTGATATGTCCACAGGCAAGTAGTCATTTCAGCATTTGTCCCCTAAAGCTTCGATGTACATACGTTGAACAAAGTGCAGCGAATGTATAGATGCTGAAATGTCCAGTAGCCTAATGTTTTTCTAGTCTGGTTGTGGAGTTCCATTTACCACATTCCTTGATAACGCTGTTTTATTGCTCTTGGTTCGGATATTGTATTTGTGTTCCTGGACACGGATAGCCATACTTCTTCATGTCGAGCCTACGTAGTTGTTAACATGTTCTCCTGTTGAGGGGTCCAGCAGTGGAATATTATACACACCCCATTTTTTAAAAATATCTGTTGTTGCTCGATCCTTTTTAACTGATGATAGGAGGTTCTTCGAGCGGGTGCCGAATTGTGTATTGTGTTTTGAACAGATACGAGGTAGTGTGTTATTGATATTTGAGGTGCTGGTTCAATGCTCCTACGAATCGTTTATTAGGCCTTAAATCTGACTTCAGATTAATAATTCGTTCACTTGATATTCTAGTGTATAATCTATCAATCATCGTCCTGGGGTATCCATGTTTATCCGCTAATTTAAAAATGAACTGTATCTGATACTGAAAATGACTATCATTTGAAGAATGCGTGAAGGCTCTTCTAAAAAGAAAATTGATAGCAGAAAATGTTGTGGATTTGTATTTGAAGAGTTAAACGGGATAAGGCTGTTACAATCGCTAGGCTTTCAATAGACACAAAGGACAGTGAGTTAGAATTTGAATCTACGCCCCTAGTGGAGAAACCAAGCAATATTTTTCAATAATAATGGTACGCTTGGTACGTTTTCCTCAATGTTTCTGCTTTTAAAACTCGGATTAGAAAAATCTTGCAGGACCGTATACATCTGCTGACGGAAAATGTTTTGTTGTAATTTTTAACTTTTTTATAAGATATGGTTTGGCCAGCAGGTGTCGTAAGTGTTAAATTTCTGCTTTGTAGGTATTTGCAGCAAAATCCCGGTTTTAAACCCCGATTAAAAGAATTACTTCGTGAACCAATACCGTCATGTCGAAAAACATTTGGGAATATTTCTTTTTAAAATAATGCTTGGTTTCTCCACTAGAGGGCGTAGAAGTCTATCTTATTTCTGTCAATATCTCTGCCTCCAAAAGTCGTATTTGAAAAATAATGCTTGGTTTCTTCACTAGAGGGCGTAGATTCAAATACTAACTCACTGTCCTTCGTGTCTATCGAAAGCCTAACGATTGTAACAGCCTTATCCCGTTTAACTCTTCACATCCAACTCCACAACATTTTCTGCTATCAATATCTTTTTAGAAGAGCCTTCACGCATTCTTCAAATGATAGTAATTTTCAGTCTGAAATACAGTTCATTTTTAAGAAAAGTCAATGAATTACTAGAAAATTTTGAAATTCTATTTGAAGCATGTCGCATCGGAAACTCTGTTCAATAGAGGAGATATTTTTTCCCAAATCAGAACATTAGAGGCAGAGATATTGACAAAAACAGGATACATGTCTACGTTCCCTGACGAAAAAACATGCATTATTTTAGGAAAACACATTCCGAAAAAGTTTGTTTACGTGAGTAGCAACGGTCCACGTAAAATGTCTTCAATCAAGATTTTAGAAGTTCAAATTTTGCTGCAAATACATCAGAAGCAGAAATCAAGGCATACACCACCTCGTCGTCAAACCATTTTATGCCAAAAATTTGAACTTATATGTAAAATATTTCCCATTATGATCTGTGTCCTCTGAAGAAAAACTATTTCTAATCGGAGTTTTAGAAGCAGAGATATCTGGGAAAATGTAATTTACTTTTACGCTCCCTAGCGGAGAATCAATGCGTAACTTAGAAAACTGACTATGTTAAATATAATCCTCCACACGAATGGATTCGAAAAGTAAAATATTTTTTTGAATTGGAAGTTTAGAAGAAAATATATGGAACAGAATGTGTTTTGAATTCGAGATCATTTGTTTTTACGCCCTCTAACAGCAAAATTTTGCATCGTAAAAAGAACGAAATAAAGATCATCATTCGCACGTTTCAATCATCGTAACGCAGAAAGAAATTTTCCAATCGGACTATTAGTTGCCTTTGTAAACTCCATGGATCCCGAAGAATTGCTAAACAACTTCCTTAAAATAATTTGAAACCCCTCCTTGAAGTGTTTCTTTTAGAAGTTTTGCAATGCTTTGCGCTGATTTTGAAGAAAGGACGAGTTCACATAGGCATCAAACAAAATAAGGCATGCAGTCTCTTTTCTTTATGTACAACTATGTTCAGATAAGAATCGAAACATTCTGCGTAAGATAAATGCGGATTGTAAATTTCGTTTTTACTCGTTGCACCTCTGTGAATTTTCTAATATTTTACGAAGGGGTTTGAAATGTTTTCTGTGCATTCCTGGGAGCGATTGCTTTCTCTAAAGATACTATCGCCAATTGATGCTGTGAGTCTTTCTGGATGTTAACCAAAAAATTCAGGTTGAATTTACTCTTTCTTTTCCTACATTGGCCATTAAAATCTGGAAAGCGAACGAAGATTGTGGGTAGAATCAAGCGCCGTGCAATCATTGAGTACACGTTTTTAAAGGAAATGTCTACGAAAGCATAAAAAATGTTGGCAATATTTTCTCATGTACGTCACGGTCAAATCAATATTTGCGAATTTAAGCATGGAAGTGATAGTGTGGAAAAGGAAACTCTCATTCGGTCTCAACACTTGCAAATGAGGGTACCGTTTGTAAACTGTTCGGGAAGACGCTCCATAGTACAAAGTTCACGATTTACGTTGATTGATCACACATATTATGGCAAATGTTTTACAAATGAAGTCATCTGTAATGTCAAACCATAAAGCCCTGGATAAAGGTAAGAAGCGCAAGAGCGTAGTTTTGTCATGAGATTGTGTAACGAAGCGAATGACCGTAATTTTGGAGGGAAATGTCATTATGAGTGTCTGACCCCAGGTCTTAAATAACCCTTTGAAATAGGAAACTAGGAGATTTGGGCTAGAGCGCCCGATAGGAAAATGACACGGAAGCGAAGTATTACCGAAGGGGGGTCCAGTACCCCGAATATGTTTTCAGATTGCCTACGAAACACCTTATATACGTTCAAGTCTGTTCACGACAAGTGTCTTCCTTCATTGGATACGCGCTGATGACGTCAAAATTAGGTGGTCACAATAATGTGACTCGACCGCGCATTAGGTTCACAGTGACTCGTCTTAACCTTCTTGTTCTTCAATTCACACATTTAGGAAGGACAAAATTAGAAAAGTCACCAGAATCCCCTTCAAACCAATGAACGGATCCGCTGCGTTGTTAAGATGCCGGGTCAGCATCAAACGGTATAAAAAAGACTGCAGCTGACCTCGATCACATCGCACTGTAGGGTTGAGTAAAAATATCGAGGCAGGTGGAAACTGACTTTGAGAAAGGAATGATTGCTGCGTGTTATATCAGTGGGTTGTCCATAAGAGAAACCGAGAGGCGTTCAAACATACCCAAGTCAACTGTTTTGGATGTACTGAATATGTGGAAGACATAAGGCGTGCCTGAAGCAGCAAAACGTACCAGCAGAATAAAGAAAATCAGTGATAGACGACGTCGAAGCCTCAGAAGATGCGTTACAGCTAATCGACGGAGTACTGCATAAGACCTCATTGTACAGGTGAGTAAAAGTACTGCAACCTCAGTATGAACACGTACCATTTGCAGAGAACTTCTTCCCATGGGTTACTGTGGCCGTGCTGGTACTTATAAGCCATTCATCTCCACTCGGAATGAGACTCGTCGTTCAACATGGTGTAAAGAACATTTATAGTGGACCGCAGATTAACGGAAACGGGTCCTATTGACTGACGAATCCACATACACGATCCATCAGTGTGATACCCGTGTGTGGGCATTAAGGCAACCGGGAGAAGCCATTTACCATAGTGTGCTGTTCCTACGGTCAAGTGTACTCGTGTGGAAGCGTACTCGTGTGAGAGCGTACTCGTGTATGAGTGTTTTTCGTGGTGTGGTACCGGCCCAATAACCATCGTGGACAAACCTGTCAACATTCGGTGATGTATGTGCTGGTTAATGATATTCTGGAAAATTATGCCGTACCAACTCAGTGGCAATACTATGGAACCGAGTCTTGTTGGTACCAAAAGGATAAGTCACAGAGTCATAAAAGAAGGACTGTTACGACATGGTTTGACGATAATTCCGTATCACGTGTGGACTGGCCAGCATACAGTCCTGATCTTAATCCCATAGAGCATTTATGGGATGAATTAGAGCGCCGCATAAGAAGTTTAGAACCAAGGCCTACTACTAAACAACAGTTAGTGGTAGTATTATACACTGTCGGAAAGTGAAAAGAGAACACCAAGAAGAAGACGTCTGATACCAACGAAATTTATGCAGCATAAAAACGGAATACAGAGGATAACGTGATCAAAACATTATGGCAAAATACAGCTGTATTTGCAGGTAAACTGAAAAATAACATTTCCATGTAACATGGTTAGTACGAGATTGAACCGCCATGAACTGCGTCACACTGTGCAATTCTGGCATGGAGTCTGTCGTACAGATGTTGGATTTAAGATTGTAGTATTGAGTTCCAAGCATCCTCAACCTGGACGCGTAAATCGGGGATGGTCGTGGATGGCCGTGGAGACCGGATAAGTCGTTGTCCCATAAAATCCCACACGTACTCAATGGGGAAAAAATCCGGTGAACCATGGAAGTTGTCTCACACCCTGAAGTGCATGTTGCGTAGCGCGTGCCGTGTGCGGGCGTGCGTTATCTTGCTGGAAAACACTACGACGGACCGACATTACAAACGGCACAACAACGGGCTGAATGATGTTGTTGATGTAGGAGGTGCTGTCTAACGTACCCGGTACACACACTAGTTGTGTACGGGTGTGATAGCTGATCTCTCCTCACACCAGGAGACCAGGTGTAGGCCCCTGTGTTGCTGGCGGATGCACGAAAGACGGAGATGCTCCCCTGTGCGTCTGGGAACAGGCATACGGCCGTCGGTGGCTCCCAAGCAGAATCTGCTTTCATCGCTGAACATGACAGATCACCGTTGTGTTCTCCAGTGCAGACGTTGGCGACTCCACTGCAGCCGTTTCTGAGGGTGGGCGGGAGTCAGAGGTAAACATGCCAGAGGCACACGTGAACGTAGTCTTGCATCCAGTAGACGGTTGCGGATTGTTCGAACAATCACCTCAGGTGCAACGGCAGATCGGATTTGCGTCGCAGTGGAAGTTCTGCTTGACAACGCCGTTCTTCTTATGCGTCGATCGGTCAGCTCATCAGTCCGTCTGTGACTCCCGGTTCCACGTCTTCTCTTGTGGGAATGTTCCTCTGACCATCTACGCCACCATCGTACCGCCACCGATATTTCCCGTCCAATTCGCTCTGCAAAACGACGATACGACCACCCAGCCTCACGGAATCCGACTAGACGACTTCGCTCAAAGTCCGATAACTGCTGAAATCGTACACGTCTTCCATGTCCAGGCATTGCAGATTCTTCAGGGTCTTCGCACGTGTCCGTACGCCGACGACTGATTACATTACCTTCACCGTACTCCTTAAATACCACCGATGATAGTTTGCATATTATGCCGTGCTGTGGCGTAAGCGCTCACAGGTTGGTCCTGAAATTAACATCACACCTACGTAAACTCGACTCCATTTACATATGTAAATTTCATGATCGTCCGCCAATTCCTTCTTGGTGTTCTTTTTTTACTTTCCGCCAGTGTATACTAAATGTGAGCGCGGACCTATCGTTTTGTTCCTAAACCTTGTCGAAGCATGTTTCGAAGAGTCAGTGCACGCCTTAAGGCCAAAGTAGAATGACATTGTACTAACTTATGTCAATAAATGCTATTGTGTCTTCCTCTTTTAGGTGTCCGGTGACTTTTGTCAATATAGTGTATATTCCATCCGTTCTCTATAAAAGGTGGTACTAATATAAGATATTTACGTTTCATCATCGCATGTTTGACATGCCTTTCCCAACACAACCAATTCGGTGACCCGATTGGTCTCCAGAACTGGAACGCGGATCAATAAGAGGACGACTTTTTAATATTGCAAAGATAGCCTTTTGATAGGCGAAAAAAATAACCCACTTAGGACTGTTACGAGCGAAAATTTCAACTGTTTGCTTTATTTATATAATATATTTTCCAAATAAAAACTAAAACGCACTACTTCTATATTGACACTGTATTTGAATAATGACAATGATTTTTTTCGAAATCTTTCCGCAACTGCTTTCTTATATTGACGGAAATTGCTGTTTCTTTAGGAAAATTCTAAATTTTCAAAAAACATTTCAGATATTCTTTCTATTTTTAACACGTTTTCCCTATTCATAATACGAAAACATTCCGTAATTGGAGAGATTCACGGGAATATTTAAAGTTTGTTAAACTGATCAATTTCAATGGTCTTCCAAAGAAACTGATTTGAAGATGTGTTGCAAGATCACATGTCAAGAGCTTACTGCATGATTTTTTGTTATTCTGGCAAATTCTATTTTTTCTGCTTTTCAACAATTTGTGCACCATCTGCTACATATGGTGTTACCGTAAGAAACCGTGCATTTAAATTAATGTATAGGTGGCGGTACAGTGTCTATTCATCAGTGTCTATCCTAAGACATTCTAAAGAGAACAAATCCTTAATCGCTTAAACTGAAATGCAATAAGTATTTCGGTTTAAAAAGATAAATTACTTTACCCACGAACCATTCAAGTGCCAGCCAATTTATGTATTGCGTTGTTCAGAGAGTCCGGGGTATATTATATATATGTATATACATAATTATATATATATACATATATAAAATATACACTAGACTTTCCGGTATATTATATAATTATCTATGTCCATTAACTCACCAAATGCATTTACATGTTTCTCTGATCTACATGGCGTTACGGCAAATTTCTGTATCTTTATGTTATATCTCATGGACTAGGTACGAAGAAAGAAGATATTCGTACCTATATTGGTAATATGATTGATATTACACGATATAGATATTCGTACTATGAGAGTTTAACAAAGACTCGTCAAGGATCTTTTGGAAATACTTTTGATTTCTATTTCAAATCACAAATCCAAACCCAACAAAAGGATAACACATGGTTTTAACTAAGTACATGCAAATATTTAACAGAGGAAAATAAATCTCTCAGAAAGAAAATTCACTCTTAATTTAAAGCACAGTTGTTGTACACAAGATATTGTAACATGTTCTTTTTCCCAAAATTTTCACACAACTTCCATTTACCGCAACGTGAATCGTATGGTTGTTTAAGTTCATAAAACAGACATCCCATTTTTGAAAATCTCCTCAAGTCCGAGAATTGATATCTAGAGAGAGAGAAACAGAACTCAAAAACTGAAGTAGAACCTTAGATAAATATTTTTCAGCCGGTTAATGACTAATGTTGTCGCCATGTACTTTTACAATAAAGTCGATTCACATACTTAAACAGTAACTTTTTAATTACAAAACAACACTGAGAGTCGTATCAGATTTTTACATATTACTCATACACAGTAGTGACCAAAATTGTAGAAACCGTTTGGAAAAAGTATGTTCTCAAGGTTTGGTGGTTCATAAAACCACTTGTTTTTGAAATAATACCATAAAATTAGATATCAAGTGAACGATAATTTCATCAAGAATGTAATGCAACAAAGTTTGTTCAAATATCTGTTGTCTATGGACGTTTATAGCCAAATACCCAGAAAACAGAAATACAACTTCCTTAGGCTGATATGAATTGGCTTTCCTTCATTTGAATGTAGCCAATGAGCATGACTGTTTAGAGAGTCCATCAGGTGTCAACTTGTATTGGCAATGAGCCAATCAGGCCTTATCAGGATTCAGCTATTGATGTCATGTATTGGAGCTAAGAGAAGGACATTTGTCAGTGTGTTATGAGATTGCTATCAAGTTGGTTGGGGTTTTTTTTGCGTTCTTTCATTTAGTGAGCTGTTAAACGTAATGAAATTAAAGACATGGCGCAAAGAATTGACTTGTCACTCAGAGAGCGATGTAAAATAATACTATTAAGTGAACAATACTTCAGGTCTGAAGAAATTAGAACAAACATTATTGGAAACTTAACCAAAGGTGGCATTTCTAAATTTTTGAAGAGGTAGAAGGAGACCGTCACTACAAAACCAGATTGGTAAAGGCAGGAAAAGATGCAAGTGATGATAGAAAAATTAAGAAACTGTGCCTAGGTGACACAAGAAAATCAACTAATTGTATACAAAATGAAATGCCGCAATGCAATGTGAAGTTGAGTGCAATAACTGTTCAGCACACACTGCAGGAATTTGGTCTAAAAGCTAGAATTCCACAAAAAAGCCATTTTTATCTCTCAAACAAAGGTTGAAAAGATTGAACTGGGTTACAACCTATGTTAACGGGGAAGTAGGACAATGGGAGTGTGTTATTTGGAGTGACGAGATAAAAATTTCCTTGTTTGGTAGTGATGGCATAAAATACGTAAGGAGAAGAATCGGAGAAGATTCGCATTCTGATTGCATTACATGTATCGGGAAACACCCAAATAGTGTTATGATCTGGGGTTGTATGACATCAAAAGGTGAAGGCAGAATTTGCGTGATTAATGGGAATATAAATGGCTAAAAATGCGTTAATGAAATACTTGAGCACGAACTGAAGCCTTCCGCACGTGATCTTTTCCCAGATAATGAAGCATTTATATTTCAACAGGATTCAGCTCCATGTCATGTGGCTGCTGTGTGCAAAAAGTGATTTCAAGATAATCGTATTCCACTGCTGGAATTGCCTGGGAAAAAGCACAGACCTTAAGCCCATCGAAAATCTATGGAGCCGACTAAGGATACGTGTTAGTGAGAAGCAACCCAGCAATAAAACCCAATTAATAGAAGCAATAATCCAATCTTGGTTTCACATTATAACAGCTGCAGAACTAAAAAACTTGTTTCACTCCAAAGTAAGGCGTTGTAAGGCCGTAATAAACGCTAATGGTTACCCAACTAAGTATTAACTGACATGGTGAGAATTTTTGTGTATTTCATCTTTTCTATGTGTTTCACTTTTCTTCTTTATAACTGTGTTGTAATACAAAATCCTTCATAAAAGTTATTGCATTACATTCTTACATTCTTGATGAAATTATCTTTCCATTGATATATAATTTTAGAGTATTACTCCAAAAAAAAGTGGTGTTATGAGCCATCAGACCTCAAAAATACACTATTTCCAGAAGGTATCCACAATTTTGGCCACCAATGTATTTCTGTCAGTTTATTCCGGTTTCATTTTTTAAATTATTTTGTTTTGCCCAAGGTGAGAGCTAAAGCTCACGATTTGTTAAGGGTCTGTATATCACACATAAAGTGACGAATTCCTATAATCAATATTAAGTATATTATGTTTCGAACTAATCTCCCTTATTTTTAATTATTTAATAGCTTTTAACAAGATTAAACAAATTGCATGTCATTATGCATTATGGATAGGAGCCCTCGGTGGTGGATCGCTTGCTCCGGCAAATTAGGAAATCTAATGTTTCCACTCTTTCTACAGACTTTCGTAAGCCCCGTTTTGTGGGATCACTTCCGTACGTGTCAAGTATTGTTAATATACTAAGAAATAAGTGTAAACCATATATAATTGACTTTGCCCTTACGACTAGAAATATTTATGGATTAATGAAGAAGGTTCGGGACAGGGTGCCTCCACATACTAGATACATCGTATACACCATGCTTCTACAAGCTGTTGTTCCGGACACTAATGATACTGTATATATTGGTTCTACAAAAAGGACCTTGAGTACCAGAGTCAGGGAGCATAACCATGATATTCGTAATGACAAGTTAACAACCGCCTTGGCTCGCTTGGTTGCGACCTGTTCCTATACTCCATAGCGGAATGAGATATACATTATAAACTCCCAAGGTAAGCTCTCACTGTTATTATTTGTGGAGAGCCTATATATTGCATCATTCTGAACTCGTTGCTGATGATTATGTCTCTAAAGCTATGTCGAAACCATGGACTATTTCATTTAAACATTTTCATGATTTATTTTAAATGCACTGTGTAAATCCGAGATGGCGTTGCGATATTGCTGGTTTCTGACAATGGTGTTCTATATATATATATAAGTTGGTCTTAATTGTGAATGTAACATCTGAAGATGGGGACATTGTGATCCTCGATAGATCTCATGTGGTGAGTGTTTTATCAGTAAATCTTAATTACATGTAGCGTATGTGTGCTACATATGTGTTTTATCGTGTTTAGTCGATATTTTAACTTTCAACGTTTTTAACACGAATCGTCCTTCATCAAATAGCTTTTTACTTTCAAATTAAAAATATTCAACTATAAAAGATACCAAGATGTATCATATTGCCAATAAACAAATTAACCAGTTATGTCACTTTCATTTAGTTTGATTTTTACAAAAGGTGAACTTGAATGTGTAAGCACTCTTTAGAATCATGTTCATTCAGGGTTTTGTACGTTAGTGAATAAAAAGAAAGTGATGTCACACCTGACTCATGTGAGTTGAAAATTTCTTTTAATGATGTAAATAAAAACACACAATAACTGGCAACCATTAGCTCCCCATTATAAAGCTTCATCCGAGCTACATTATGAGGGACGTAGAACACTATCAGGTAACGCTGAAAGAATTTAAAGACTTTTTACATATTGTAACAATCATTCAGTTCTTGTTTAGGTCAATGTTTGAACCGTGCTCACGTATTGTGGAGAGACATTATCAGTTGTTTCTTCGGTGTTTGTTCAGGACGAGATCCAAAGTGAAAACTCTCCAAATGTCAATGAATAAAAAGTAACATCGCTAGTAGACGAACGAGGCTAACGGCTAACGTACTCGGCTATATATCGAGGGATCTGGGATTCGGATCCATAGCGGTCACCTGATGACAATTTTTCTGGTACTATTAATATGTGTTAATAAAACGTGGAAAGAGAAATGTCTTTGTTTATTGTTCATTCAGGAGAATTCTCAACGTATCTGACAGTTCCAAGAAAAAGCTTTCGTTGCACGATTGCTGATGAGATATTAGATCAGCCTCCTAGTAGAGCGCGAGAGCTCGGCAATTAATGAGTGTTTTTATGTTCGCCATTAAATAGTTTAAAACTCAAAAGAGTCGTGTTATATTATAAACATAGCGTAATGTATTCGGTAAAGAGAAAATTCCCATGGATCTAGTTTTAATAAAAATACGTTCATGCTATCGATTATACATGATTTTGAATGGCAAATAATATTAGACTTTAGAATTGATTCATTGCTTGTTTCATAAACGAATTGAATGCTCTTTTACAAAAAAAAAAAAAAAAAATCGAAACACCCAAAAGAAATTATCCAGTCAAGGTGAAAATTGGTATGTGCAATGTTCATGTATAGGGAAGGAAATGATTGCAATTCCAGAGCATTGCACATATGTTTCAATAAAACAGCTATACCAGTGGAACAAGTCAGTATCTTGTAGCGCCACCTCTGTCTCGAATACAAGCTGTTACCCTGCGTGGCATACAAACATGCACTTCACGGATACTATTCTAAGGTATAACATTCCAGATGGTGTCCAGATTGAGCCCAGTTCGCCGATATTCCGTGACGAGAGTATTTCCGTTCCATCCTGCCCCAAACATGATCGAACGGTGATAAATCGTGTAATCTGGTTTGATATGGAAGAGTGTCGACATTTCGAAGGCAAGCATATGTGAGTCATGCCGTGCGTGGGTGGGCATTATCCTTTCGAAATAGGGCTGGGTGTTGCTGAGACAGGAATGGCAACACAACTAGACGAGATACGTCTTCGACGTAACGTTGAGCTGTGAGGATGGTACGGAGGACGATCAAGTGTATCCGACTATCGTATAAAATGACTCCCGAGACAGTCACTCTGGGTAAGCGTGCCTTACGCCTTTCCACGATAATGTCAGTATCTGTGAGCTGGACATCTCCTGTCGAGACACCAGATATGTATGGAATGGTCATAGTCGCCAAGTGCAAGCCGTCACTTATCACTGAAGAAACCACGATGTCACTGGACACAATCAAACGTTGATCGGCACCGGTATCACTGCAACCTGTGCCGGCGAAGGTCACTGGTCAGCGCTATGCCGTGGAGTGTTCCCGAATATAGCCTCCCTGTCGCACGTCGTCTCGGCAATGGTCATGATGGCCACTTCCGTAACATTATGCGACACAACATGACTACATATGGTTGAGACCGAACGTATTCTGTTCAGTACGTGCGGCTGTCACAATTGTTCAATCCTTACTTTCTGTCGTTGCTCTGGGGTGCTCACTGTCCGCGTGCCGCTGAAATGGGCAATCCTCGATTCATTGGCTCACACAACGTCCGATTGCTGCGTAGCTCCAATCCAAATGCCTAGAGAAACGGTGCCTTGACCAACCGTCCTATTTAAGTCCAACGATACAACCACCCCAAACTGGATTCGTGTGCACGAATGCGACGTCGAGACTCCCTCACAGTCAATGAGGTTAATGCAACCGTACTCCACAGTCACACTTGTCCGTGCGTACGAGCTTTGCTCTTGATATACCCTTCTCTATTCCTATGAACTTTGGCATGCTGCTATTTAATCATTGGTGGTAATTTTTTATTTATTTGCATATTCGACCTGGGGGGATTTGCATGTGGTGTTTTATCAGGATCAAACGAATTTCTCGGGGTTTTTAGTTTTGTCCAACATAAAGTGCATTTGAATAAAAAATGTTATCATCCTGTGTGTAAAGGAAAATTTTCCAACATAATGATCACAGTCTTCACTACTTTCTTGTCCATTCTAGTGAAATTATACGAAAGCGTTTTAAGTAAAAAAAATGTTCGGTGCAAATTGCTGAAAAACGTTTGCAATAACGATAATTTCGGATAGAATATTTTAGTTTAGAATATGAAATCGTTGATTGTTTTCAGGTTTTAGAGTAGGAACACAATTCCATCAATCTCAATTACGTTGTTTCCTGTGAAAAAGAAACCTGACTTTTTTTTTATTTTGAAAAGTTTTGTTTTATTTTTTTCAAGCGGATGTAGTAAATGAAAAACCACGAAAACCACGTTACCCAAAAAACACTGTTTGGTTTTGCGAATTAAAAATTCGATAACATTTTTTACAGGAAAATAATATTTTTTTCTAATTTGACAAATTTAAAATTGCTACTTTTACGTTTCTGTACACTTACCTTGTTATTGAATACGTTATGTTCTTACATAGACAGTTGCCTTTGATTTTCTTTTTTGATGAATACTTTCAGCTGTCAATGTACAATATTTAGAGCGGACTTTGCTGTACTTTCCAGAAATGTGTTTTTACCTAATTTTGTTGCTTTGTTCTATGGCTCAGATTTTCATGATGTTTTTCATTAAGGGAACTTTCAGAGATATCTTTCTAAAACAAAAGTTAATATATGTATTCTTAAAATCTTTAGATACCTTTACGCAAAATATTATTTTTAAGGTTTCCACTTTCTAAATTTCCAGAAGAATTAACTCACATTTTTTTATATTTTCGTTATAGTGACTAATGGCTTCATAGTTTGCAGAAGTACATTATTCAATAACGTTTTCAAATTACTAGCACCGTGAGCTCTTTTTAATGTAACACAATGGAATTCTAATATTCAAATGGTAAGTTTTCCGAAATTTCTACAAGATGTGCAAGTTGGCACTTCCGTATTTAAATTTATGTTTTAGAGAAGGTGATCTCAATGACTTATCTTGTATATAATTTTGCCTCAAATGAAATTTTTCTGAGGGATTGCAGAGTTTATAGGTAAATGCCAAGATATATATATTTCATATTTTACTGCATAGATGGTCAAAAAGTTAGCATTCGCAATGTACAGCATATATATAAACCTCTTTATAAAGCCAACATAATTTGGCAAACGTTTTCCTCCATCTACTTCTAGTTTAAACACGCTATTTTCATTTCTCCTAATACATGTTATCTGTAGCTGCTAACGCAAAGCACGTCACTTGCAGAATCCATTTCTTTGAAATACAGTCATTTGCCTATTAACATGCATAGCAAAGGGTTTAAAGATTTACTTGTAAAAGAGTAAACAGACAGCCAAATCAGAGGCTTTTGTATTTTAAGAAATCAACTCAGCGAAGACAACAAAAAACCACAGGTTGAGATATATATTTAAATTTTCCGAATATTGGACTGCAAAATAAATTTTATTATTATATTTGGTCTATTCATTCATATTATCATGGATAAACACCATTCCGCATGATAACGGCCATGGAATGTACATTTTGAAACAAAAGATATTCTGTTCATTTAATAATTTGTAAACGCGTGTCGCATTGACAAAATTTGACTCAATTAAATAGTAAAAATATATTCTATACCACAGAAATTCCTTCTTAAACGTATGGAGTTGCATTCTGTGAGATACATTTTTAAACCTTTGACAGATTATTTCTCAAAACAAATTGGCTGCTTAATATAAATATATGTTTTCTCCAATACTTACACATTAAAAAGAATGTAAGAAATAAAAGTCCATTTGCTTTGACATCTTTGAAAGGTAATTTCAATTACGTTTCCCCTAGGCTTGTAATATGCAATGAACATACAAAAATTACTAGGCAATGCTTACGACGCGGCCTTCCAATTGATGCTAACGTAATTAAAAATGTGTATGTGGGAATACTATGATAATTATTTGAAGTTCAAACATGTCTTTTTTTGTACTTTCATTTCAGTAAAAATTGAATGAAATTGTGAAAAAATTATTTGAGCAGTCAACTTTTTAAATGTTGTTATTGAGTTAGAATTTCTATTGTGAATGAAATTTTGCATAAATAACCAAACATATTTGAGCATCGATTCAGATGTTACTGGATATGTCTGAATTTTTCTACCGTTATTAATGGTAAAGGGAATCTTGGTGCAGTGTGATGTTTGAAATTTTAATGCACAATTTCAGCTTTTTTGAAAAGCCTGTTTTATTTACTGTATATAAGCAGACACATTTAAACTCAGTCATGCATCTATACCATTGTTTTTCGGTTGTTTTACTTTTTCCAGATAGCAAACCAATCATTTGCGAAAATGGGTTGGTGTTATGTCCTCATATACCACATATTTTCAAATTGACCTTTAAATTAAATCGTTGACAAATATTATGAAAACCTGGGTCATATAAACAAGGTTGGCCCACTTACAATAAATTCCATGTTATTGTGTCGCGAATGCCCCTTGTAAAAAATAGCCACGGTCTTGAGTATCTGCCACCCAAATAACTGTTCGCAATGGAATGCCTTCCATATCGCGTGTTATTTTTCTATATTTTTAAAGAGGAATCACTTGAGAATAACCTCTTACAGACCATAAAATTTGACCTGAAGGAAAGTGCCTACGGTCTTTCGAAAACGTTAGGTAGATCTACATTTGTTGATCCAGCATGACTCTGAAGCCTTTCACTTTCCTGGGCATAAATGTTGACAGTAAAATTTTTAAGCCCATATTATGTAATACAGTCGTATCTAAACGCGTAAATTGATATCTGTAGTGTTCATTTTTATAAAAGCCTTATGCATAACGAACGCTTTAAAGAACGGCATTTTGCAATGGATGACATTGACGCAGATTAGAAACAAACTAACGACCTGTAATGAAAAGGAAAAGCAACGTTTTTGAAGTTTCAATTTCTGTTAGGATAAGACCGGTTTATATTAAAATCTTAGAAAACAAACCTTGTGCTATTAACAAAATAAAGTGCGCTCATGGGATAAACATATACCAACGTCGAATTGGTGATCCTGAATTGATCATGGTAGGTACTTAATAGCCCAACCTCATAATCCGTTATTTAACAGTCCTACGTCATGAACCTCATTATTTTAACTTTAATTTTTTTATTCTTTCACGAGGAACATTTTTCTGCTTGGAACACTGTTCTCATGTGTTATATTACATCAATGAGCACGCCTTTCATAAAAGGTTTAGAAAACTCTTATTTTAAGGTAGAGAATGCAGGGAAAGGGCTTGTCTCGTAAAATTCTTTTCAAAGCTCTCATTTTATCCGGTCATTCAGAATGTACGTGGTGACACAGATATATATTGTAACACAATTATATATATAATTGCAACACAAAGAAGGAACCATGAGATTCGAATGTAGTTTATACCAAACATGTACATAAGTGATTTAATTTTCAGAACAATACAGCAATTTCACTTGCAAAAATCAGTTTCTTGTGAAGCCTTCGCTAGCTGCGATAAGAGCTTCAAGACGGCGATACATTAAATTGAAAAGACGTTGGATGGTGTCATGTGTTATTGCTTGCCATGTGGCATGTATGCAGGTACACTGATCTCTGGTACTGACCGCTACAGGACTTTGATGGTTCAGTTCCGAGTGACCGTCTCCCGGACATTTTCAATATGCAACATGTTTAGCGAACGTGCAGGCCAAAGAAGAAGGGTTATCTGCTGTGACACGAAGAGGGCTTGTACATTCCGACCAACATGATGTCGGGCATTATCCTGCCGGAATGTAGCACCAGGAGTGCTATGAAGGAAGTATATAACTTCATCCTGTAAACCTTTTAAGATGAAGTGGTCGTTAGTGGTGTTGAAGTTACCCTCAAGTCGTGGCATCCGAGATCGCGAATGGTACCCAATGGCATCCCACACCATAACACTTGGCGTTCGACACGTATGACGTTAGACAACCATGTTGGATGAAAGCGCTCACCACAACACCAATGCTTATGGGGCTATCATGTTTGTGCAAATCGAATCGGTACTCCTCCGTAAACACGACATAGTGCCAACCAGCAGCCCATTTTCTGCACTGAAAGCCCCATTTCAGCTTAAGTAGTCAATGGCTCAAGGTCAATTAATACAGACATTTGACGTGGACCAGGAACATCAAACAGAAGTCATCGCTCTTTCCACGTATATAAGTGAGTCACGGAAAAATTCTTATTAGCCGCCACTGGGTATCGAACCAAGGGTCTTCCAGTTACACGCCGGATATGCTTCCACTGCACCACAACGGCCTGGAATTCCTCCAGACTCACACAAACTAACTGCGAAGCCAATTTGGCCGGTTGCTTCTTGGAGCCCCGCATAATGCTGGAGATTCACCAAAAATGGTAAGCAGCAACTGAACAAATAATTAGAAGGCGAATGTATAATTAATACAGACATTTGACGTGGACCAAGGACATCAATAAGAGGTCATCGCTCTTTCTACGTTTATACGTTCCTGGTCTACGTCAAAAGTCTGTATTAATTATTCATTCGCCTTCTAATTATTTGTTCAGTTGCTGCTTACCATCTTTGGTGAATCCCCAGCATTGTGCGGGGCTCCAAGAAGTAACCTGCCAAACTGGCTTCGCAGTTGGTGTGTGTGATTCTTGAGAAATTCGAGGCAGCTGGGTGCAGTGGAAGCATATCCGGCGCGTAACTAGAAGACCTGGGTTCCATTTTCGGTAGCTGCCAATTATAATTTTTCCGGGACACACTTATAAACGTGGAAATAGCGATGACCTCCGACTGATGTTCCTGGTTCACGTCAAATGTATGTATTAACTATTTATTCGCCTTCTTATTATTTTTTCAGTTGCTGCTTACCATCTTTGGTAAATCTCCAGCATTGTGCGGGGCTCCAAGAAGCAACCTGCCAAATTGGCTTCGCAGTTAGTGTGTATGAGTCTGGAGGAATTCGAGGCCGCTGTCGTGCAATGGAAGCATATCCGGCGCGTAACTGGAAGACCTTGGGTTTGATTCCCGGTGGCGGCCAATGAGAGATCAGATCAGATTCTATGTAAAGGATTTTAGGTAGGGAGTGTCTGACCCCAGGTCTTAAACAACCCTTAGAAATAGGAAGCTAGGAGATTCGGGCTAGAGTGCCCGATAGGAAAGTGACACTGAAGCGAGAAAGAAATGGGGAGGAAGACGCCTTTATTTATTATCGGGGGCCAGTACCCGAAATCAGACGGCTTAACGTGCCCATCCGACGCGTGGCGGATATTTAGTGGATCGAGCGTTCGTACCTGGCTGGGGTCAAACCTGATGTCCTTTCCGCGGCAGTCGCGAACGTTGCCCACTACGCCACCAGCGGCCCGTGCGGCCAATGAGAATATTTCTGTGACTCACTTATAAACGAGGAAAAAGCGATGACCTCTGTTTGAGGTTCAAGGTCAAAATAATCCGCCGCAAAGTGATGCGTACAACCAATACAGCAGACGGCGTCGAACTGTGGAGTCAGACAATGCCACACCTGTTGCAGTCCTTTAAAGTTGTGCTAGCACTTCGAAGATGCGTAACAGTTCGTTACTGCCATGCGGATAAAGTGTCGGTCATCCAGCGATGTCGTCACATTTCTCGGTCCACTGCCGCATTGTCTATTCACCTGGCTCTCCTCGGTTCACTGCTGCTACAGGCGCGTCATGTGTCGTGGCGTTAGGTCCCGTCCGAGCTGCAATGTCGCCGTACGAAAATGCACCTTCACGCAGACCAACCATTCATCCCCGTTTAAGCTGTGTCATATGGTGATATTTCGCCCATCGTGGTAGCTGCTGCGGTATTAAATCCTGGAGACACTTCTGCAACTAGATGTTCGCGATGCGCTACTGGTATGTATCCTAAACAGTCCTATCTTTATACCCTTCAATCGACAGTTCAGAGGGCACTGCTGAGCACAGACATGCGCAATGATTCTGTACTTCTAATCATTTGCATATCCTACCCAGATCTGCATATTCTGAAGGAAAGAGCGACATTTTGACGAGTGGGGCTGAGAGTGTTTTTACTTTAAAGTTCTTGGTTCACAGCTAAATAAGTTATCGTAGAAAACCACTTTACATTTTCGTAGCAGTAGGATAATACCTAAAAAGCATGTTAAGCATAAGAAATGGAGACAGTAACAAAAAAACATTACTTTACATTTTCGTAGCAGTAGGATAATACCTAAAAAGCATGTTAAGCATAAGAAATGGAGACAGCCACAAAAAACATTAAGAAACATGATGTTTAGTTAGATCCTACGTTTAAGAAACCCATATGATCAATGTCCACACAGCCTTCGATTTCGAAAGTGCCGTTTTCCTGAAATTTTGTTTTCCTATTTTGCACTTTGCTCGCTCCAGAAAGATTATTTAGTTAGCTCCTAAGCACAGTAGTATGTGACTTTTACAAGTTGTATCTCCCCTCAGTGGTGGCGGAGGCGATTCGTGACTTTTGCAAGTTGTATCTCACCTCAGTGGTGGCGGAGGCGATTCCTGGCTTTTGTGGTGCACTGCGTGCTGCTCCCCGTCGTAGAGGCTCTTTAATTCATCCCCTGCGGCTCACGCCAGTTGCTTCGGAGCATCAGCTCGCTACCCTTCGTTTACAATCTTCTGTTTTTCTTTATTATTGCGTACAATTACTAAATTTCAAGCGTAATATACATTCAAATTTCTGGTATAATGCAGTACAATACCAAACGCAACAAGGAATTACGTGTTAATTTCTGGTTTAAGGCAATACAAACATTTTTTTAGGTTATCAGGAAAGAAGGTTGCCCAATCATTGCTGTTATGGACCTTAACTTCGTGCTGTTTCATTCCACTGAACAAAACTTTAGGTATTCTAGATGCTAAGCCAAAGTCCGATTTGTTTTCCCACGTGACTGCTCTCTCCAAATAGGTAAGGCATTGAAAGGCACAACAGACTCCTACGATTCTATGAGACACTAGTTAGGGAGACGTCCGGCCGAATGGACGAGCATAATGATAGCGTAGCAATGTCTTTTTTTTTTCAAAAAGACGTTCTGAAAAAAATTATTTCTTTAGAAAATTGTCTTTGTTTTCTGTGTGGAAGAGTAATATTTTCTTCAGCCTAACAAATCTAAAAGACATTAAATTTACAGTGATGTTGTTATCGCTGTGCCTAAAATCGCAACTTACGAGAAGTTTGCCAAAAGTGTATGTAGACTATATAAATAACAAGTGCATCTGTGTGTTGTTGTGTTTTTTTAATTGCCAGTGATTATCAATGTAAAAAGACATGAAATGATAAATACACATGTGACGTGGACCAGGAACGTTAAGTAGAAGTTATCGCTCTTTCGACGTTAATAAGTGAGTCACGGAAAAATTTCTCATAGGCCGCCACCGGGAATCGAACCCAGGGTCTTCCAGTTATCCGTGGATATGCTAACCACAGCGGCCTCGAAATTCTTCAGACTCACAAACGACAAACTGCGAAATCACATAGCAGGCTTGATTCTTTGTTGCCCCGCACAATGCTGGGACTACCAGACATGATACCAGAAACACTGCATGTAATGAAACTTTTGTCAGTTACTGGCTGGAAAATATCCTGAAGCACACGAGAAACTTATAAAAGTGCACCCTAGGAGAAGAAACTTCTTAAGGTTGCGCCGCTTTAATATTACTGCCAAAGCAAAGAGGACAGTAGAGCAAAATCGAAAGAAAGTTCGAAAATAGCAAGCCTCAAAAGTAGCAAAACAAATGAAAGTTAATTATAGAATATTACTAGGACAAGCCGCCAACAGAAACCGATAACTCGGGTACAGTTGGCATATTTTGAGCAAAGCTATTGCAAAATTTAAGATCACTAAGGCGTCTATTATAACAAATTCTAAAAAACGAATGCTTAAAATGTATGACTTCCAGAACAAAAGTAAGAAACATTCTAAAAAACAAATGCCTAAAATTTATCATGAACTACTTTCCTTCACGCTTTCACGTTCGTTGTGATTAGGTTGCATGTAAACAAAGCCGAAAGACACACTCAGATAGGGATCAACGTTTTCCATTTTGTATCGCAAAAGACAGACACAGACACACACAATACTAAATCCTATAACACAGATACACCCTGTAATGTGGTAAAGTATTTAATAACGAGTGATTTTTTTGTCGGAGCATTGTTAAAACTGTCCCTGTGGGATCTATATTTTTCTTTTCTCGCTGTGTGTTTACAAAGCAGTATCGTACACCTTTACCACTTTATTTTACATACAATTTAAATATTCGAATCTGAACTTTGAACTTTGTTTGAAAAGTATTAAAAATGCTAATAATCCAGTATCTATTCCGCATTTGTAAAATTTTTGTGGGCATTGCTTTATATTAGCTAAATAAGTGTGGCTGTATCTAAAATTTACGATGAATATGCGTTTTATGTGTGTGTTTGTTGTGGGAAATTACTGAGTATAAACAAAACGAAATTATAACTGCCTTACAATATTTTGCATATTACAAAAACCTAAAGTTTGGTACGTGAGCGTACTCTGGCGGAGGTGATAGGGTGATAGCGAGTTGCAAATTGTCGTCGATACGCCATCTTTGGGAGCATCGCGCTCGGTCGTTACGTCACGACAATCAGCCAATGGCAGCTATTTATCCGTAAAAACTAACCTTACCGTCTTTAAATAAACTTGGTGTGCCTGACGTCTGCTACAACTGCAGTTGCTTTAGGGTGTGTAATATTTGGTAGCGGTGGTTGCGGAATGCGGTACCCTTACATTCTAAGAGAAGTTTTCATTCGGGGTGGTAGTGCATTTTAACATTACTGACCTACACAGGATGCATCATTGACTAACCGGGATCACCAAACGTAGCGTTTCAGTGGGCAGGTTTTTCCTTTTCAAATGTCAATTATATAAATAAGACAGATTTATTTTTGTAAAATTGCAGTAATAATATTAAAGGAAAAATTTTTCATACCAAATCAAATTTGTTGTAAATTCGGAAATAAAATATCCGAACTTCAGCAGAAAAAAAAAAATGTCAAAGAAATGTGGGAGCGGAAGTGAAAAGAGTTTTTGTCTTCTCATGAAACGCAAAAGGTGAGCTGTGCCCTGGTTTTTTTTAGAACCGTCTAGTTTCATTAGTAATTGGGAACAGAGGAAGCCATCGTGTGGAGAGATTACTTTGTAGTGTGTGTGAGACAGTGTTGGTAACAGAGCGAAGTACATAGTCTGTTGCTCCATAAATAGAAATCAGTAACATATTTCCAAGCTGGAAATGTATCTACTAAATTAACCCTTCTGAATAGAAGACATTAAACTTAGTTTTGAAATATTTTATCGAGATAAAGGATATAGAAATCATCTAATCGGTTTCGTCGAAGAGCGGGCGGTTGGAGGTCGTAAAACCAGAGCTGATATTTCAGTTCTCGTTCGTTGTTTATAATTTGAAAATTTAGAATATATTTAATGAAAATGTTTGAAAACTTTGTGACCCCAGGAAGGAGCAGTGTGTGTGCCTTTCAGTGACGTTGCTAGACTTCGAAATCTGTGTAGGAAATGGTTGGGAGGGTTTTAATTTTGCTTGGGCAAGGTTGAGTACAACTTAATTAACAAACTACTGAAAGAAAGAATTTTTAATGTTTTATACTCACCTTTTGCGTTTCATGAGAAGAAAACTGATTTGCACACACTACCTCCACCATCCACATTCCACATCATATTCATTAAATTTGGAACTCTCTCGAATATTTTGCACTTTTTGAAATACAAAATAATATAACGTTTAGGTCTCTTTTTTTTGTAAAAGTTATATCCACCTATTTAAAAAAAATAGGTAAATTCTGACGTTTTTTATTCTTGCATAACAAACATGACAAATTGACACCCACAGTAGTTTAATGCACTGATTGAAAGAACACTCACTATCAGTATAGCTATATGTAATGGGCTCCCTCCTTGAACTCCTATCCATCCTCTACCCTCATCGCCGGCCTTAATAACATTAGAAAAGGCTTAAAACTAAGATTTGGAAGAGCGAATAACAATTTGAATTTTCAAAACTCAACGGATGCAAGCTTGATAACTTTTCTACGGAGAAGTAAACAACGCTCCTTATGGAGGAAAATACGTAGGACTATGTAAAGGAAGCCATGATACTCCTTCACTTGAGTATATAAAAAAAAGATTCCAGGTGGGACCGAAAAATGGAAGTTTTTGAAATCATCCAGAACGAAGTAAATGTTAATGAAAAATATGGAAAAGAATTAAAGCATATTATAATGCAAATTGATGGATTTTGATTGAATTAGAAGGCTACTTTTCTAATGCATATCGTATTTCAAGCCAGAACATAAAAACATGAAACACTTTTGGTGATGCCAAGGACACCTTGGCATCCCTCTAAATTCGCTCATGAAGGAATTTTGTATTATTAAACCAATACTAAATTACGTTATGTAATATCTGGTCAAAGGCAGACAAGGATCAGCAGAAATAGAACACATTTCTGTTACAATCAGGTTGTTTGTAGAGGGCAATTTCTTTTCCGTTCTGTACTTTCATAGTAGTTGTGTTATGAGTCCTCGATGTGTGTCAATATGAATTAACAATAAAGTAGTTTGAATTAATCTTATTAATAAAAGTGACTTGGTTGACGTTTTTAGAAACCAATGTTTATTCACAACTGAGATAGCGCAGAGTACGGTAAAAAATGAATCAGTTTGTCAGAATCTGTGAGACAGTACTATGTCTACTTAATTAGATATTTCCAAGCCGTTAAGTTCTTCCACAATCATCAGTTTCTGCGTTTCCCTATTGGAACCTAAAGTTATTGTAAGTACCAAGGCGAGTGATTGCTTAGTATTTTCGCATTAGATTAAGTTTCTCGCACTGTGGTTAGATTTCATTAGTGTCAAAAATTGCGGAAACGTTTAGGAACATTTGTAGCTCTAAGGTTTGATGGCTCATAAGATCTGTCCCTTTTAGAATAACACAATCAAATTATACACTGTTAGAAAGATAACACTGCTCAAGAAAAAAAAACTTTTTTTTTATGTTTCTTTAATGAAAGTAGTTAAACTTAACAAATTTCGGGTCGAAAAAAAACGAATCTGATAATAGTTTTTTTTAATGAGCTCTACTTTCGGAGATACACAACTTATTCATCTATATATAATTATAGCGAAAAGCAAATTTCAACAGTAATATATACTACTACAATGTAAATGAACGTTATTTTCATTCAATCAATCGTAAATTACACAAAATACAATAAATCAAACGACAAAAACATAGAGGAATTGAAATTACTACATGAAATACAGACATATGAGCCTTCAGGTGAGGGCGCCTTCTCTTTGCATGTCACCTGTAATCCTGTCCTGGGGCATCTCTTGTCAAAGTCCAACAGTAGTCTGCAAGCATTGAACAGTTCCACCGACCCTGATATCTTCATTCCATTGTTGAAATGTACTGGTGGAACAGCTTACCATGCTCACCACTCACTGCACTGCCGTTTTCTGGGAAGAAATCCAGATGACACTGCAGAAAGTGCATTTTGAGAGACATGTTGCAGCCTAAGCGATGATACTTGTCTAGAAGGTTGTTTACAAGCTCAACATAATTTATAGCTCTTTCGATAACCAAGAAGCCATGCACAACACTTTTAATTCTTCCCAAGCTAGTTGCTCATTGCCCTGGAGGATTAGCACGAAGTTTTCATCCCCAAGAAGTTCACGAATTTGAGGACCAATGAAGATTCCTTCCTTCACTTTAGCCTCACTCAGCCGTAGAAATTTGTCATTAAGGTACTTGAAAGCCTCCCCATCCTTGTTTACCCCCTTTACAAAGTTCTTCATATGGCCGAGTTCGATGTGTAAATGTGGCAGAAGAATTTTGCTTAGATCAACTAGAGGACTGTGCTGGACATTCTTTTCCCCGGGTCGCATAGTTTACCTTGGAGACCAGTCTTTTTTGTTGTAGTGTGAGGATCTAACCCGACTGTCCCACTAACACAGGAAAAAGCAGTTCTTGGTGTATCCCAAATGCATGCCCAGTGAGGATCTAACCCGACTGTCCCACTAACACAGGAAAAAGCAGTTCTTGGTGTATCCCAAATGCATGCCCAGCAATAATGCAATCACCATTAGGTCTCCACAGATCAGCCCTTGGTTGTCTGTGTACGTAATTGCTTCCAGAAGTAATTTCATCGTTCTTTGGTATTTTCATTTCTTGGGCTAGTGTTACACTTGACACCCGGATTATGTACTGTTCGTCTTTTGCAGCAGAGTAGAAAGAACAAATATGAGAAATTGTTCCCGGCTATTTTCCTTGAAGTCCTGAGTTATAAAACATCTATGTGCTGAAATTAAAAAACCCGCAGGGTTAAAAGGTACAGAATTTGCTCTAAACATTTTATTGATGAGAAACATTTATGATTTACAAACACCAATGACTAAATTTTGTCTTCCAAAAAATATTACGAAAAATGTGGCTAATGGGTAGCTAATCCGATTAGAATAAGTGCACATTTATGTGAGACCTTCAATATTCACATGCTTTCTGTTCCTGAACATGATGACTAAGATTAAAGAAGCAGTAGAAGACAAGCGTCAA
Organism: Macrothele yani; assembly: GCA_039090855.1. NCBI lineage: Eukaryota > Metazoa > Arthropoda > Arachnida > Araneae > Macrothelidae > Macrothele > Macrothele yani. The sequence goes on from CM077034.1 coordinate 139,301,763, forward strand.
GCGGAAGGGTTCATGAAAGGAAAATAATGTTTAGCTACAAGTTTTGGTATAACTGTTGTGCGTTATACTTGCTCACCTAGAGTGCCTGTGCCATTGCGATAGCATGGTCACACTTTTTATATCATTCCTAACTGTTAACGAACCTCGGTAATACGAAGATTGAAGAAAAACAATAAACCGATACCAGGAAATGTTTAAAATGGTGTCATTTTTGTTTCAATAATGAGCTCTGCATGTGATAGAATAAAGAATAAATATTGTTAACAAAATATGAATTATACTCAAATCTTTATATATTACAGTTTGCAGTTCTTTATTTGAAACATTTTTTACTAAGAAAGTGAAAGCTTTATGAAAGTATCTTATATTTTCGTGAGCAAAAAAGACACGCCTGTTAAAAGTACCATATTTGTTTGCTGATTTTGTGTTCTCCAATTAAGAGAATTAGGGTTACAATATTCCATTTTCACAAGTAATTATTTTCCTGTTTAACTTTTGGAACCAGAATGGAGTACTTAATTCTCTGCAGTAGGTGCTTCCAGTTTTGATGGTAGCATGGAGGCTGTTGTAATTCCTGTTAGTGTTCGCAGGGCGAACGGGTATCCTATGGGAATTTCCATTGCGTTTGCAGACAAACTCAGTCTTCCTATATTTGGAGATGCTTTCGAAGTGAATTTTTCCTATATGTATTGTTTTAAGTGGAGGTCCAAACATTTGAAATTTGATGATTTTTCTATATCACTACGCAGATAGAAAACCGGCTTTCCTTTGGTTTGAAGGGAATCAATGTTTTCTTCAACGGAACCCTCTTATTGTTTAAGCAGGGGATTCAAGTCAAATAATTTTGATCAAGGAATCGAATTAATTTTTCACAATGACATCAACGTAAACGTGCCAAAAACTGTATTTTAAAATTTTATTCTTATTTCCCGGACGTCCACTACGATTTGAAGGCTCCCCAGACACTCTCTTTGTATACGTGGAAATTGATGAATAGGGATTCACAAAATTCGTAAAATAGTAAAAATTTAAGAATCAATACCTTAATTGCCCAGGATACGGCGCTCTTAACCCTGTAAAAAAGTTTCTTTGCGTTCGTACGATGCCACGCAGCTATCATGCGAACAACAATTGCGTAGGTATTTTAGAGAGCTAATCATTCTCAATATTTTCAAATAACGAATTTTCTTGGAATGCCATCCTTAAAAATGAAATTCTGACATTCCGATACCTCAAATTTTATAACTTGCAACATTTAACTGTATAATTTTTTGTGGAATTCTCAGGTTCATTCGTTTTTGATAACATAAAATAATTTGCAGAGAGCTTTAAAATTTAAAAAGAGGAAGCCGAAGTAAAGAACCGAGAAGAAATCTTTGCTGATTCAAATAATTCATTTTTAATACTTCTATGAGCATTTTGTTCTTCAAAACTGTGTCTTTTTCACTTTGTCCTTCTTGTGTCGAATACTGACGATTGCAATCCTCATTCATATGTGTATGGAGCATTAAGCATAGCTTTCAATTAATTATGTCTGAGCCACAGATCTAGTAAAAGGTAAGAAAAAGCTTAATAATTAAGCCTTTATTTAGCATGAAGCCAAGAATTTTTATATGATTTTGATTCAGGTTTAAGTGACTCGCAGTGAAACTGGATACGGCTCCCCCATTACAGGATTTTTTTACATTTAAGGTGAAAGTCAAATGAAAATGCGCCGCGCTATTTGCAATTGTGAAAACTGAGATTCACCAGTTTCCATACCAAAAATGTTTCCTGAGCATTACAAGTTGGCACATGAATGAAGAGGACACTGAACTACAGTCACTGGCTTGGAAATTTGGGGAAAACATTATAGGGAATTTTTTATAATTAACTTTCCGCGTGTTGGAGTAGTGTTGCATATCGTAAATAGGTGATACTTTACGTACGTAAATTACTGGAAGCATGTCCCTTCCTTACATTTTTTCTTGAATATTAAAATTTTTCACACAAACAATAATAGCTGAACGGTTATAGGCTTACCTTTGTTTAGGATGGCAGTAATTATTTTGATCACTAACATTCAATGTTTTTGGCTCTTCTGCCAACAAATTGTGTACTGATAAGAAATGAATTGTTGATATTCTAAATAGCTGACGTAATATTTTTTAAAAGTCTCTATCAACGACAATGGTAGGACTCAAGACATTCATTCCCAAAACTAAAACCCCACAAGAAAGTGCCAAAAAAACGGTTCGATCTTAAGCGCCATCTGCAAAAAGAAAAACGCATTGGACCTACAATTCCTCCCTTAAGCCTACTAAAAGGCGATTGCATCATTTCCAATTTAACTTATTGAGTTGAAAGAAATTGTTATACATAAATAAAAACATATTATTTTTTAGAGAAAATACTGTAGTCTTCAAAGTTTTCATATTGCCTTACCATGTTTTAAAGATTGCATTGAAAACATACTTTTCAGCAAACATACTTCAAATTTTGAGTTATGTTAGAGCACATATATATGTGTTTTGCATATGAGGATAATAAAGAAGAAGAGTAATATGAATTGCACTGATCACACTCTGTATGATAATTTCGTCTGATCAAAAAAAAAACGTCACCGCAAAATCGAACTCATTTTGTCCGCATTTACTATAAGAATTAAAAAAAGTTTCGCACTAATATGGCAATTTTATATTTTTGCGAATCACTTTCCTGGGACCGGTTTTCTTATTTATTTGTTCACGTTGCATTGATAGTGACTTGTATCTCCGATATATCAAGGACCCATTATAAGATTTCATATTTCATGAATTTTAAATAACATGCCTTAAATGATTTTAAGACGCAAAATATTTATATACTAATCTTAATCCTCAAAATTACTATCTCACTCACAACAATGTAATTTAAAAATGTTGTTGTTCCCAATCAGTATTGGGAGGATTTTGATAAGCGACGATTTATTAAATAAATTTGAAGCCAAATGTAGTTATGTAAAAGGTAGGCAGCCCACGACGGCAATCCTGTCCCTTGCGTACGTTAATACTTCATCTCGTTCTCTTGTCTACATAATTTTCCTTCGGAAGAACACCATTGTCTTCATCTCACGTAGCAGCTGTTTCCAAATCTTTAGCGACCTCCGGCTGTAATCGCGACCCACAAACGCAGCGAAAAAGGCGAAAGAACGTCACGGATTTTCAGTCAATCAGATAAGTCAGGATATCCGAAGAGTTTACAACACCTGCAAAAGAAACTCTGCGGAGGGTGCTCAAATGTTCACAAAACCCGAAAAGAAGCCCTTCGAAGGGTGCTCAAAGTTCCGGTAAGGGCTTACGTAAACACTTGACTCGCTACATTTGAGAAAAGAACGGGAATAAAAATGGAAAGCTGCTTCAGTTTTTAGGGTCAACATGGATTACAATATCACAAAAATAACATTTAATTTCCCCTCAAATTACGAATATAGAATTATGCTGTATAGAAAGAAGGAAGTTTGCTTCGAAAGTAAATATACTAACAAAAGATTCACATAATCAAAATATGTTTCCAGTAAGTTTAGAAACTAACATTCAGGCCCGCAGTATATTATCCCAAAGAAGTATTACTTTCATCTTGAAAAAGTTCGTATTATTCTTTTTTTGGGGAATTTATTGGTTTTATTAAGGAATGAAGGAGGTTTTTAAGTCAAATTTTCGGGGAGTACTCCTATTCTTCCTGGCTATACTTCCAGCTGCGACCCACTGTCCGTTAATTATTTTTTTATGTCTACAAATCGGTCGAGAGATGGCAGAACGTTCGAAAAAGACCTTTGATATTCTTTTTATTTTTTTGAAGTTTAAGTGTTTGTTTACAACCAAATTGTTGAATATTTGCAAATACCATTAGTAAGCCACAGAATAAAATTAATTTTGCTACATCACCGCATCTGTTCAGATTTGAAAGAAATCGGAACATCTGGTTTCCCTATATTTGAGCCCCAGCCCACCATCTGCATAAAGTAGCAGTCAGTTAGTTGCTCTATTTAAATCTAGATTAAAGCACTACCTTGTTCGGTAGCACTGCTCAGTAGTAAAGGAAATGATAATTATATAGCACAAAGTTATAACATTTTACATTTTAAAATCAAACAAATAAACCCTCAGTCAACAGCAACACCATTGGTAGTGCTATCGCTATGATCTTTGATGTTTCGCCCAGCCGGGAGAAAAATGAAAATGCGTCCGGCATATTCAGCCTGTCTGCTGACATCATTACCTTGTTTGGTAGCAATACTCGGTACTAAAGAAAATGAAAATTATATAGTAAAAAGAAATATCATTTTGTTATTTAAAACCAACCAAATATACCCTCAGTCAACATTATCACTATTTGCAGTGCTCTCGCTGTAATCTTTGATTTTTATGATTGACCTGAATAGTAGCAAGAAAGATGAGTTACGTCATGGATTTTCAGCCAATCAGCTAATTTCTTAGGATCTCAGAAGACTTTCTTTGCAAGTTTTGTGAACCGCACCCTCATAATTTACAAAATCCGAATTAATACTACCTAGAAAGGAAGCGTCAACTGTAGTCTTTTTGATTTCCGAAACATAAGTTGGAAATAGTTTCACATTAATCATGCTAGCTCCGAATTAAAAAAAAAAACGTATGGCATTTATTTCGTCGTTCATAAGAAAATGAATTTCCAAATTAAATAGTCATTATAAGGTGTCTACTATAGCGAAATCCTTAAAAAAAAGGTTTCCCATAAGATTTGCAGTAAACTACTTCGCTTTTTATCAAGTTCTATATAAACAAAACGGAACGATACCTCGAAATCGGGAAATATTTGAAAAAGTAGTACCTCTCGTAAGTGGTTCGTGGGATTTCCAAATATGGTGCAAAAGTATTATAAGCCTACCCGACTGAAAGAATGCATGGAAAAACTTTCACCCAATGAAAAGTGCAAACTTTTTTTTTGTCCTGAGTATTATTTTTACTGAAAGCAAATTCTATCTTTTCGTCAAAATGAAGTTGCTACGGTTGATGCTTTAAACTTTTTTTTCATTTTTTCAGAAAAATAAGATTGTCGAAGATATTAGTTTTTTTTTCCTATTTGCAAAGAACTATAAGACGATTTGAAGGAAATGATGAATTGGGAAAATTCACACAAAAATGAAAAGTTGCTTCTTTATGATTCTGTTTCGTACTATAATGTATAAATGCTGTATATGCAATATTACCTATTATTACTTTCAGTATGGACTTATTAGTGTAAAGGTAGTGATAAAACTAAGAAATGGCCATAATGCAAACTAATCTCTATGTTGTTTCAAAGTAATTAGTTGGATTCCAGTACTTTGTCTGAAAAATTAAATTAGTAAATTAAAAGAAAATAGGGTGGTTGTCATTTAGTAGGGTCAGTTCATGACCTGAATGTGACATGTGATGATATTCGGTGATGATAACTCGTGAGTTTCACTTCACCAGCGGCTTGAGGTGGCAACGGCCTCTTGTCGCTGTATTCTGATGTCACTCTGAATGACCAATATTTTTGATAAAATAAGAGTATAGGCCGCACTAGTGTCGGAGCCAGGCGTACTTTCCAATGATCTAAAACATAGGAGTAGTCCCGTGTCACGCCTCATGGAATACCGATTGCTAATGGTTTGGTCGGTAGCATGAAGTTCAGTACCCTAGTGTCTGTAGCTGTGTTGCTCTTCTACTGATTTGGACGCCTGTCAACTGATAGATTTTCGTAATCTACTGAATTTTCTCTGTTTCATGATCACCTACACACACAGAGACGTCTAAGAATATCAGCATTATTTCGGTGCTCACCATTTACTGATCTAATGGACAAAAGTCACCTAAGAATTGGTCTGGAGAGAAAAGCTGACGAAGACTAAACTTTTTGAACACCTGTAACCAATCTATTTTAATTCGTACTGGTTGGTTGCTGCGAAACATTTTTTTATTCCAGAGAAGTAATTTGTCTAATATACAACGATTTCCCCTAGTTTTGTTGAAACGCAGAGTATCCGGAAAATAGCTGGTGTAAAATATATGTGTTAATAGTACTTTCTTAGTACATCAATTATTTCACGTAATTTGGGAAAATCTGGGAGTTGTTGAATAAGTGTAAGTATGTATATAACTCTTCTTTAGGAAAGCAAGTGGGACAGATCTAGCTGTGTCTACTCGGGACGGCGAAACTAGCATATTTCCCCCTCATAAGAAAAAATATATTGGTGCATAATTCTTTTGTTATTATATTAATTGGCTAGGAGGCGGAGATTCGATCTGAGAGAGTAAATAATTGTAAATAAATAAATTAGGCGAATAATTCTTGAAAATATTTAATGAACACGTAATGCTAATGTCTATGGATTAATTAATATATGAATTTTTGTGTCTCTGCACCGATAATACATGGTGTTTAAAAAAGAATGACCCGATTTCAAAGTAGTTTATTTAATATGGCAAATGTGGGATAGTTACAAAACAAAGCGCCAAGTTTGAAGGAAAGTCCAAAATTTTACTGACCACAATTACAAATGCTCAATGTGATCTCCACCTGACGCACGGACAATAAGAAGCCGATTGCTGAATTCATTCCAAACGCGTCGGAGGGTGTCTTCAGTCAAAGGATTTACCGCGGCCGTGATTCTCGTTCGGAGCTCATCGAAGTCAGCGCGTAAATGGGCAACATAAACACGGTCTTTTACGTATCACCATAAAAAAAGTCACATGGTGTGATGTCTGGAGATCTCGGAGGCCAAGCGTATAGTGCCAAGTCATGGGATCTCCTGCGCCCAATCCAACGCTGAGGCAATGTGTCGTTTAGAAACCGACGAACTTGGAGGATCAAATGTCGTGGTGCGCCGTCCTGCTGCAAAATGTAATCCTCAGAGTCGTCCTGCAGCTGCGGAAGTAGCCAGTCTTTCAGCATTGCAAGATAGGAGTTGTCCGTAACCGTGTTGTCCGCAAAAAAATGAAGGCCCATAAACCTTTCTAACAGAAACCGCGCAAAAAACACTAAGTTTTGGTGAATCACGTTCATGTTGGAGAGTTTCATGTGGATTCTCCAGTCCCCATATGCGAACATTGTGGAGCGAAACTTTCCATCTTACATGAAAGGTTGCTTCATCGCTAAAAATCAACCTTTGTACGACGATGTCGTCCTCCAGGTTCTCTAACAGAGTTGCACACAAATCTTTTCGTTCTGTTTTGTCACCTCCACGAAGAGCTTGCACCAGTTGCAATCTGTACGGCTTCAACAGCAAACGTTGTCGTAAAACACGCTAAACAATTACATAAGGGATGGAAAGTTAGCGGCTCGCACGACGAGTAGACTTCCGTGGGCTTCGCTAAAACGCCTCGTGAATTCGTTGCACATTCGTCTCTGAGTTGGTTGGTCGTCCAGGACTCTTTCCCTTACATAAACACCCTGTTTCTTCTAATTGTCGGTACCAACGACGAATATTTTTGCCCACTGTTGGAACACAGCCGTAACACCGTTTAAACGCACGCTGCACCTAAATCACAGACTTGATCTTCCTAAATTCGAGCACACAAAACGCCTTCTGTTGCCTCGACACCATCTTCTCACTCACTAAGCGTAGCGGCTGTTTGGTCGCTCGTGCGGCCGTCTAGCGGTAGTCATAACAAACTCTGGGGTACGCCCATAGACATGATACGAGTCGCATTCGTCGGTGGTTCGTGGTTGGCGAGATATCCACTTTTCAATTCGCGACATTCTTTATGAAACACTCTGTATATATAGAGAGATAGATATGTATGAGTGAAATACCTACGAGATACGGACGGAAAAAATGTAACTCTTACTTAAACTTTATTTGAGTGATTCCTGTTTTACTTACAGTGAGTGAAATAGATGAACGAAATTTACTTAGTGTTCCGTAAGCCACATATACAAGTTTTAAGCATTGAGGTATGCTGCAGAAGACAATGAAGAAGACGATGTAGCCGAAATTTCGAAACCTATGCTTTCTTTCAACTCGGCATTTAATGGTTTGAAACTTGTGGAAAACATTTTCCATAGTCATGCTTCCAAGAAACAATATCTGCAAAGCGCTCCAATTATTGAAAGAGCTTTGCTCGAGCTAAGCACTAAAAATAGGAAAACAAACAGAAATTATTGATTTTTTTCGAAGCCAACATTCCATAATGTAAGTACGTACGCGGTTGTACTTTGTTTTGTGGTTCTTTCACAAATAAGTTTACAATACATACAATGCACTTTTATTGTATTACTAGTGTACATTGCGCTTCTAATTTTTGTACACATTATGTATGCTGTATGCATGTAAATTTTGTTTCACCTTGACCTTGGTTTTACGTTTTCCTGCAAAGTACTTTTACGCTGGTTCCCTGAAAAGCGTAAAATTAGGGTTTCATGTAGAAGGGAAATATTCCTAGCAAGAGCGGCAAGCAAACGGGATTTACGTTTACCAAACAAGCGAGCACTGATGCTACGCTCTATTCCATTGCCTAATACGAATTAGGAAATGGATTGCGATTCGAACGCACTATTCAAGATGTTCAGCCTTTCAAATAGCGTTTCGCTAGAACTACAATTTTCAAATTATGCATAGAAAACTAAAGTCAATTTAAAAGATATATCAGAAATAATTGACATAAAATACTGCAAATATTATTTCATCTGACACAAAACAAGTCTACGTGTATTTTCAGAGTGGTAGGTTTTTAAGAAAAATGATTGAAAGGCAACCCTTTAAAAATAAAAAAAACTATGTAAGAAAAGGAAGAGTCGTTGCGGTACATTCACTTAAACAAGTACTTAAAATACACGTGACGGACTGACGCCTGCAGAAGTAGTATCCGACAAAGTCCTCTTGCGGTACACGAGAGCACATATTCCAGGACCCTTTCGATTTTCTTCTAGATCAAACATAATTATTTAAACTGCAACACATGTTTCTGGACTTTGACTGAGAATCTTACACCGCACGGCCCAAAATGAATGGCCAAGGACATTAATAAAGCTGATGTAAATTTTCTATGATATGCAAATCTTTGAAGATTAGACAAATACTGGATTTACAAATTGATTTTCAAAATACTTTGCGTGACGTGAATCAGCTTGTTGACGCAGAATGTGAACATGAAGCTTGGGGAACATGCAGAATAATCTTCCTTTCGGAAATGACTGACAACCATATCACGCGGATTAGGCTGAACAATAGAGCATCTATGACAAATGTACGTTGGAAGCCAAAAGGGTTCAAGTGTCACTCAGGAGCATTGAGTAATAGTACTTGTACTTTATAAACGTAGTTGCCATGCTAGGAGCTGTTCCACTTGTCTTTAAAGCAGGCTCTCTTTGTTGTTGTTACTGCTGTTATTAAGGCAAAGGTTTTGGTAAAGAGTAAATGCTTATATTGATAACTGTGTATCTACCGTTCTGACATTTATAACATGTTTAATATTTACATCCTTCTATCTGCAACGAAGTTACCTTGTTCCACTACCATTTAGTATTTCCTCCAATCTGTCTGTGGGGAAGCTGATTTGGGGAATTTCATTTAGTATCTCCTCTCATCAGTCTGTGAGGAAGTTTCCTTGTTGCTCTCTTCTTCAAGCACAGTTGTCCTAGATTAAATTTTCAACGTTCCTGTTTCGAATATCGTGAGGATTTTCGCTTTTTCTGACCACACCGGCTCCCTACAACATACCTGCTTCAGCCATTTGTGATGTTACATTTCTGTTCCTTATGACAAGAGAATAGCCTGCATCTTCTTATTGACGCTGAAAAGGGGTTTCAGTTTTTATAGGAAAAACGTGTTTGACTTTCATTTGGAACGAGGTCACTTTTCTCGATGTGCGATGACGAAAATTCTCAGTATTTTTGCATGAATTATATATACCGCGTTCTTTCGGCAGTCAAATTCATTGCTTTCAAAGCACGCATACCTTCACACATAGCTTTATATTCGAAAGATAACCGTCTGTTTCCATACTTTGCAGGATGTACTTTTGTCCTTGGCAATTCTTTCCATTTCTGCAATACCATGCAGGGTAATTCAAAATGATTAATTCGATTTCAAATGACTATATTCTACGTTATTCTAAATATGCATTGATTAAATGTACACATGATAAAAATAAGCTGTCCGAATGTTATTTAAATGCCTTGTAAATGTTCTATGTGACCTCCGAGTACGTTGAGACGCTAATCAAATTCCTGCCATACGTGAACAAACATGTGTGTTGTCAACGACTGCAGAGCACTATGAATGCGAACTTTCAGTTCATCTAGCGAAGGGAGACATGGTGGCACTTACACATTATCCGTAATATACACTAATAAGAAAAAAACATGGCGGAACCCTTGCAAATTTTTCTTATTAGCATATGTTCCGGAGACATGACGGAACACCTGTAGAGCGCCTTGTCATAGTCTTCAAGTACAGAAAGTACACAGTTCCGCCCAACTTCTTTTATGAAAAGTGCTTTCATCTTTTAATTAGTACCTATGGGATGTATGAGAGTCCGACGATCCTAATCCTGGAACTGCCTGTAAATCACGCACACACACCTTTCCTTCATTTAGGTGATTCTGCTAATTACTTTCGCGATACTCAGAAGTGAAAGAATCTGTCCCAAAATTGTGATTGCAATCACACTTTAAAATCCCTGTAACTTTTGAGTAGCAGATATTGTTAGCTTCAAGATATGAAAGAACCAGATAGGCTCATCTCTAAGCGGAAGGGCATGTACAACAGTGGGTCCCAAACATTTCGCCTTCGAAGACAGCCGTAACGTTGGAGAAACTTTCACGTACGGCGATGCTGTAACAAACTCCGCAGGCTATTTTCGAACGTTTAATCTAGTAATATTTAATATTATAATGATCACTGCGAAAAATCCATAATTTATATAACAAATTATTCCAAGCCACCTACTTTCAGCTAATATAATTTAATCTCTTAATATTCTTTAATAATTAATAAATGCAATCCATAATCAATATACCACAATATTCTTCTTACTGTCAATATAATTTTTTCTGGACTCAATGCGACATCAGTTACTGATGATTCACGATAGACTTCTAGAGCTGTGGTTCCAGCGTCGTTTCTGCATTGCATAGTGCAGCATTAATGTTCATTATGTTCCCGTGCATTTTTGTCATTGCTAAAAATGCTGTAAACGTTTTCTCGTTATAAATGCGTAGTCGAAAAAATTGCCAATAATTTTAGAGCTTTTTGCTGAGACTTGTATATTCTTTCGCCATAGTACCGCAAAACTGAGTCAGAGATTTGGATCTGAGTATCGATACCAGACTGGCATCCGAAGAAGGTTCAACAAAGCTTTCCTTTTTTAATGAGTTAGCCTCCAGGAGTTCAGATCTTCTGTGAATACATTAGCGATCCAAGCTTCCTGTTACCTTCCGCAGCACGCATTAAAAAACAATTATATATAGATATCCTCTTACTTTCACTCCATTTTGATTCAGAAGAAATATAAGTAATTTCCCTTTTTTCTTGAAGACCGGCTGTTGGAAATCCCTTTTAAAGAGATTCACAGCAGATTCACGGAAAATGAGTTTCCTAGATGAAATCCCTAAAATTTTTTGTGATTTTTTACTATAAAGGACGTTTCGAATAAAATAGTAAAACCAAATTTTGCCCTGTCCATATACAGCTATTTCGAGGGCTTTTTTCCGTTATCGAGGAAAAGGCAAAACTATAACTAAAAGATCTTGAAATTTTGATCATTTGGATGTTGATATATGTTCAGAAAACAGGCTAATTTTGTAGTGAAGATTTCATTTTTTAAATATTTTGTTTTGTGAGCAATAAATATTTTCCAGAACATCATATTTGGTATCAATTTTTTATCTGGCTTCAACGTGCAGCTTTGCGAACTTATACATTATTCACATTAGGGAAATACTACTCTCCATTTTCCCATACTTATAATTTACAAGTAAACGAAATAAAACGGGACATCCATATAATCCCGATTTAAATTTCATTAAAAGCTGTACTTTCTGTGTGCACTCAACTTTTCAGATGCTTTTAATGAAAAAAATGTAATTCAAAAAGATTTTACTGTCTGCCTGTTCGACATTGTATTTCCACTTACGCTTCAGACGCCTAGAGTGAGAAATGGGTAATGTGCTAAAGCAGAAAGCGCCCAAATCCCGCTGCGAATGGGTTTCACCTTTTTTTATTGAAGGTTTAACAACTATGGTGAGCAACTGAATGGGGTATTAGCAGTCACCCGTCCGTAATTTGGGTCCCTGGTTCTAGGGAAGGGAGAGAGCCAGTGCCGTTTGACAACACAACATCCATTGCTCACCGGCATTTAAACCCGGACCCTTCATGGACGAATGATCATAAGCCAGCGCTGAAACCACTGCGCCACGCGCATCTCCTTCTTTAAGTAAGGATTTAGTAAAACTCAAAATGGATCATCGAGTCAAAATAATTCTTTTCCTTCAATAAGTGGCATTATAAAGGTATGATTAAGTTGGATACTTTTAACTCTCAGTTTCACTATTGGTTACGACTTCTTTATCTGTACTTTTTGTAATTCTGATTTAACTACCTATGTGTTTCACATCTTTACATATAATTGCACGCTTGGAAAAGTGGTCTTTATTCGTTTCTTTAAAAAAATTGTTTATTTACCGAGAAGATGGTCTTTATTCGTTTCTTTAAAAAATTATTTACCGAAATATTGGGTACAAATGTTTCTTTGGAATGTTTCTTCCATAATATTCTTATTTTTTCAAATTTCTCTATCTCAAGTGCATGCTAGAAAAAGTTTGATAGGCGATTATTATTTTTTAATATTTGCCAAATTCGTCAAAGTTTAAGCAGTCAGTACTTACTTTCCATTCGGTAAGAGTTCTCATTTATATCTGTCGCCGAAAGATGAGAGTATTCCTAATCTGCTAAATACGAAGGCGACATCTTCACTGTGTTCATTCCTCATGTTCGATGTCAGATTTTTTAGATCTGCTTCGTAAACAATGGTTTCCTTTGTTTTACTACAATTTTAATAGGTATTTTGCCTCTAAGCCTACGTGAAGCCATCGTCGTTTAATTCATCTCGTAAGCCTCATTGTACATAGTGCTTTGTGAGAGGTGAATTCTAACTGCCGTTTGAAATGATAAAGAAAACAAATAACCGTAATAAGCAAATATTTAGGACTGAGCCGAAATATTGAAACAGTGATGTTGAATTCAAATGAAATATTATTATTTTCCTCATATTGAATAAGAGTAATATTTGGCAAATTGTTTTCAACAGTTTATTTCAACAGTAAAAAGTAATAATTACTAAACAAGGACTAACTCCGGTTTTGTTCAGCCAATCTGTACGATTCGCGCTTTGCAGGGTAGGTAATCGAAATTAATGGGTATCTAAACTGTCCCTTTATTGTCGTACTTGAGACAACGACGATTTTTAACATTCAGATTAGCTGTGCTTTTTAACAATAATGTACATTTAAAGAGTAGTTTTGTACAATTTACGCAACAGCAAAAGCAAAAACACAATTTGTTTGCCAAACGAAAAAGACAAATGTACCCTAGACAACCGTAGAAATTTAGTTTTATGAGAATATAATCCCCACAAAAGCATTCAAAGCTTAATAAAGGATCAATATTTTGAAGAAATACTGTATACTGCTATCGAAAACAACTTGAGGGCAATTCAGAAACAATATATGTTACATATTTATGTAACAGTCACAGCATTTTTTTTATTATTTTTTTCCGCGTTCAACACTTAAAACTGGGAAAATATAATTAGAGATCCTGAAAAAATTAGTGTGATGCAGTTACTTTTAGAAAGTTGCTATATTTAAAATGTAGTTTTATGAAATATTATGTAAAGGATTATTTTGGTACAGTAAATGTTTACTAAAATGCATAAAAACAGAAGAAATGTACTTTTTCTTCCTGACTGTGTAGCTATTGAAAAACAGTACAAAAGACTGCTTTCTTAAAGTTTCCCTAAGCGATCATTGCTTTTGATTAAATGAAATGAAAGTCCACTCTTCGTTTCATTTAATCAAAAGCAATGAAAGTCCACTCCAACCAATTTCCGAAAGGACATGGCGACAAGAACTGGATGCAATGTACATCTAAAGTAGAGTACCACGGCAGAGGCCTATTTTAAAAGCAAGTGAAAAAGTCGCAAAATGTCGATTAGCTCAGAGGCACCGAAACTTTATTGTTGAGGATTGGAAATGAGCAATTTCGTCTGAGGAGTCTTTTTTTTGTTTGTGCTCCGATGATGAGAGGCAACGAGTACATCACAGGCCCAGTGAAACCCTTAATACTGATTGTGTCGAAGGTGCTGTTCAAGCTATCAGGGGTTCTGTAATTTTTGGGGGATATTTTGCGTACCACATAATGGGCCCTCCCGTTGCATTGACGATGAATTTAGACCAGGGTGTGTACCTCCTCATTCTGAATGACGATGTGTTGTCATTTGACCTACATCTGCAGGAGTACCATTACATAGGCACTCCTCTCTACCAAGATTACAATTGTCGTGTGCACAAGGCTAAAAATGTGTAAAAGTGGTACGACGAACAATCTGCAACACTTTATTACATTGACTGGCCGGCCAAATCCCCAGATATATATCCTATTGTAAATCTATTAGATCATTTGGAACAGAAGTCGAAACACTGGAACAAACACCAACGTTCCCTGACGGAACCTCGGAACCAATTGACGAACGAGCGGCTGCAAATTAATGTTCAACACATCCACAAACTCATGGAGTCTCTACTACACCGCGTCCATGCTGTTATCAAAGCAAGATACGCCGTCACCCCTTATTAAGTAAGTTCTGACCAAGATGACTAATTTTGTGTACGGTGTGCTTTTTACAAATGGCTTAGATGGGAAATTAGAAAAGCTTATTTTGGGAGAATAGACTGAGCAATTATCTTTGATTTCGATTTTTTACACTCTCGTGTGCCGAACGTTGGTTTTTTTTCCTTTCAAGATTTAAAACACACGGTCAGACCAATTGAAATTCACCAGAAACTGCGTGATGTGATTAAAGAAATTCAGTTGCAGTTTTTGGATGGTACGCTTTCTTCCTGGATGGCAATGTGCCACTACTGCGCAGTTTGTGTTCCACATGTCGAAATAAGTTTTTACTAGGCGGATGACGGTCTGGATATTTCTCTCTGTACATTTGGGCTGCTGAACGACAATTTCGTTTACACTCTCCGTAAATCAGTAGCATATCTTCATATTCATCATTGGAGAACACCATCGTACCTTATGGCCTCCGCAGGTTAAAGAAACTAACGAAAACAAACTGACCTGAAGAACTTGGACGACAACGCTGTGCAATAATTACGGAATACCACTGAACTACACTATTGTCTACAACACGATTACAGCAGGAAATGCCAGCATTTATTAAGAGTACTGGAACACCGTTCATACGTCGTCTGGCATCTCACTTCAGGAAACGTAGTCTCATATGATATTTGCATAATCCCTCGCAATGCGACATGTATTCAGTTGGTTTAAGTGTTGCCGAACAAGGAACGTATGACCTCACACCTCTTGGTAGATAGCTTCGTACAAAATCTGCATAATCCCGTGAACGCTAACATGGCGATATTCCCTATGACGACATCGAAAGCAGCTGTCTTTTAGTAGATATCTTTTACACCGCAAATTCATTTTCGCGATGTTTTTCGTCCACTTCTACCTTACACCCCTCCCCTCCAACACGGGAAAACAGTTAATTGCATAAGCTGTTGTGTCTACTGTTCGGTATTTCATGTGGTTTTTTTACATCGCATAACACAGACCAATGGAATCGGCCAACGGCACAAGTGCATTTATTCGTGGAATGTCGTACATTCACCCTCGATGAGCCGTAATCTGTTTCAATGAGTATGGGGATTACACTTATGGCGCAGCATGCGTTACCACCACAATGGTATTTTGCGATATTCTGCGTAGTTTTCTGGAGGACCTACACTAAGTGAATCGGAAAACCCATGGTTTCTTTGAGATGGTGCGCCGCCTCGTCCTTATGACCCGATATGAGGATAGGGGAGATATCCTATAGCACGTTTGTTTCACGCCCCCATTCATCTACATTTGAAACGAACAGTTTCCTTTCTGGGTTATTTCTGGGGTTTTGGAGACATGGAACATCACATTTCGCACCCCCGCCATTTCGCGCGCTTTCGGTTAAATTCAATTGTGTTTTCGCTAATGATCTGTTCATAAGCATGACTTTCAAATGAGCAGTCTTTGGACATACGTTGTACATTGACGAAATTTTTTTATCGCAGCTTTTCGTTTTCATTTTTCTCCCATTCCCCCAAACCCCGGGGAAGTGGGACAACTTTTGCATTCTTTGGCAGCTCCTCTTCACTAATTTACATTGCTTTTTGTCTCACCTCAATAGCTTCGTCCGTTCACGAGATATTCCACTGTCTAATGAATCGTGGGACACCCTGTACATTTGGACTTTCTTCTTGTGTACGATCGCTTTCGGTGGGATTACATAAATTCCATGTCTGTCCTGCAGCTGGATAGGATCCCTGTCATTTTTGACTAAAGACCAGATGTTGTGGGTCTTTATCCCAAAGTTCGTACCTTAAGGTCTACATATGTTTATCAAAACATTAGTTATTGGAGGGACGTAGGTTACAGATCCCACAAAATTTAACTTGATCTATAATTTCTGGTCAACGCACTAGACGTTTACTCCTGCATTTGTTAGATTACTTTGTTCACTAAAGGTTGGGAGTAGCGGAAGGCAGCAGCAGAATCTTTTATTATTGACTATTTCACTGTTGTATAAATCTGATGTCGAAGAATGCAATTTTGCCCAGTTTAACAATTAAGAAACGAAGACAATTTTTGACTTCGGGGATGTGTTGAGGATGCCGGCATCATAGAAGTAGTAGAAGAAGGCTTCTGGTATATAGATGTAACGACAATGTCTTTGATGGGCTCGCGTTTTAATTATCTAATTCTGTGGTGAACATTATAGTGGGATATTTTGAAGCCAGAGATTCTGTAAAATCATGCAGGGCATCGTAAAAGGTGGGCCAAAATAACCAAAATGTCGTCAACGTAACGCAAATATAATAGTGGTTTAATATGGAAGGTTCACAGAACTTCACTCTCCAGGTGCTGCATTAACACCTCAGCGAGCACAGGAGAGAGAAGAGACTCGATAAAGGCTCCCTCGAGTTGGCGATAGATTGACCCATTAAAACGAAAGTACGATCAATTGTACACCAAGCCTAGAGCGCTAAGTACAGCTTGTGCTTCAGATTCACTATACGCTCCCTCAGCTTGTAATTTTGTGACAATTAAATCATGAACAGGTATACGAACAATTCCGGTGCAGGAGACCTCACGCTACAAGTTGGCAAAAGCCATAAAATCATTTGGTTATGCACAATGACGTAATGGTGTTACATGCCAAATATTAGAAGAACAGAAACAGCTGCGGCCTCTCCGTAAGAATTCAACTGTCTGGTTCAGAAAAAGGGTCACATATTATTGTGCTAAACACATCAGATTATCTTGATAAGATGCAGCAGGCAATTCAAAATATTCCTCACTCTTCATGTACTCGAGACCGATACAGGCTACTGCAACCGCACTCAGGAACCTCAAGTCACTTGATTCCTTTCCTGATAGCATATCTAAGAGTTTACACCCCCCATCTGGCCCAAGTGTACCCGAACTCTTTGGGAAATTTAGGCTGCACAAAGAAGGTAACCTCCTACGACCTCTAGTGCCTGCTTACGTTTCCCCCACGAGACCCTTTTGAACGAGCCTCAGCCTCAATGGCTTCCCAACTTACTGCTAACTCTAACTACTCCGTTCCCATTTCACTCCAGGCCTTGGCACGGATTCGATCAATCCAACCAGTTTCCTTCTCTTTCATGATGCTTCCCTTAGATGTGATTTCATTATATCCAAGTATTACCATCAGCACTGTTCATGATTCAATTGTCACAAAATTGCAAGCTCATCGAGCGTATACTATATATATCGCCAGATCCAGGGAGCCCCTATGGGGTCTCCCTCTCTCCTGTGCTCGCCGAGGTGTTAATACAGCACCTGGAGAAGAAAGTTCTGTGAACCTTAAATATTAAACCACTATTATATTTGCGTTACGTTCACGATATTTTGGGTTTTTTGGCCCACCCCTTTCGATGACCAGCATAATTTTACAGAATCTCTGGCTTCAAAATATCCTACTATGAAGCTCACCATGGAATTCGAGACTGACATTACCCACCCATTCCTGGATATTTTATTAAAACGCGACCCTATCAACCATAATGCCATTATATGTGTATACCGAAAGTCTCCTGCTACACCTGATGAAGAGTCCCAGGCGGATTCGAAAGTTCTTGTGTAGTTTTATTTTTTACGTAAAGTTTGTAACCATGGCGCTTTTACATTAAAGTGTTTTTACGTTGTAATATCCTGTTGAGACCACAGTAGTTCACCCAGAGCGTTTCTCATACTTCAAAAATTCAAAATAATTATACATTCCCTCTCATTTCTACCACTGAAACTTAACAAGCAGCTAGAAATGTAATTAATGAAAAAGAAAATTGTATAACAGTAAATACTTATCCGTACAGGGAGCGTAACAAAGTTAGTTCTGCATTTATTTCACTCCCACTGAAAAGAAAAATAGCTCAGTTACTTTATATTTTTAGCGAATCTCTGTGTGAGATCTTTTGAAACCTACTAGAGATTTCGGTGCCTTCCAGTATTTATAGTATTTATACGAAACATTTGAATTAGGTTATTTTGAGTGAGATAGATATTTGATATATTTTTCAATGAACTGAACGTTTGGCAACGACAAATTTCGATGTTCATTAGTTTCAGACTAAGTCTATTTGGAAATAACGTTACAAGCAGAAAAAATGAGGTCCCCCTCTGTTATATAGAAGTTTAACTCATTTTCTTGAGCAATATCGTGAAATTTTTGAATTATGCAGAATGATATTTGTCAGGTATACATATGTCGTTCCGAAATTTATTCTTATTTTATATTAATATATATTTAATCCATATGGATTTGGTGCTTTAATACATATGTTAAATACGTAGATACTATACCAGAGATAATTGTGAAACTCAATTTTAGAACGGTTCAGACTCACAAACGACAAACTGCGAAATCACATAGCAGGCTTGATTCTTTGTTGCCCCGCACAATGCTGGGACTACCAGACATGATACCAGAAACACTGCATGTAATGAAACTTTTTGTCAGTTACTGGCTGGAAAATATCCTGAAGCACACGAGAAACTTATAAAAGTGCACCCTAGGAGAAGAAACTTCTTAAGGTTGCGCCGCTTTAATATTACTGCCAAAGCAAAGAGGACAGTAGAGCAAAATCGAAAGAAAGTTCGAAAATAGCAAGCCTCAAAAGTAGCAAAACAAATGAAAGTTAATTATAGAATATTACTAGGACAAGCCGCCAACAGAAACCGATAACTCGGGTACAGTTGGCATATTTTGAGCAAAGCTATTGCAAAATTTAAGATCACTAAGGCGTCTATTATAACAAATTCTAAAAAACGAATGCTTAAAATGTATGACTTCCAGAACAAAAGTAAGAAACATTCTAAAAAACAAATGCCTAAAATTTATCATGAACTACTTTCCTTCACGCTTTCACGTTCGTTGTGATTAGGTTGCATGTAAACAAAGCCGAAAGACACACTCAGATAGGGATCAACGTTTTCCATTTTGTATCGCAAAAGACAGACACAGACACACACAATACTAAATCCTATAACACAGATACACCCTGTAATGTGGTAAAGTATTTAATAACGAGTGATTTTTTTGTCGGAGCATTGTTAAAACTGTCCCTGTGGGATCTATATTTTTCTTTTCTCGCTGTGTGTTTACAAAGCAGTATCGTACACCTTTACCACTTTATTTTACATACAATTTAAATATTCGAATCTGAACTTTGAACTTTGTTTGAAAAGTATTAAAAATGCTAATAATCCAGTATCTATTCCGCATTTGTAAAATTTTTGTGGGCATTGCTTTATATTAGCTAAATAAGTGTGGCTGTATCTAAAATTTACGATGAATATGCGTTTTATGTGTGTGTTTGTTGTGGGAAATTACTGAGTATAAACAAAACGAAATTATAACTGCCTTACAATATTTTGCATATTACAAAAACCTAAAGTTTGGTACGTGAGCGTACTCTGGCGGAGGTGATAGGGTGATAGCGAGTTGCAAATTGTCGTCGATACGCCATCTTTGGGAGCATCGCGCTCGGTCGTTACGTCACGACAATCAGCCAATGGCAGCTATTTATCCGTAAAAACTAACCTTACCGTCTTTAAATAAACTTGGTGTGCCTGACGTCTGCTACAACTGCAGTTGCTTTAGGGTGTGTAATATTTGGTAGCGGTGGTTGCGGAATGCGGTACCCTTACATTCTAAGAGAAGTTTTCATTCGGGGGTGGTAGTGCATTTTAACATTACTGACCTACACAGGATGCATCATTGACTAACCGGGATCACCAAACGTAGCGTTTCAGTGGGCAGGTTTTTCCTTTTCAAATGTCAATTATCTAAATAAGACAGATTTATTTTTGTAAAATTGCAGTAATAATATTAAAGGAAAAATTTTTCATACCAAATCAAATTTGTTGTAAATTCGGAAATAAAATATCCGAACTTCAGCAGAAAAAAAATGTCAAAGAAATGTGGGAGCGGAAGTGAAAAGAGTTTTTGTCTTCTCATGAAACGCAAAAGGTGAGCTGTGCCCTGGTTTTTTTTAGAACCGTCTAGTTTCATTAGTAATTGGGAACAGAGGAAGCCATCGTGTGGAGAGATTACTTTGTAGTGTGTGTGAGACAGTGTTGGTAACAGAGCGAAGTACATAGTCTGTTGCTCCATAAATAGAAATCAGTAACATATTTCCAAGCTGGAAATGTATCTACTAAATTAACCCTTCTGAATAGAAGACATTAAACTTAGTTTTGAAATATTTTATCGAGATAAAGGATATAGAAATCATCTAATCGGTTTCGTCGAAGAGCGGGCGGTTGGAGGTCGTAAAACCAGAGCTGATATTTCAGTTCTCGTTCGTTGTTTATAATTTGAAAATTTAGAATATATTTAATGAAAATGTTTGAAAACTTTGTGACCCCAGGAAGGAGCAGTGTGTGTGCCTTTCAGTGACGTTGCTAGACTTCGAAATCTGTGTAGGAAATGGTTGGGAGGGTTTTAATTTTGCTTGGGCAAGGTTGAGTACAACTTAATTAACAAACTACTGAAAGAAAGAATTTTTAATGTTTTATACTCACCTTTTGCGTTTCATGAGAAGAAAACTGATTTGCACACACTACCTCCACCATCCACATTCCACATCATATTCATTAAATTTGGAACTCTCTCGAATATTTTGCACTTTTTGAAATACAAAATAATATAACGTTTAGGTCTCTTTTTTTGTAAAAGTTATATCCACCTATTTAAAAAAAATAGGTAAATTCTGACGTTTTTTATTCTTGCATAACAAACATGACAAATTGACACCCACAGTAGTTTAATGCACTGATTGAAAGAACACTCACTATCAGTATAGCTATATGTAATGGGCTCCCTCCTTGAACTCCTATCCATCCTCTACCCTCATCGCCGGCCTTAATAACATTAGAAAAGGCTTAAAACTAAGATTTGGAAGAGCGAATAACAATTTGAATTTTCAAAACTCAACGGATGCAAGCTTGATAACTTTTCTACGGAGAAGTAAACAACGCTCCTTATGGAGGAAAATACGTAGGACTATGTAAAGGAAGCCATGATACTCCTTCACTTGAGTATATAAAAAAAAAAAAGATTCCAGGTGGGACCGAAAAAATGGAAGTTTTTGAAATCATCCAGAACGAAGTAAATGTTAATGAAAAATATGGAAAAGAATTAAAGCATATTATAATGCAAATTGATGGATTTTGATTGAATTAGAAGGCTACTTTTCTAATGCATATCGTATTTCAAGCCAGAACATAAAAACATGAAACACTTTTGGTGATGCCAAGGACACCTTGGCATCCCTCTAAATTCGCTCATGAAGGAATTTTGTATTATTAAACCAATACTAAATTACGTTATGTAATATCTGGTCAAAGGCAGACAAGGATCAGCAGAAATAGAACAAATTTCTGTTACAATCAGGTTGTTTGTAGAGGGCAATTTCTTTTCCGTTCTGTACTTTCATAGTAGTTGTGTTATGAGTCCTCAATGTGTGTCAATATGAATTAACAATAAAGTAGTTTGAATTAATCTTATTAATAAAAGTGACTTGGTTGACGTTTTTAGAAACCAATGTTTATTCACAACTGAGATAGCGCAGAGTACGGTAAAAAATGAATCAGTTTGTCAGAATCTGTGAGACAGTACTATGTCTACTTAATTAGATATTTCCAAGCCGTTAAGTTCTTCCACAATCATCAGTTTCTGCGTTTCCCTATTGGAACCTAAAGTTATTGTAAGTACCAAGGCGAGTGATTGCTTAGTATTTTCGCATTAGATTAAGTTTCTCGCACTGTGGTTAGATTTCATTAGTGTCAAAAATTGCGGAAACGTTTAGGAACATTTGTAGCTCTAAGGTTTGATGGCTCATAAGATCTGTCCCTTTTAGAATAACACAATCAAATTATACACTGTTAGAAAGATAACACTGCTCAAGAAAAAAACCTTTTTTTTTATGTTTCTTTAATGAAAGTAGTTAAACTTAACAAATTTCGGGTCGAAAAAAAACGAATCTGATAATAGTTTTTTTTAATGAGCTCTACTTTCGGAGATACACAACTTATTAATCTATATATAATTATAGCGAAAAGCAAATTTCAACAGTAATATATACTACTACAATGTAAATGAACGTTATTTTCATTCAATCAATCGTAAATTACACAAAATACAATAAATCAAACGACAAAAACATAGAGGAATTGAAATTACTACATGAAATACAGACATATGAGCCTTCAGGTGAGGGCGCCTTCTCTTTGCATGTCACCTGTAATCCTGTCCTGGGGCATCTCTTGTCAAAGTCCAACAGTAGTCTGCAAGCATTGAACAGTTCCACCGACCCTGATATCTTCATTCCATTGTTGAAATGTACTGGTGGAACAGCTTACCATGCTCACCACTCACTGCACTGCCGTTTTCTGGGAAGAAATCCAGATGACACTGCAGAAAGTGCATTTTGAGAGACATGTTGCAGCCTAAGCGATGATACTTGTCTAGAAGGTTGTTTACAAGCTCAACATAATTTATAGCTCTTTCGATAACCAAGAAGCCATGCACAACACTTTTAATTCTTCCCAAGCTAGTTGCTCATTGCCCTGGAGGATTAGCACGAAGTTTTCATCCCCAAGAAGTTCACGAATTTGAGGACCAATGAAGATTCCTTCCTTCACTTTAGCCTCACTCAGCCGTAGAAATTTGTCATTAAGGTACTTGAAAGCCTCCCCATCCTTGTTTACCCCCTTTACAAAGTTCTTCATATGGCCGAGTTCGATGTGTAAATGTGGCAGAAGAATTTTGCTTAGATCAACTAGAGGACTGTGCTGGACATTCTTTTCCCCGGGTCGCATAGTTTACCTTGGAGACCAGTCTTTTTTGTTGTAGTGTGAGGATCTAACCCGACTGTCCCACTAACACAGGAAAAAGCAGTTCTTGGTGTATCCCAAATGCATGCCCAGTGAGGATCTAACCCGACTGTCCCACTAACACAGGAAAAAGCAGTTCTTGGTGTATCCCAAATGCATGCCCAGCAATAATGCAATCACCATTAGGTCTCCACAGATCAGCCCTTGGTTGTCTGTGTACGTAATTGCTTCCAGAAGTAATTTCATCGTTCTTTGGTATTTTCATTTCTTGGGCTAGTGTTACACTTGACACCCGGATTATGTACTGTTCGTCTTTTGCAGCAGAGTAGAAAGAACAAATATGAGAAATTGTTCCCGGCTATTTTCCTTGAAGTCCTGAGTTATAAAACATCTATGTGCTGAAATTAAAAAAACCCGCAGGGTTAAAAGGTACAGAATTTGCTCTAAACATTTTATTGATGAGAAACATTTATGATTTACAAACACCAATGACTAAATTTTGTCTTCCAAAAAATATTACGAAAAATGTGGCTAATGGGTAGCTAATCCGATTAGAATAAGTGCACATTTATGTGAGACCTTCAATATTCACATGCTTTCTGTTCCTGAACATGATGACTAAGATTAAAGAAGCAGTAGAAGACAAGCGTCAAGCGGAAGGGTTCATGAAAGGAAAATAATGTTTAGCTACAAGTTTTGGTATAACTGTTGTGCGTTATACTTGCTCACCTAGAGTGCCTGTGCCATTGCGATAGCATGGTCACACTTTTTATATCATTCCTAACTGTTAACGAACCTCGGTAATACGAAGATTGAAGAAAAACAATAAACCGATACCAGGAAATGTTTAAAATGGTGTCATTTTTGTTTCAATAATGAGCTCTGCATGTGATAGAATAAAGAATAAATATTGTTAACAAAATATGAATTATACTCAAATCTTTATATATTACAGTTTGCAGTTCTTTATTTGAAACATTTTTTACTAAGAAAGTGAAAGCTTTATGAAAGTATCTTATATTTTCGTGAGCAAAAAAGACACGCCTGTTAAAAGTACCATATTTGTTTGCTGATTTTGTGTTCTCCAATTAAGAGAATTAGGGTTACAATATTCCATTTTCACAAGTAATTATTTTCCTGTTTAACTTTTGGAACCAGAATGGAGTACTTAATTCTCTGCAGTAGGTGCTTCCAGTTTTGATGGTAGCATGGAGGCTGTTGTAATTCCTGTTAGTGTTCGCAGGGCGAACGGGTATCCTATGGGAATTTCCATTGCGTTTGCAGACAAACTCAGTCTTCCTATATTTGGAGATGCTTTCGAAGTGAATTTTTCCTATATGTATTGTTTTAAGTGGAGGTCCAAACATTTGAAATTTGATGATTTTTCTATATCACTACGCAGATAGAAAACCGGCTTTCCTTTGGTTTGAAGGGAATCAATGTTTTCTTCAACGGAACCCTCTTATTGTTTAAGCAGGGGATTCAAGTCAAATAATTTTGATCAAGGAATCGAATTAATTTTTCACAAAGACATCAACGTAAACGTGCCAAAAACTGTATTTTAAAATTTTATTCTTATTTCCCGGACGTCCACTACGATTTGAAGGCTCCCCAGACACTCTCTTTGTATACGTGGAAATTGATGAATAGGGATTCACAAAATTCGTAAAATAGTAAAAATTTAAGAATCAATACCTTAATTGCCCAGGATACGGCGCTCTTAACCCTGTAAAAAAGTTTCTTTGCGTTCGTACGATGTCACGCAGCTATCATGTGAACAACAATTGCGTAGGTATTTTAGAGAGCTAATCATTCTCAATATTTTCAAATAACGAATTTTCTTGGAATGCCATCCTTAAAAATGAAATTCTGACATTCCGATACCTCAAATTTTATAACTTGCAACATTTAACTGTATAATTTTTTGTGGAATTCTCAGGTTCATTCGTTTTTGATAACATAAAATAATTTGCAGAGAGCTTTAAAATTTAAAAAAGAGGAAGCCGAAGTAAAGAACCGAGAAGAAATCTTTGCTGATTCAAATAATTCATTTTTAATACTTCTATGAGCATTTTGTTCTTCAAAACTGTGTCTTTTTCACTTTGTCCTTCTTGTGTCGAATACTGACGATTGCAATCCTCATTCATATGTGTATGGAGCATTAAGCATAGCTTTCAATTAATTATGTCTGAGCCACAGATCTAGTAAAAAGGTAAGAAAAAGCTTAATAATTAAGCCTTCATTTAGCATGAAGCCAAGAATTTTTATATGATTTTGATTCAGGTTTAAGTGACTCGCAGTGAAACTGGATACGGCTCCCCCATTACAGGATTTTTTTTTACATTTAAGGTGAAAGTCAAATGAAAATGCGCCGCGCTATTTGCAATTGTGAAAACTGAGATTCACCAGTTTCCATACCAAAAATGTTTCCTGAGCATTACAAGTTGGCACATGAATGAAGAGGACACTGAACTACAGTCACTGGCTTGGAAATTTGGGGAAAACATTATAGGGAATTTTTTATAATTAACTTTCCGCGTGTTGGAGTAGTGTTGCATATCGTAAATAGGTGATACTTTACGTACGTAAATTACTGGAAGCATGTCCCTTCCTTACATTTTTTCTTGAATATTAAAATTTTTCACACAAACAATAATAGCTGAACGGTTATAGGCTTACCTTTGTTTAGGATGGCAGTAATTATTTTGATCACTAACATTCAATGTTTTTGGCTCTTCTGCCAACAAATTGTGTACTGATAAGAAATGAATTGTTGATATTCTAAATAGCTGACGTAATATTTTTTAAAAGTCTCTATCAACGACAATGGTAGGACTCAAGACATTCATTCCCAAAACTAAAACCCCACAAGAAAGTGCCAAAAAAACGGTTCGATCTTAAGCGCCATCTGCAAAAAGAAAAACGCATTGGACCTACAATTCCTCCCTTAAGCCTACTAAAAGGCGATTGCATCATTTCCAATTTAACTTATTGAGTTGAAAGAAATTGTTATACATAAATAAAAACATATTATTTTTTAGAGAAAATACTGTAGTCTTCAAAGTTTTCATATTGCCTTACCATGTTTTAAAGATTGCATTGAAAACATACTTTTCAGCAAACATACTTCAAATTTTGAGTTATGTTAGAGCACATATATATGTGTTTTGCATATGAGGATAATAAAGAAGAAGAGTAATATGAATTGCACTGATCACACTCTGTATGATAATTTCGTCTGATCAAAAAAAAAACGTCACCGCAAAATCGAACTCATTTTGTCCGCATTTACTATAAGAATTAAAAAGTTTCGCACTAATATGGCAATTTTATATTTTTGCGAATCACTTTCCTGGGACCGGTTTTCTTATTTATTTGTTCACGTTGCATTGATAGTGACTTGTATCTCCGATATATCAAGGACCCATTATAAGATTTCATATTTCATGAATTTTAAATAACATGCCTTAAATGATTTTAAGACGCAAAATATTTATATACTAATCTTAATCCTCAAAATTACTATCTCACTCACAACAATGTAATTTAAAAATGTTGTTGTTCCCAATCAGTATTGGGAGGATTTTGATAAGCGACGATTTATTAAATAAATTTGAAGCCAAATGTAGTTATGTAAAAGGTAGGCAGCCCACGACGGCAATCCTGTCCCTTGCGTACGTTAATACTTCATCTCGTTCTCTTGTCTACATAATTTTCCATCGGAAGAACACCATTGTCTTCATCTCACGTAGCAGCTGTTTCCAAATCTTTAGCGACCTCCGGCTGTAATCGCGACCCACAAACGCAGCGAAAAAGGCGAAAGAACGTCACGGATTTTCAGTCAATCAGATAAGTCAGGATATCCGAAGAGTTTACAACACCTGCAAAAGAAACTCTGCGGAGGGTGCTCAAATGTTCACAAAACCCGAAAAGAAGCCCTTCGAAGGGTGCTCAAAGTTCCGGTAAGGGCTTACGTAAACACTTGACTCGCTACATTTGAGAAAAGAACGGGAATAAAAATGGAAAGCTGCTTCAGTTTTTAGGGTCAACATGGATTACAATATCACAAAAATAACATTTAATTTCCCCTCAAATTACGAATATAGAATTATGCTGTATAGAAAGAAGGAAGTTTGCTTCGAAAGTAAATATACTAACAAAAGATTCACATAATCAAAATATGTTTCCAGTAAGTTTAGAAACTAACATTCAGGCCCGCAGTATATTATCCCAAAGAAGTATTACTTTCATCTTGAAAAAGTTCGTATTATTCTTTTTTTGGGGAATTTATTGGTTTTATTAAGGAATGAAGGAGGTTTTTAAGTCAAATTTTCGGGGAGTACTCCTATTCTTCCTGGCTATACTTCCAGCTGCGACCCACTGTCCGTTAATTATTTTTTTATGTCTACAAATCGGTCGAGAGATGGCAGAACGTTCGAAAAAGACCTTTGATATTCTTTTTATTTTTTGAAGTTTAAGTGTTTGTTTACAACCAAATTGTTGAATATTTGCAAATACCATTAGTAAGCCACAGAATAAAATTAATTTTGCTACATCACCGCATCTGTTCAGATTTGAAAGAAATCGGAACATCTGGTTTCCCTATATTTGAGCCCCAGCCCACCATCTGCATAAAGTAGCAGTCAGTTAGTTGCTCTATTTAAATCTAGATTAAAGCACTACCTTGTTCGGTAGCACTGCTCAGTAGTAAAGGAAATGATAATTATATAGCACAAAGTTATAACATTTTACATTTTAAAATCAAACAAATAAACCCTCAGTCAACAGCAACACCATTGGTAGTGCTATCGCTATGATCTTTGATGTTTCGCCCAGCCGGGAGAAAAATGAAAATGCGTCCGGCATATTCAGCCTGTCTGCTGACATCATTACCTTGTTTGGTAGCAATACTCGGTACTAAAGAAAATGAAAATTATATAGTAAAAAGAAATATCATTTTGTTATTTAAAACCAACCAAATATACCCTCAGTCAACATTATCACTATTTGCAGTGCTCTCGCTGTAATCTTTGATTTTTATGATTGACCTGAATAGTAGCAAGAAAGATGAGTTACGTCATGGATTTTCAGCCAATCAGCTAATTTCTTAGGATCTCAGAAGACTTTCTTTGCAAGTTTTGTGAACCGCACCCTCATAATTTACAAAATCCGAATTAATACTACCTAGAAAGGAAGCGTCAACTGTAGTCTTTTTGATTTCCGAAACATAAGTTGGAAATAGTTTCACATTAATCATGCTAGCTCCGAATTAAAAAACGTATGGCATTTATTTCGTCGTTCATAAGAAAATGAATTTCCAAATTAAATAGTCATTATAAGGTGTCTACTATAGCGAAATCCTTAAAAAAAGGTTTCCCATAAGATTTGCAGTAAACTACTTCGCTTTTTATCAAGTTCTATATAAACAAAACGGAACGATACCTCGAAATCGGGAAATATTTGAAAAAGTAGTACCTCTCGTAAGTGGTTCGTGGGATTTCCAAATATGGTGCAAAAGTATTATAAGCCTACCCGACTGAAAGAATGCATGGAAAAACTTTCACCCAATGAAAAGTGCAAACTTTTTTTTTGTCCTGAGTATTATTTTTACTGAAAGCAAATTCTATCTTTTCGTCAAAATGAAGTTGCTACGGTTGATGCTTTAAACTTTTTTTTCATTTTTTCAGAAAAAATAAGATTGTCGAAGATATTAGTTTTTTTTTCCTATTTGCAAAGAACTATAAGACGATTTGAAGGAAATGATGAATTGGGAAAATTCACACAAAAATGAAAAGTTGCTTCTTTATGATTCTGTTTCGTACTATAATGTATAAATGCTGTATATGCAATATTACCTATTATTACTTTCAGTATGGACTTATTAGTGTAAAGGTAGTGATAAAACTAAGAAATGGCCATAATGCAAACTAATCTCTATGTTGTTTCAAAGTAATTAGTTGGATTCCAGTACTTTGTCTGAAAAATTAAATTAGTAAATTAAAAGAAAATAGGGTGGTTGTCATTTAGTAGGGTCAGTTCATGACCTGAATGTGACATGTGATGATATTCGGTGATGATAACTCGTGAGTTTCACTTCACCAGCGGCTTGAGGTGGCAACGGCCTCTTGTCGCTGTATTCTGATGTCACTCTGAATGACCAATATTTTTGATAAAATAAGAGTATAGGCCGCACTAGTGTCGGAGCCAGGCGTACTTTCCAATGATCTAAAACATAGGAGTAGTCCCGTGTCACGCCTCATGGAATACCGATTGCTAATGGTTTGGTCGGTAGCATGAAGTTCAGTACCCTAGTGTCTGTAGCTGTGTTGCTCTTCTACTGATTTGGACGCCTGTCAACTGATAGATTTTCGTAATCTACTGAATTTTCTCTGTTTCATGATCACCTACACACACAGAGACGTCTAAGAATATCAGCATTATTTCGGTGCTCACCATTTACTGATCTAATGGACAAAAGTCACCTAAGAATTGGTCTGGAGAGAAAAGCTGACGAAGACTAAACTTTTTGAACACCTGTAACCAATCTATTTTAATTCGTACTGGTTGGTTGCTGCGAAACATTTTTTTATTCCAGAGAAGTAATTTGTCTAATATACAACGATTTCCCCTAGTTTTGTTGAAACGCAGAGTATCCGGAAAATAGCTGGTGTAAAATATATGTGTTAATAGTACTTTCTTAGTACATCAATTATTTCACGTAATTTGGGAAAATCTGGGAGTTGTTGAATAAGTGTAAGTATGTATATAACTCTTCTTTAGGAAAGCAAGTGGGACAGATCTAGCTGTGTCTACTCGGGACGGCGAAACTAGCATATTTCCCCCTCATAAGAAAAAATATATTGGTGCATAATTCTTTTGTTATTATATTAATTGGCTAGGAGGCGGAGATTCGATCTGAGAGAGTAAATAATTGTAAATAAATAAATTAGGCGAATAATTCTTGAAAATATTTAATGAACACGTAATGCTAATGTCTATGGATTAATTAATATATGAATTTTTGTGTCTCTGCACCGATAATACATGGTGTTTAAAAAAGAATGACCCGATTTCAAAGTAGTTTATTTAATATGGCAAATGTGGGATAGTTACAAAACAAAGCGCCAAGTTTGAAGGAAAGTCCAAAATTTTACTGACCACAATTACAAATGCTCAATGTGATCTCCACCTGACGCACGGACAATAAGAAGCCGATTGCTGAATTCATTCCAAACGCGTCGGAGGGTGTCTTCAGTCAAAGGATTTACCGCGGCCGTGATTCTCGTTCGGAGCTCATCGAAGTCAGCGCGTAAATGGGCAACATAAACACGGTCTTTTACGTATCACCATAAAAAAAGTCACATGGTGTGATGTCTGGAGATCTCGGAGGCCAAGCGTATAGTGCCAAGTCATGGGATCTCCTGCGCCCAATCCAACGCTGAGGCAATGTGTCGTTTAGAAACCGACGAACTTGGAGGATCAAATGTCGTGGTGCGCCGTCCTGCTGCAAAATGTAATCCTCAGAGTCGTCCTGCAGCTGCGGAAGTAGCCAGTCTTTCAGCATTGCAAGATAGGAGTTGTCCGTAACCGTGTTGTCCGCAAAAAAATGAAGGCCCATAAACCTTTCTAACAGAAACCGCGCAAAAAAACATTAAGTTTTGGTGAATCACGTTCATGTTGGAGAGTTTCATGTGGATTCTCCAGTCCCCATATGCGAACATTGTGGAGCGAAACTTTCCATCTTACATGAAAGGTTGCTTCATCGCTAAAAATCAACCTTTGTACGACGATGTCGTCCTCCAGGTTCTCTAACAGAGTTGCACACAAATCTTTTCGTTCTGTTTTGTCACCTCCACGAAGAGCTTGCACCAGTTGCAATCTGTACGGCTTCAACAGCAAACGTTGTCGTAAAACACGCTAAACAATTACATAAGGGATGGAAAGTTAGCGGCTCGCACGACGAGTAGACTTCCGTGGGCTTCGCTAAAACGCCTCGTGAATTCGTTGCACATTCGTCTCTGAGGTGGTTGGTCGTCCAGGACTCTTTCCCTTACATAAACACCCTGTTTCTTCTAATTGTCGGTACCAACGACGAATATTTTTGCCCACTGTTGGAACACAGCCGTAACACCGTTTAAACGCACGCTGCACCTAAATCACAGACTTGATCTTCCTAAATTCGAGCACACAAAACGCCTTCTGTTGCCTCGACACCATCTTCTCACTCACTAAGCGTAGCGGCTGTTTGGTCGCTCGTGCGGCCGTCTAGCGGTAGTCATAACAAACTCTGGGGTACGCCCATAGACATGATACGAGTCGCATTCGTCGGTGGTTCGTGGTTGGCGAGATATCCACTTTTCAAATCGCGACATTCTTTATGAAACACTCTGTATATATAGAGAGATAGATATGTATGAGTGAAATACCTACGAGATACGGACGGAAAAAATGTAACTCTTACTTAAACTTTATTTGAGTGATTCCTGTTTTACTTACAGTGAGTGAAATAGATGAACGAAATTTACTTAGTGTTCCGTAAGCCACATATACAAGTTTTAAGCATTGAGGTATGCTGCAGAAGACAATGAAGAAGACGATGTAGCCGAAATTTCGAAACCTATGCTTTCTTTCAACTCGGCATTTAATGGTTTGAAACTTGTGGAAAACATTTTCCATAGTCATGCTTCCAAGAAACAATATCTGCAAAGCGCTCCAATTATTGAAAGAGCTTTGCTCGAGCTAAGCACTAAAAATAGGAAAACAAACAGAAATTATTGATTTTTTCGAAGCCAACATTCCATAATGTAAGTACGTACGCGGTTGTACTTTGTTTTGTGGTTCTTTCACAAATAAGTTTACAATACATACAATGCACTTTTATTGTATTACTAGTGTACATTGCGCTTCTAATTTTTGTACACATTATGTATGCTGTATGCATGTAAATTTTGTTTCACCTTGACCTTGGTTTTACGTTTTCCTGCAAAGTACTTTTACGCTGGTTCCCTGAAAAGCGTAAAATTAGGGTTTCATGTAGAAGGGAAATATTCCTAGCAAGAGCGGCAAGCAAACGGGATTTACGTTTACCAAACAAGCGAGCACTGATGCTACGCTCTATTCCATTGCCTAATACGAATTAGGAAATGGATTGCGATTCGAACGCACTATTCAAGATGTTCAGCCTTTCAAATAGCGTTTCGCTAGAACTACAATTTTCAAATTATGCATAGAAAACTAAAGTCAATTTAAAAGATATATCAGAAATAATTGACATAAAATACTGCAAATATTATTTCATCTGACACAAAACAAGTCTACGTGTATTTTCAGAGTGGTAGGTTTTTAAGAAAAAATGATTGAAAGGCAACCCTTTAAAAATAAAAAAAACTATGTAAGAAAAGGAAGAGTCGTTGCGGTACATTCACTTAAACAAGTACTTAAAATACACGTGACGGACTGACGCCTGCAGAAGTAGTATCCGACAAAGTCCTCTTGCGGTACACGAGAGCACATATTCCAGGACCCTTTCGATTTTCTTCTAGATCAAACATAATTATTTAAACTGCAACACATGTTTCTGGACTTTGACTGAGAATCTTACACCGCACGGCCCAAAATGAATGGCCAAGGACATTAATAAAGCTGATGTAAATTTTCTATGATATGCAAATCTTTGAAGATTAGACAAATACTGGATTTACAAATTGATTTTCAAAATACTTTGCGTGACGTGAATCAGCTTGTTGACGCAGAATGTGAACATGAAGCTTGGGGAACATGCAGAATAATCTTCCTTTCGGAAATGACTGACAACCATATCACGCGGATTAGGCTGAACAATAGAGCATCTATGACAAATGTACGTTGGAAGCCAAAAGGGTTCAAGTGTCACTCAGGAGCATTGAGTAATAGTACTTGTGCTTTATAAACGTAGTTGCCATGCTAGGAGCTGTTCCACTTGTCTTTAAAGCAGGCTCTCTTTGTTGTTGTTACTGCTGTTATTAAGGCAAAGGTTTTGGTAAAGAGTAAATGCTTATATTGATAACTGTGTATCTACCGTTCTGACATTTATAACATGTTTAATATTTACATCCTTCTATCTGCAACGAAGTTACCTTGTTCCACTACCATTTAGTATTTCCTCCAATCTGTCTGTGGGGAAGCTGATTTGGGGAATTTCATTTAGTATCTCCTCTCATCAGTCTGTGAGGAAGTTTCCTTGTTGCTCTCTTCTTCAAGCACAGTTGTCCTAGATTAAATTTTCAACGTTCCTGTTTCGAATATCGTGAGGATTTTCGCTTTTTCTGACCACACCGGCTCCCTACAACATACCTGCTTCAGCCATTTGTGATGTTACATTTCTGTTCCTTATGACAAGAGAATAGCCTGCATCTTCTTATTGACGCTGAAAAGGGGTTTCAGTTTTTATAGGAAAAACGTGTTTGACTTTCATTTGGAACGAGGTCACTTTTCTCGATGTGCGATGACGAAAATTCTCAGTATTTTTGCATGAATTATATATACCGCGTTCTTTCGGCAGTCAAATTCATTGCTTTCAAAGCACGCATACCTTCACACATAGCTTTATATTCGAAAGATAACCGTCTGTTTCCATACTTTGCAGGATGTACTTTTGTCCTTGGCAATTCTTTCCATTTCTGCAATACCATGCAGGGTAATTCAAAATGATTAATTCGATTTCAAATGACTATATTCTACGTTATTCTAAATATGCATTGATTAAATGTACACATGATAAAAATAAGCTGTCCGAATGTTATTTAAATGCCTTGTAAATGTTCTATGTGACCTCCGAGTACGTTGAGACGCTAATCAAATTCCTGCCATACGTGAACAAACATGTGTGTTGTCAACGACTGCAGAGCACTATGAATGCGAACTTTCAGTTCATCTAGCGAAGGGAGACATGGTGGCACTTACACATTATCCGTAATATACACTAATAAGAAAAAAACATGGCGGAACCCTTGCAAATTTTTCTTATTAGCATATGTTCCGGAGACATGACGGAACACCTGTAGAGCGCCTTGTCATAGTCTTCAAGTACAGAAAGTACACAGTTCCGCCCAACTTCTTTTATGAAAAGTGCTTTCATCTTTTAATTAGTACCTATGGGATGTATGAGAGTCCGACGATCCTAATCCTGGAACTGCCTGTAAATCACGCACACACACCTTTCCTTCATTTAGGTGATTCTGCTAATTACTTTCGCGATACTCAGAAGTGAAAGAATCTGTCCCAAAATTGTGATTGCAATCACACTTTAAAATCCCTGTAACTTTTGAGTAGCAGATATTGTTAGCTTCAAGATATGAAAGAACCAGATAGGCTCATCTCTAAGCGGAAGGGCATGTACAACAGTGGGTCCCAAACATTTCGCCTTCGAAGACAGCCGTAACGTTGGAGAAACTTTCACGTACGGCGATGCTGTAACAAACTCCGCAGGCTATTTTCGAACGTTTAATCTAGTAATATTTAATATTATAATGATCACTGCGAAAAATCCATAATTTATATAACAAATTATTCCAAGCCACCTACTTTCAGCTAATATAATTTAATCTCTTAATATTCTTTAATAATTAATAAATGCAATCCATAATCAATATACCACAATATTCTTCTTACTGTCAATATAATTTTTCTGGACTCAATGCGACATCAGTTACTGATGATTCACGATAGACTTCTAGAGCTGTGGTTCCAGCGTCGTTTCTGCATTGCATAGTGCAGCATTAATGTTCATTATGTTCCCGTGCATTTTTGTCATTGCTAAAAATGCTGTAAACGTTTTCTCGTTATAAATGCGTAGTCAGAAAAAATTGCCAATAATTTTAGAGCTTTTTTGCTGAGACTTGTATATTCTTTCGCCATAGTACCGCAAAACTGAGTCAGAGATTTGGATCTGAGTATCGATACCAGACTGGCATCCGAAGAAGGTTCAACAAAGCTTTCCTTTTTTTAATGAGTTAGCCTCCAGGAGTTCAGATCTTCTGTGAATACATTAGCGATCCAAGCTTCCTGTTACCTTCCGCAGCACGCATTAAAAAACAATTATATATAGATATCCTCTTACTTTCACTCCATTTTGATTCAGAAGAAATATAAGTAATTTCCCTTTTTTCTTGAAGACCGGCTGTTGGAAATCCCTTTTAAAGAGATTCACAGCAGATTCACGGAAAATGAGTTTCCTAGATGAAATCCCTAAAATTTTTTGTGATTTTTTACTATAAAGGACGTTTCGAATAAAATAGTAAAACCAAATTTTGCCCTGTCCATATACAGCTATTTCGAGGGCTTTTTTCCGTTATCGAGGAAAAGGCAAAACTATAACTAAAAGATCTTGAAATTTTGATCATTTGGATGTTGATATATGTTCAGAAAACAGGCTAATTTTGTAGTGAAGATTTCATTTTTTAAATATTTTGTTTTGTGAGCAATAAATATTTTCCAGAACATCATATTTGGTATCAATTTTTTATCTGGCTTCAACGTGCAGCTTTGCGAACTTATACATTATTCACATTAGGGAAATACTACTCTCCATTTTCCCATACTTATAATTTACAAGTAAACGAAATAAAACGGGACATCCATATAATCCCGATTTAAATTTCATTAAAAGCTGTACTTTCTGTGTGCACTCAACTTTTCAGATGCTTTTAATGAAAAAAAATGTAATTCAAAAAGATTTTACTGTCTGCCTGTTCGACAT
This sequence comes from Macrothele yani, assembly GCA_039090855.1. Lineage (NCBI taxonomy): Eukaryota > Metazoa > Arthropoda > Arachnida > Araneae > Macrothelidae > Macrothele > Macrothele yani. Next base: position 139,338,149 of record CM077034.1, read on the forward strand.
TGTATTTCCACTTACGCTTCAGACGCCTAGAGTGAGAAATGGGTAATGTGCTAAAGCAGAAAGCGCCCAAATCCCGCTGCGAATGGGTTTCACCTTTTTTTTATTGAAGGTTTAACAACTATGGTGAGCAACTGAATGGGGTATTAGCAGTCACCCGTCCGTAATTTGGGTCCCTGGTTCTAGGGAAGGGAGAGAGCCAGTGCCGTTTGACAACACAACATCCATTGCTCACCGGCATTTAAACCCGGACCCTTCATGGACGAATGATCATAAGCCAGCGCTGAAACCACTGCGCCACGCGCATCTCCTTCTTTAAGTAAGGATTTAGTAAAACTCAAAATGGATCATCGAGTCAAAATAATTCTTTTCCTTCAATAAGTGGCATTATAAAGGTATGATTAAGTTGGATACTTTTAACTCTCAGTTTCACTATTGGTTACGACTTCTTTATCTGTACTTTTTGTAATTCTGATTTAACTACCTATGTGTTTCACATCTTTACATATAATTGCACGCTTGGAAAAGTGGTCTTTATTCGTTTCTTTAAAAAAATTGTTTATTTACCGAGAAGATGGTCTTTATTCGTTTCTTTAAAAAAATTATTTACCGAAATATTGGGTACAAATGTTTCTTTGGAATGTTTCTTCCATAATATTCTTATTTTTTCAAATTTCTCTATCTCAAGTGCATGCTAGAAAAAGTTTGATAGGCGATTATTATTTTTTAATATTTGCCAAATTCGTCAAAGTTTAAGCAGTCAGTACTTACTTTCCATTCGGTAAGAGTTCTCATTTATATCTGTCGCCGAAAGATGAGAGTATTCCTAATCTGCTAAATACGAAGGCGACATCTTCACTGTGTTCATTCCTCATGTTCGATGTCAGATTTTTTAGATCTGCTTCGTAAACAATGGTTTCCTTTGTTTTACTACAATTTTAATAGGTATTTTGCCTCTAAGCCTACGTGAAGCCATCGTCGTTTAATTCATCTCGTAAGCCTCATTGTACATAGTGCTTTGTGAGAGGTGAATTCTAACTGCCGTTTGAAATGATAAAGAAAACAAATAACCGTAATAAGCAAATATTTAGGACTGAGCCGAAATATTGAAACAGTGATGTTGAATTCAAATGAAATATTATTATTTTCCTCATATTGAATAAGAGTAATATTTGGCAAATTGTTTTCAACAGTTTATTTCAACAGTAAAAAGTAATAATTACTAAACAAGGACTAACTCCGGTTTTGTTCAGCCAATCTGTACGATTCACGCTTTGCAGGGTAGGTAATCGAAATTAATGGGTATCTAAACTGTCCCTTTATTGTCGTACTTGAGACAACGACGATTTTTAACATTCAGATTAGCTGTGCTTTTTAACAATAATGTACATTTAAAGAGTAGTTTTGTACAATTTACGCAACAGCAAAAGCAAAAACACAATTTGTTTGCCAAACGAAAAAGACAAATGTACCCTAGACAACCGTAGAAATTTAGTTTTATGAGAATATAATCCCCACAAAAGCATTCAAAGCTTAATAAAGGATCAATATTTTGAAGAAATACTGTATACTGCTATCGAAAACAACTTGAGGGCAATTCAGAAACAATATATGTTACATATTTATGTAACAGTCACAGCATTTTTTTTATTATTTTTTTCCGCGTTCAACACTTAAAACTGGGAAAATATAATTAGAGATCCTGAAAAAATTAGTGTGATGCAGTTACTTTTAGAAAGTTGCTATATTTAAAATGTAGTTTTATGAAATATTATGTAAAGGATTATTTTGGTACAGTAAATGTTTACTAAAATGCATAAAAACAGAAGAAATGTACTTTTCTTCCTGACTGTGTAGCTATTGAAAAACAGTACAAAAGACTGCTTTCTTAAAGTTTCCTAAGCGATCATTGCTTTTGATTAAATGAAATGAAAGTCCACTCTTCGTTTCATTTAATCAAAAGCAATGAAAGTCCACTCCAACCAATTTCCGAAAGGACATGGCGACAAGAACTGGATGCAATGTACATCTAAAGTAGAGTACCACGGCAGAGGCCTATTTTAAAAGCAAGTGAAAAAGTCGCAAAATGTCGATTAGCTCAGAGGCACCGAAACTTTATTGTTGAGGATTGGAAATGAGCAATTTCGTCTGAGGAGTCTTTTTTTTGTTTGTGCTCCGATGATGAGAGGCAACGAGTACATCACAGGCCCAGTGAAACCCTTAATACTGATTGTGTCGAAGGTGCTGTTCAAGCTATCAGGGGTTCTGTAATTTTTGGGGGATATTTTGCGTACCACATAATGGGCCCTCCCGTTGCATTGACGATGAATTTAGACCAGGGTGTGTACCTCCTCATTCTGAATGACGATGTGTTGTCATTTGACCTACATCTGCAGGAGTACCATTACATAGGCACTCCTCTCTACCAAGATTACAATTGTCGTGTGCACAAGGCTAAAAATGTGTAAAAGTGGTACGACGAACAATCTGCAACACTTTATTACATTGACTGGCCGGCCAAATCCCCAGATATATATCCTATTGTAAATCTATTAGATCATTTGGAACAGAAGTCGAAACACTGGAACAAACACCAACGTTCCCTGACGGAACCTCGGAACCAATTGACGAACGAGCGGCTGCAAATTAATGTTCAACACATCCACAAACTCATGGAGTCTCTACTACACCGCGTCCATGCTGTTATCAAAGCAAGATACGCCGTCACCCCTTATTAAGTAAGTTCTGACCAAGATGACTAATTTTGTGTACGGTGTGCTTTTTACAAATGGCTTAGATGGGAAATTAGAAAAGCTTATTTTGGGAGAATAGACTGAGCAATTATCTTTGATTTCGATTTTTTACACTCTCGTGTGCCGAACGTTGGTTTTTTTTCCTTTCAAGATTTAAAACACACGGTCAGACCAATTGAAATTCACCAGAAACTGCGTGATGTGATTAAAGAAATTCAGTTGCAGTTTTTGGATGGTACGCTTTCTTCCTGGATGGCAATGTGCCACTACTGCGCAGTTTGTGTTCCACATGTCGAAATAAGTTTTTACTAGGCGGATGACGGTCTGGATATTTCTCTCTGTACATTTGGGCTGCTGAACGACAATTTCGTTTACACTCTCCGTAAATCAGTAGCATATCTTCATATTCATCATTGGAGAACACCATCGTACCTTATGGCCTCCGCAGGTTAAAGAAACTAACGAAAACAAACTGACCTGAAGAACTTGGACGACAACGCTGTGCAATAATTACGGAATACCACTGAACTACACTATTGTCTACAACACGATTACAGCAGGAAATGCCAGCATTTATTAAGAGTACTGGAACACCGTTCATACGTCGTCTGGCATCTCACTTCAGGAAACGTAGTCTCATATGATATTTGCATAATCCCTCGCAATGCGACATGTATTCAGTTGGTTTAAGTGTTGCCGAACAAGGAACGTATGACCTCACACCTCTTGGTAGATAGCTTCGTACAAAATCTGCATAATCCCGTGAACGCTAACATGGCGATATTCCCTATGACGACATCGAAAGCAGCTGTCTTTTAGTAGATATCTTTTACACCGCAAATTCATTTTCGCGATGTTTTTCGTCCACTTCTACCTTACACCCCTCCCCCTCCAACACGGGAAAACAGTTAATTGCATAAGCTGTTGTGTCTACTGTTCGGTATTTCATGTGGTTTTTTTACATCGCATAACACAGACCAATGGAATCGGCCAACGGCACAAGTGCATTTATTCGTGGAATGTCGTACATTCACCCTCGATGAGCCGTAATCTGTTTCAATGAGTATGGGGATTACACTTATGGCGCAGCATGCGTTACCACCACAATGGTATTTTGCGATATTCTGCGTAGTTTTCTGGAGGACCTACACTAAGTGAATCGGAAAACCCATGGTTTCTTTGAGATGGTGCGCCGCCTCGTCCTTATGACCCGATATGAGGATAGGGGAGATATCCTATAGCACGTTTGTTTCACGCCCCCATTCATCTACATTTGAAACGAACAGTTTCCTTTCTGGGTTATTTCTGGGGTTTTGGAGACATGGAACATCACATTTCGCACCCCCGCCATTTCGCGCGCTTTCGGTTAAATTCAATTGTGTTTTCGCTAATGATCTGTTCATAAGCATGACTTTCAAATGAGCAGTCTTTGGACATACGTTGTACATTGACGAAATTTTTTTATCGCAGCTTTTCGTTTTCATTTTTCTCCCATTCCCCCAAACCCCGGGGAAGTGGGACAACTTTTGCATTCTTTGGCAGCTCCTCTTCACTAATTTACATTGCTTTTTGTCTCACCTCAATAGCTTCGTCCGTTCACGAGATATTCCACTGTCCAATGAATCGTGGGACACCCTGTACATTTGGACTTTCTTCTTGTGTACGATCGCTTTCGGTGGGATTACATAAATTCCATGTCTGTCCTGCAGCTGGATAGGATCCCTGTCATTTTTGACTAAAGACCAGATGTTGTGGGTCTTTATCCCAAAGTTCGTACCTTAAGGTCTACATATGTTTATCAAAACATTAGTTATTGGAGGGACGTAGGTTACAGATCCCACAAAATTTAACTTGATCTATAATTTCTGGTCAACGCACTAGACGTTTACTCCTGCATTTGTTAGATTACTTTGTTCACTAAAGGTTGGGAGTAGCGGAAGGCAGCAGCAGAATCTTTTATTATTGACTATTTCACTGTTGTATAAATCTGATGTCGAAGAATGCAATTTTGCCCAGTTTAACAATTAAGAAACGAAGACAATTTTTGACTTCGGGGATGTGTTGAGGATGCCGGTATCATAGAAGTAGTAGAAGAAGGCTTCTGGTATATAGATGTAACGACAATGTCTTTGATGGGCTCGCGTTTTAATTATCTAATTCTGTGGTGAACATTATAGTGGGATATTTTGAAGCCAGAGATTCTGTAAAATCATGCAGGGCATCGTAAAAGGTGGGCCAAAATAACCAAAATGTCGTCAACGTAACGCAAATATAATAGTGGTTTAATATGGAAGGTTCACAGAACTTCACTCTCCAGGTGCTGCATTAACACCTCAGCGAGCACAGGAGAGAGAAGAGACTCGATAAAGGCTCCCTCGAGTTGGCGATAGATTGACCCATTAAAACGAAAGTACGATCAATTGTACACCAAGCCTAGAGCGCTAAGTACAGCTTGTGCTTCAGATTCACTATACGCTCCCTCAGCTTGTAATTTTGTGACAATTAAATCATGAACAGGTATACGAACAATTCCGGTGCAGGAAACCTCACGCTACAAGTTGGCAAAAGCCATAAAATCATTTGGTTATGCACAATGACGTAATGGTGTTACATGCCAAATATTAGAAGAACAGAAACAGCTGCGGCCTCTCCGTAAGAATTCAACTGTCTGGTTCAGAAAAAGGGTCACATATTATTGTGCTAAACACATCAGATTATCTTGATAAGATGCAGCAGGCAATTCAAAATATTCCTCACTCTTCATGTACTCGAGACCGATACAGACTACTGCAACCGCACTCAGGAACCTCAAGTCACTTGATTCCTTTCCTGATAGCATATCTAAGAGTTTACACCCCCCATCTGGCCCAAGTGTACCCGAACTCTTTGGGAAATTTAGGCTGCACAAAGAAGGTAACCTCCTACGACCTCTAGTGCCTGCTTACGTTTCCCCCACGAGACCCTTTTTGAACGAGCCTCAGCCTCAATGGCTTCCCAACTTACTGCTAACTCTAACTACTCCGTTCCCATTTCACTCCAGGCCTTGGCACGGATTCGATCAATCCAACCAGTTTCCTTCTCTTTCATGATGCTTCCCTTAGATGTGATTTCATTATATCCAAGTATTACCATCAGCACTGTTCATGATTCAATTGTCACAAAATTGCAAGCTCATCGAGCGTATACTATATATATCGCCAGATCCAGGGAGCCCCTATGGGGTCTCCCTCTCTCCTGTGCTCGCCGAGGTGTTAATACAGCACCTGGAGAAGAAAGTTCTGTGAACCTTAAATATTAAACCACTATTATATTTGCGTTACGTTCACGATATTTTGGGTTTTTTGGCCCACCCCTTTCGATGACCAGCATAATTTTACAGAATCTCTGGCTTCAAAATATCCTACTATGAAGCTCACCATGGAATTCGAGACTGACATTACCCACCCATTCCTGGATATTTTATTAAAACGCGACCCTATCAACCATAATGCCATTATATGTGTATACCGAAAGTCTCCTGCTACACCTGATGAAGAGTCCCAGGCGGATTCGAAAGTTCTTGTGTAGTTTTATTTTTTACGTAAAGTTTGTAACCATGGCGCTTTTACATTAAAGTGTTTTTACGTTGTAATATCCTGTTGAGACCACAGTAGTTCACCCAGAGCGTTTCTCATACTTCAAAAATTCAAAATAATTATACATTCCCTCTCATTTCTACCACTGAAACTTAACAAGCAGCTAGAAATGTAATTAATGAAAAAGAAAATTGTATAACAGTAAATACTTATCCGTACAGGGAGCGTAACAAAGTTAGTTCTGCATTTATTTCACTCCCACTGAAAAGAAAAATAGCTCAGTTACTTTATATTTTTAGCGAATCTCTGTGTGAGATCTTTTGAAACCTACTACAGATTTCGGTGCCTTCCAGTATTTATAGTATTTATACGAAACATTTGAATTAGGTTATTTTGAGTGAGATAGATATTTGATATATTTTTCAATGAACTGAACGTTTGGCAACGACAAATTTCGATGTTCATTAGTTTCAGACTAAGTCTATTTGGAAATAACGTTACAAGCAGAAAAAATGAGGTCCCCCTCTGTTATATAGAAGTTTAACTCATTTTCTTGAGCAATATCGTGAAATTTTGAATTATGTAGAATGATATTTGCCAGGTATATATATGTCGTTCCGAAATTTATTCTTATTTTATATTAATATATATTTAATCCATATGGATTTGGTGCTTTAATACATATGTTAAATACGTAGATACTATACCAGAGATAATTGTGAAACTCAATTTTAGAACGGTTCATTATTAGTAAAATCGAACTCTATATAAAAAAGTCTAATTCATTTTTGTAGATAATTATTAGGTATACATCTTTAGGGGCGCCTTTAGGTAGGCATCCAGTAAATTTTATCTTTTGTTACGAATTATTGTTACATAGATTTGCACATAAATCATTGGAACGTAGATATTGTATAACCATTAGTTAACTAATCTCAATTACTCCCATAAATGTGTATCTTGCCTTTACAGTATGAGATTCATGTCCAGCTAGAGTGTAAAACTTCTACCATGTAATCCATCACCATGAAGAAGCCAAAACGCCATGTTTCATTTTGGCTATCTTTCAAGTGTTTTTTTAGAAGAATGTCTCCAACTGTATGTTTGAATCAGACACATTTCTTATGTGCTTCACCGTTGATAACACAGAAATTATGCTATTGATTTTGTTTAAATAGGAAACAATCTAGGAAAGTCAATTCTTTACGTTGAAATATAATGTGCATAAGTATACGAGATTTTTAACATTTAGCTTTACCTTGCTTACGTACAGTTTCAACGAAAGCAAGACTAATTCTAAAACACATCATTTGGACAATGGCTGCCTTTCGGGAATAAAAAAGCAGAACACACTTATTTTAAATTTTTCGATTTAGTAACACTGTTCTTCACATTTATGTTTGTTTATATACAGAAAAATATTACTAGTCATTTCATTTTACCCGCAATCTGCTCTTTAAAAGCATAAAGCATTTCTATCTTTGCATACTATTGGGTGATTCATAAAGAAGTATACAGTTTCAACGCACTATAAAACAAGAACATTGTATAATAGTTTATGTTACCTGTAACAGAATTGTAGGGGAAAGTTTCAAGTTTTTTTAGAAACCGTCAGAGATGTTTTATGAGTGCACTCTTAGTCACACGGCACACATCGATGCGGTAATCCATTTCCACACAAACGCGAGGTAAGATATCTGAATCAAGTGCAGTGATAGCGGCTCTGATACGCTGTTTCAGCTCCGCTAGATCAACAGGAGTGAAGGGACCAATACCTTGTCCTTTACGTACCCCCACAGGAAGAAGTCACAAAGTTTTAAGTCAGGACATCTGGGTGGCCATTTGGTCAGTGGTATGTTGTAGTCCACGTCTCGTCCAACCCATCGGTGAGGAAGATGTTCATCGAGATAAAATCGCACGTGACACGCACGCTATCGCCTACGTCACTTCACTGAACTTTGCCTTAGTAGCGGAACACAAACTTTATGAGTACATCTACTTAACGGTTCGCAGTTGTGGCCCGTGTCTTCAACTGCTACTGTCTTACAGCATATGGAAACTGTATACTTCTTTATGAATCACACTGTATTACGTGAAATTAAATTTAAAAAGTGTGTTTTATTATGAAATACGTTTTTATTAATATGTATTATTAGTTATGCTGAAATTATGAAAACAAAGAAATTCGAAAATTTAAGAAAATTCTTCTAACGGAGCTGAAGATATTTTTAGCGTGTAAAATACAACAAATTTAGCTAAGCGCGTTGATATTGTCACGTCATTTGTGGCCCTCTACTCCAACTCAAATTCGAGAAGAGATCAGATAAATGTTCAAAAAACAGTGCAGATTATGATATTATTCAGAGTACGTTTATCCCAAACAAACAACACCTTTAGCCACTTGTTCCTTTATGTGGCCAATATCTCTGAACCAAAGGGTGACCAACCATTTCTGCTTTCCCAAACAGAGATATTCACATTTCGGTTAACTCAAAGAGATTAGGTTCAGAAAAAAATTACATAAAAATAAAGTAACGGAGTCAGCCAGAGTTCCAATGAAAATGTATTTATTTCCTTTCCCACAGATAATTTCTGCGATTTGGCCAGGCATTTTTGGTTTTTCGGAAAAATTTGTTTGCCTAGTCGAATTGCAAAAATACTTTCTTTGGTTTTCGCGCAAAGTATTGTAAAGAAAAATATACAATGAAAAAAAGAGTATGACAATTAAATAACTATAAAATTACCTCATGAAAAATATTTTATCGGGACTTTCGCCCACTTAGGAAACTTTTGGATGGAATGGATGATTTAAAGATAAGCTTTAGAGTATATCGTTTTTGATCTTTTGAAAATATAGAAATGTAAGCAACATGTTTGCCTGAAATCATTCTTCATCACAGAAAGCGAGATTTCTCCTGGGCAAAAATTACCAACATGCTGTCGATCGATGGTCGACTCAATCTACAGTACTCCTACTCTATTAAGAAGTGACATGTAGAGGAAAACACTAGAGTCTAGCCGGGGGCTTAATTTTCACTCTAACCAGCCGCTAGTATCATCAATTAAGAATATTGCCGCAAGTTTGGTAATCACGCGATCCAGCATTTGGCGCAATTTCTGAAATATGGGTGGAGCTACAGATTCACGCCAATTGATGAGGTCCTCTCAAATACCACAATGAAATTTATGCAATGGCAATATTTCCTGTATCAAACGATGTCTCGCGTATCTACCGAATACGCGGTTATTATTTTAATAAATCATCTGTTAAAAGCAAATTTCTGGTCATTTTAAGTCATTTAAAATTTTCTAAGATGTTCTCCACCAGCTTAATTGCGCTCCAGTTCCTTAAATTTTCATGAATTGTGTTTCTAAGGAAACACTCCTCACTTCAGCAACAGCTCGATTCAATTTATTCCTTGAGTTTACTCAATTTCTCACTCAACGCAATTACCCATTTAATGCAATTTTGTCATGTTCAGTTGAGTGTAATACCTGAACAAATAGAAATTATAAATAAATATTCCTCAGAAATGCATTGGAAATATTCTTTGTTATTCTGCAATAAATTCGAATTGCTTTGAATAACCTAGAGAAATGTTTAATTCAGAGTATTTGATAGAAATCATAGGCTATTAACAAGTTTTCTGAAATCTTGCGATTGGTGGATGTGGATAGTTTTTTTCCGTTACGTGCTCATTTGCGCACCCAAGCTAAAATCTGCTTTAATTACTCATCTGCGCCAATAATTTCGCTAAATGTGTCCTCCATGTCAGTCTGTATTGGATGAGCTTAACTTGAATTAGTTGAACATGTTATTGAAAGTAGGTTTCTCGTTAGGTACTTATTATTTGCAGTGTGGAAGTTTACAGGTTTGTCTCTTGAGCTGCTGAGAAATGATTTTCAAAAATGTTTATGACTTCGGAAATGAATGTGTTTAGGAGAATATTGTCAAAACAGTTTCTAAACAGGATTTTTGGAGAAAGGAGAAGATTTCCAGTCAAATTTTTGCATTGCTGGGAAGAATATTGCTCCTGTCTCCAGAAATATTCTAATTTCCTAAGAAGTACTATTGTTGATATTTAAACAATGTTCATGAATATCACTTGCTTATCCCCACAACAGTTAAAAATTCAGCTGCTTACGGCACTAAATGTCTGTAATCAAAACGCTTATCGAAAAGGTTTATTAAAAAATGTTCAAAAATTCAGGCAGCGCAGTGAAGGATTCTCATATTTATGAATAAACGTCTCAGAAATACTCTGTTATATTGATTTTTATTTAAATTCCAGGCATAATTTCTATCCGATTTTTCAAATTCCTTGACATTGGAGGTGGAAATTTAAAACGATGATTAAAGAGGTTGCATCCTGGAAATTTGAGCGAATTAAAAAAGTATCAATACCGTGTGTGTAAAAGAAAGTAGACAACAATTCGTTTACGAAAGAAACAAAAATATTTACAAACCTTTATTTAGTATCTAAATTTTATGTATTATAACGAAGTGAATTTCTCCGTCATTTTTATCCGCGCCGGGGTTCGAACCCGGGTCCACTCATTCCGGAATAAGTTGCTCTACCAATTAAGCTACGCGGACGTTTTATTCTGATTCCTATCTGCCTTTATGTCGTGTGCGTCCTTCTGGCAGGTACGTCACATCTCCTGGTACGTTACATCATCTTCCCCTTATTTTTTTTTTTTTTTCGAAGTGCTGGAGAAAGGATTCTCTTATTTTTCCTGTCTGGAAATAACATCACACCAATGCGAGATTTTGAAATAACATCACACCAATGCGAGATTTTGAACGGTCGGGTCATCCGGATAGTTCGGGCGCCATTATAACGAAGTGAATTTCTCCGTCATTTTTATCCGCGCCGGGGTTCGAACCCGGGTCCACTCATTCCGGAATAAGTTGCTCTACCAATTAAGCTACGCGGACGTTTTATTCTGATTCCTATCTGCCTTTATGTCGTGTGCGTCCTTCTGGCAGGTACGTCACATCTCCTGGTACGTTACAGTATGAAGAAGATGTCTGTAACTCCTTTCATGTTTGAGATTCTCGTGCAAATATTTGGAAACCGGCCTCCTGACTTGTGCAATTTATGAACCTGCTTGCTAACATTGTCTTGGATTATCTTTAGTCACTTCTAATATACTAATTTGTATGAAATATAAACTCAGAGTATCTCTAATTGCTTGTACTTTCTTTCAGAGAAATCAACTATATTCAGCATTTTAAACATATTCAGTTAGGTCTGCAGCGCATTATTTGCGCAAAATATATTTGTAACATTTAAAGCAAATCGTGCCTGTCATGTTATATACTACTATTTATTAAAAATGTAACAAACAAAAGACAGCGTGTTTAATCGGATTGAAACCCACAGGGTTGTAAGTCATGTACGAAGGTGAACGTTGGTAGGACATCCAACATAATAACCCTTATTTATAGACACGCCTCGTAGCTGTACGGAGCTGATATAAAATGCACGACATCCATGGTAAGTTTCCGTAATAGTTTGTTACAGAAAATTGGAACGGTAACTCAGTGGTAGTAACTGAGCATGCCCAACCTCAAAAGGCGGGACCCGAGCGTACAGCTGACGCACGTTGAGAGGGTAGGATGGATTACAGTGCACAAAGGCTGATATTCTCTACCCGACATCGCCGCTTGGGTTTGACGCCACGCTACCACAGTTATGCGAATATGGCTTCATTGGGAGAAAGAAACTATGATGCACCGACATAAGAGGTCGGGAGTTTATCTACAGCTGAACCCACGAGAAGACAGTCATCTTAACACTATGGCATTGGTGGAAAGAAAATCTACGTCGAGAGTTTTAGCACAACACCAGAAGTCTATATCACATCATAGGTTGTCTGACCTCTCTGGCTGATGACTTTTTATACCGCGAGCTCCCATCGCTTGCGTGTGTTGATTTTTCTTACCTTGAACTTAAACACAGACATCAACGATTATAATGTGGAAAAGAATTCAGAGACTTGCATGATGAAAGACAGCGCAATGTAATATCTGAAGAGTCGCATTTGAACCTGTTGACACACGGTGGACGTATCCTTGTACGGTGACGCCATGGTGTAAGCGTGCTGGAGGCATGCATTATGCAACGTCTTATTGGAGCGACACCACACCCTCTGGTGTGGGCTGCTGTTGGGTTACACTCTGGTGTCCGCCTCACACACATTACAGGAAGCATGTCTAGTCAATTGTGCATTGCGGTAGTTGTGGAATCTAAAGTGCTGCCATATCTGCATACTCTTCCTGGTGCCATCTTCCAAAAGGACAGTTACCAACACACATGGCGCTAAAGGTCTTTCAGCTTCTGGAAGCAGGACAAGTGTCCCGTTTTTTCGACCAGGACATTAACCTAAAATTCATAAGGTATCCAAAGAGAAATTTGGGTATGAATTGAGACAGAATGGGATGTACTTTAGCAAAGAGACATCCAGAACTTTCTTCAGTCGATGGCTCTCCGTGCGCGTGCTTTATGATTGCAAGTTGTGGGTGTACAAATTACTTAGTATTGTGTGTTCCATATAACTTACAGTTATATACTTCAGATCAATTACGTATTGCGACAGATTTAATGCAACCATCGGATCCTACTATAACATATTATGTCTATCGTGGTATTTCACTTTCAATAGACTTCCCTGTATTTCTCCTTGGCTTCTTTCTTTTTTTAAACAGAAGTCATCGCTCTTTCCACGTTTATAAGTGAGTCACCGAAAAATGATCATCAGTCGCCACTGGGAAACGAACCCATGGTCTTCCAGTTACGCGCCAGACATGCTGCCACTGCACCACAGCGGCCTCGAATTCTGCAGACTCACATACGACTAACTTACAAACCACATGGAAGATTGCTTCTTGGAGCCCCACACAATGCTGGGGATACACTAAAAATTGAGAGCAGCAACTGAACAAATAACTATAAGGCGAATGACTAATAAATACCCACAATTGACGTGGACTAGGAACATCAAAAAGGAGTCATCGATCTTTCCACGTTTATAAGGGGCTCACGGAAAAATTCTCATTAGTCGGCACCGGGAAGCAAACATAGGGTCTTCCAGTTACGCGCCGGACATGCTGCCACTGCACCACAGCGGCCTCGAATTCTGCAGACTCACATAAGGCTAACTTACAAACCACATAGCAGATTGCTTCTTGGAGCCCCACACAATGCTGGGGATACACTAAAAATTGAGAGCAGCAACTGAACAATAAACTATAAGGCGAATGACTAATAAATACCCACAATTGACGTGGACTAGGAACATCAAAAAGGAGTCATCGATCTTTCCACGTTTATAAGGGACTCACGGAAAAATTCTCATTAGTCGGCACCGGGAAGCAAACATAGGGTCTTCCAGTTACGCGGCGGACATGCTGCCACTGCATCACAGCGGCCTCGAATTCTGCAGACTCACATAAGACTAACTTACAAACCACATGGCAGGTTACTTTTTGGAGCACCACACAATGCTGGGGATACACCAAAGATTGAGAGCAGCAACTGAACAAATAACTAGGAGGCGAATGACTAATAAATACCCACAATTGACGTGAACTAGGAACATCAAAAGGAGTCATCGCTCTGTCCACGTTTATAACCGAGTCACGGAAAAATTCTCATCAGCCGCCACCGGGAAACGAACACAGGGTCTTCCAGTTACGCACCGCTGGCGGCCGATAAGAATTTTTCTGGGACTCACATGTAAACGTGGAAAGAACGATGTCCCTAGTCCATTTCAATTGTGGGTTATATCTTTTTTTTTAATTTATGGAAAAATCGTTATTTCCACAGAAAGGAATTCTGACTTTATTGCAATTCAATTTAATGTTTCTCAAATATGTAATGAAACCAAAAATGTTTATGACATATGTAACCTTTTAAATTTCATAAATGAAAAATCATAAAATGGTAAACTTATCAATAGCGTGAAAAAAATTTATTGAGTTATGTGTTCTGAAGGAATTATTAATAGTTGAACTCACAGCAGATTTCAATTGTAATAATATGGTTTGCAGTTTAATATTTTTAAAGATAGCTATATAAAATTGTTTGTAATGTTTAGAATTAATGTTCTCTTAAAGATGCTTCTAACACTTCGTCTTTAAAAGGCTTCAATTCAAAATAATCGGTACTGTCATTATCCTTCTCATCATTAATTTCATAAGATCGTGAATTGTTGGAAAGATCGTAAATCGTGTTGTCTCTGACCTAATTTTTCTGTAGTTAAAGAATGATATTCAGTTTTAGCCGTAGAAAGCAGTATAACTAATACATAATTTATTTAGCATTTACTTCGCAGTTTTCCATGAGTACTGCTTTGGATGAGGTCATATCTGTGTTTAAAGAAAGGCATTACTCCAGTTCAGCTTGAGTTTATTCGAGTTTAAAAACATTTTACACTTGGTCAAAGAATGTGTGAAAATATATGAGGTATCCTTCTGATTTCTGTAAAACCAGCTGTGTTCATGTTTTCCTTAACTGAGTGACATAAGAGCAAACGGAAGCACTTATGTAAAGTTTTGTTTGGTTGTTTAACGACAGCAAATAGGCTAATACAAATGGCCTGTCCCTAATATAGTGGTACTGCTACCAAGGAAGAAAAATCCAAATCCGGAACAGATATACGCCACCCAGATCTTATCCAGGATTCGAACACTCACGCATCTAGGACGAATTTCTTAAACAGAGGGATTTCTACCTCTCGGACAACGGGACCGTTGAATTACACATTTAAAATTAATTTCCTTGTGTGATTCAATATGTCAAGAAAAATTGAAAATGCAATCTGATATTCTGAGACACTAAAATCTACAACTTGTTTAATTTGATTCTGTACACATGGAATCGCAAAAGCGCCAGTTTCCAGAAATTATGTTGGTGAAAGAAAACTTAGTTTCGATCTTCTCACGACACATGATAACTAATCTCTGGGATTTGTTGACATAAATCTGACTTTATATGAAACTGTTGATGGCCCGGGGAGACATTTCGAGATCCAAACTATCATGATATTCCCCATTTTTTCTTAATTAAATGGTACGGGCCATTTCGTCGTGTCTAGCACAAAACGAACACAATACAATGTCGGAAACTCTTATCTATATTATCAAATGACTTCCATTAAACTAAAACTATTGTTCTGTGTGAGCATATTTTGGTATTACGTCAGTCAAATCACATGGCATGCGCCATCATTAGAAATTTGCTATTTCTCGTATTTCCAAGACACTGACGTGGGTAAATGTTTTTGTGTATAGCAGCAATTTGCGGCGCTTTTGCACATTTCCCACTTAGTTCTTAAGTTTTGCACAGCAGTGTAATAATAATGTGTCAAAGGTCGACTCACACATTTTTTTGTTTACACTCAGGCCATTGGGTTCGTCTTGTACTCAGCACACCTGTGCATTAATAAACGGGATTTTTTTTCAAGCGGAAATGCTTTAAAAAAATTCAATAATTTATATGGAACAATTACTTTTAGAACAAATTTTTTCAAATAATTACTTTGAAATATGAAAGTACACTGCTGGCCACCCAAAATGCAACACCAAGAAAGAAGCATGCGTCGCCCGCGAAGGGACATGCAAACGATTAGCATTGCAGGGCATATGCAAATCATATGCGCACGGCACGCCACCGAGAAGCACTATAAAAAGGGTGCACAGAAGGCGGGGTGTAAGCAGTAGAAGTGTGTTTTCGCTGCCGGACCTGTGCGTGGAAAGCACCCTGATGCCTCGTCGCAGAATACGGCAGTCATTCCAGCACGCTTCGGAGTTCGACAGAGGACCAACAGTGGCTTATCGCGACAGTGGTTTACCGTACCGAGACATCCAGCCACAGTGAGCCGAGTATGGTTTCGGTGGATGCAGGAGGGACAGACGGAACGACATGAGCGATTACCGCAGCCACGGCACACCACCGAACGAAAGGACTGGCATGTTGTGCGGCGGGCATTAAAGGCTAGCAACGCCACATCACGAACGTTAGCGAAGGAATTAGGTTGTGTTGCGCAACAACCTGTGTCAAAAGGTGCGGTTCGACGTCTCTGTAGGAGCGGGGACTTGACACACGGCGCCCTTTGCTCAGATTATTATTGACGTTACAACACAGGCGAGTGCGGCGGCATTGGGCCGTTGAACGCCGCACCTGGACTACGGAATGGCACGACATTGTCTTCTTCGACGAATTCTCGCTTCTGCCTGCAGCATCACGGTGGTCGTATCCGCGTGTGGCGTCACCGTGGCGAGAGACTGTATGACGCCTGCATTATGCATTGCCATACAGGTCCGTCACCTGGCGTTATGATTTGGGTCACAATTGGATAGGACACCAGCACCCCTCTGGTACGCATCGCCGGCACACTCAACAGCCACAGCTAGATCTCCGACGTTATGGAGCCTGTAGTCTTTCCCTTAACTGCAGGACCTGCCAGCGGCCAAGTTTCAACAGGACAATGCGCGCCCGCACGTGGCACTCATCCTGCAACAATTCTTCACGGCCCACCAGGGGTCACTGCTGCCGTGGCCCGCCAGTTCTCCCGATATGTCACCCATCGAACACGTCTGGTCGCTGATCGGCAACCGAGTGGCCCAGCAAGCACCACCCGCGGCTGCGCCTGATGAACTGTGGCAAAGTGTGGAAGCAGCCGTGATCGACATACCCCAGGACCACATCCAAAGCCTCTTTCGTTCGATGCCGCGGCGTGTAGCGGCCGATATTGCCAGTCATGGGGACCGGACGAACTATTGATGTCTGCATGTTCCGCAAGTCGCACAGGCCTGTAAGCTCAATCGTTTCATCTTTGTATCTGTTGTTATGTGTCCAGTAAATCTGGCTTTGCCATCACTTGTTCTTCTTGGTGTTGCATTTTGGGATGCCAGCAGTATAGATGACCCATGTCCTCCCCCTCCCCTTTCGTATTTAAGTAGATCGGTTTTGGAAATATGGAAAATGATTCCTGAAATTCTTGTAAAAAATTATCCGAAGTTAATAATCTTGGAATCTTTAACTGAACTAAAGTAGTTTCTTGGAACTTCAATTGTTAGTTTCAAAGCTAAGTAAATTCTTTTTAAAGGACTGCCTCCCTTTCTTTAAAAATGATAAGAAAAAAATGTTAGAATTTTTTTTATTCGAATTTTAAATTAAATAATATTAGAAATACAGCAGTCATTCCGAGTTTTAATTTCACTGGTTGTACCCACGATAAAAATCGTATATCATTTTCTATGAACCAAAATAACTCGCATTTTTACGCTTCCTAGATACCAATCATATTGCCTTATGCAACAATTACTTTGATTTTAAATTCGCACCATTAAATTATATACTCGGATATTGTTTCCTTTCTAAGAAAGTGAGTTCGCAATGTGCAGATATAGATACCCATTTTGGTAGAAATCAGCCACGTTATCACAACGTACCTAATATAGGCCCTGGTTTAATGAATTTCACCTACGTAGTAAAATTTAAACTAGTGATAGAGCTATATGCTTTTTATATTCTTTTTTCTTTTGGCACTACAGATCATAAAATAAAGAATACAAGGCATTACTGATTGTCAAAAATAAGGGAAACTGGATTTACTACGTGAAAAAAATACTCTTTTCTCCATGTTAGGTAAGTGATCCTCACTGCAGCATAAACTGATTTTTATCTTAAATTAGTTTTCCATACACAAGAGATTTAACATTTTTCCGTGAGATTAAATAAATATGGTTTGTAAATACACTGGGCAACCTTAGGAAGTGAAGAAAGCTGTTCCTTAACTTTTAGTTTGATATTGAAGAAATAAATTATAATCACAATTTTTACTTAATGTTATCTTATTTCGTAACTGCTCATCAAATTGCGCCTTTAACTGTGCCAACAAGTACGACGAATGACGTGTTTCTGGCTTAAAAGGGTGTTTTCAATAAATTCCTCGTCAGATTTACCAAATAACTTGTAGGATATGGAAGAAATATTTGAGGTGTAGAAAATTTTTAAATGAAAAAACAATATCCTGCTTACACTGCTCGTCCATTACGCCGCTATTATTTTCATTTACGATACTACACCGCTGTTATGGGTCTCCGATTTCTCATGGTGTGATCTGACAAACTTCCAATTTCTTCGAAACGTCGTCCTGTAGATTGTAGTTGGGCAGGAGAAACAGCACCTCGACTTCCGACACACTTTCCTGCGTTTTTTTTTTTTGTTTTTTTTATTGTAGGTTTAACGACCACCGTGAGCAACTCAATGGACTATAAGCAGTCGCCCGTCCCTAGTCGCTAGTTCCACGGAAGGGAGAGAGCCAAGTGCCGTAAGACAAACACAACATCCATGCCTCACCGGGATTCGAACCCTGACCATTTCCGTATGAATGATCAGAAGCCATCGCTTAGACCACTGCGCCACCGAGCGGCCTTCCTGCGTTGAAACCTTTTTGAAGGTTTGCACTGTCTGTTCCTCGCTTACGTAAAACAACTTCAGTGGCAGTGCCTTATCCACCAAAGCCAGCAGAGCCAACCCGGTAGCGTAGTGGTCTAAGCGATGGACTCTGATCATTCGTCCGAACGGGGTCCGGCTTCGAATCCCGGTGAGGCATGGATGTTGTGTTTGTCTTACGGCACTGGCCCTCTCTCCATTTCCTGGAACCAGTGACCCTAAATTAAGGACGGGCGACTGCTTATAGCCCATTGAGTTGCTCACGGTGGTCGTTAAACATCCAATAAAAAAGCCAGCAGCATAGCAACAAGCCTTACAACTCTGTTCGCAACATCGACTAGGGATGCAAGCGTTCCTTATGAGCTTCAGTGCTATACGCTCCGTTTTATAGGTTTCTCAATCGCATATGTCTCACACATGAGAAATGCTGTACAGCGCCCTCTATCGGTGAAAATTTAGCTAAAATAATAACATTACCCGCAAAACTTCTCTTCCTTGCGTTTGCATTTTCGTGAAAACGTCACTCCAATATGCTAATTTTTCAGTTATTAATAAAATATTGAAATGCTTATCAATCTATGCGATACTGTCTATTTATATTTTCTTTATCATTTTCCCGAGAAGGTTTCTTTGACTAACGTGAAACCTTAATGTAACTTCAAAGTTGCTGTGTAGGTCCACGTGTTTTCCTCACGTACATGCAACAATTTGAAATATTGGTTTAGGTGTCCATTAGAAGCAGTTTTTCTTAGCAATAATTAATTACCTTTCAGAGAGTTCTACGCAGCAAAAATAAATATCTTTCCTGCTGTAACAGAAACCAAAAGTTAAAATACTTTTCAGTTTTGTATTTATAAAATTATATATATATATTATACAACATGAATTCTCTATTTTCAAAATTTTTCATAAATGTTTTTCAATTTCGCCTTTTATTAGGCTTATATTCCAAATTCGGTGTGGTATGAATTCCATACTATTTATTAAAGGAGCAAATCTTGTACATTTGCATCTATGAAAATTTTATTTTGAAAACGGCTCTAAGGATTTTGATGAAAGTGGTTAAACTACCGTTTTCAGGTACTAGAAATCGGTTTAGCTTAGTCTCGACTTTGGAAAAGTTCGTTTAGTGAGTTAAATAACCACCCAGAGTTACCACGTTTTCAGTGTCATGGCGTTGACACTTTGCCTCTCAGTAAAATCGGATTTTCTACACCGCGCGACGTTGAAATAAAACTCCATAACCAATTGGATGAACCGCATGCAAATTATTTGTACGTGCCTATAGGTGGGTTATGTGAATGATTAAAGTTGCGAACCAAAACATGATCGGTGAGAGAGATACGAAGCAAAGGGCTAGGCGCAGCTATGTCTTGTTTTTCTCACTTGCGTGTGTGGAGTACTTACATCGAAATGACATCTGTGACGAATACACTTTAGGAATCATTCTGACTGGGCGCCTTTATCCAGATTCATATCATCACAAAAACACATTTATCACAGAATTCATCACAGGGCTACGTGTCTTTGGTTGGTCACCGCGTCGCATCAATGCGAAAGCGCATTAAGTTGCAACAAGTGTACGTCCCATGTGTCGAGTGTTGTTGGACGAGAGCAACCGACATCGCGTAGTAGATTGATGCATTTA
This sequence comes from Macrothele yani, assembly GCA_039090855.1. NCBI lineage: Eukaryota > Metazoa > Arthropoda > Arachnida > Araneae > Macrothelidae > Macrothele > Macrothele yani. Next base: position 139,358,589 of record CM077034.1, read on the forward strand.
GTCGAACCCGAGATCCCCTCTATCGCTTCATTTGACGGCAAACGTAACAGTCACACGACTCACATCGTCCTTCTTTCCACAACCAGTACAGATAACTGTGATCATCTCTGTATCTACAAAAACCGTGCACATTAGATTGGAAGAATCAGGTGTTCGCTGTCGTCATTCATTAGAACTTCTATTCAGAGCAGAACATCGTCGCTCAAGGTTGCAGTTGTGCTGAACCAGAGATACCGGGCGGTTCGAGTGGAACACTATTGGACTTAGGCAGGCGTCGCCCCCCAGAAAACCAACCTCCACGTCCTCGTCGTGGGGTGGTGGAAACAGGTGGATTAGGTGCTGTGATTTACAGTAGCACCTCATTTTGGAGCGTCCGAAACATGCTGGCTAACTGAGGCTCTGGTCTACCTAAACCAAGATGTGAGGTATCGTGCTGAGGGCTGAATGATACTGAGGTAGTAAAATATCAGTATCGTTAACGATCCCTTCAGGGCACCAGGCGAAACCCTGTCAAAATTAGCCTTCCACCCGGGATAAGAGGATTACCGGGTGGTGACTTTTTATTTTCCTCCAGTTTCGTGGGACCAAATATGGAAACTATTTTGGACACAACAAACCCTGAGTTAGGGTCTGGCTTAGTCAGTACCCAACCTAAAAAAGCAGCATTTTTCCCAGCCAAGGCCGGGATCTGTTGATCCTGCGGTGAGGCCCAGTTGCTCTGGGAACACCTATCAGGCTAAGGTGGGGAAGCTGTTCCGCAAAAGCAAAAGAGACATCTGGAGGCAGCAGGTAATACCGGGTTGCCAAAAGAGTCTGTGATTGCTAGCAAGGCTGGTGGCAGCAAGGAAGGGTTGCGACTTAGCAAGACTGCTAAGCGCAACATCAGATGGAAGTTAGCAAGGCAGATGAAGGGTCAAACTGACAAGGAGTCGAGTTCAGTGGGACCCACATCTGTAGATACTTCTCCACCGGTGGTGGACAAGAAAGGCAAATGGCAGAGATCTGTTCTCTCTACCCCTTCCCCAGATGTGAGGAAGATGACCAACAGGAGTAGGGACGAGTCTCGTCCCAGCACTTATGGTGAGGCTGTCTCCACTGTTGGGATAGCCATCGTGAAGGAAAACTTCCCGAACGAGTGGCTTGATGACAGTGAGGATGGGAATACTCAGGAGGAACGTTTGAGCCGGGTGGATGGTTCTCAAGTAGGAGAACCTCTACCACGCATCAAGTGCTTTTTCCTGAACTCTGGAGCTCTTGTTTACCTTTGTGAGAACGAGGGAACAGGGCAATGGCTAACATCAGCCTTTGAAATAAATGATAAGGTTTTGAGGGGCACTGGGCTCAAGGTGATGAGGGCCAATGATCTTCCAAAACCGATTAAGGTTGCCTTTAGGCCAAAGGATATTTGGACCAAGGATCCAAACGTCCTCTGCAGGAGGTTGTGTGCCTATAACAGCAGTTTGCACACAAACCACTGGAGGGTACTGGATCGGGTACAAGATCCTAAGGCCGTCAGGTGGATTTTCCAGGTAGACAGGGAATCGGCTAAAGCCATTGCTGAAGCCAGGTTCTCTGCCTACACTGGGGTTGATGAGGGTCAATTTAAAGTACTGCATGACCCTTAGGGCCCTAGCACGTCAAAGGAGGACACAGAAATGGAAGAGCCTCATTCTGCAGTTGTGGAGCCAGAAACAGCTGCATTGTCTTCCCCTGGCCCTGGTCTGGAAGCAGGAAAGGACTCAGGTCCAGTTGTGGTTGGGGGTGTAGACTGAGGAGGTGGATGTGATGGGCCTGGGTGATATCCATGAAGCTGGCTTCCAGCACCCACCTGCTGGATTCCGACCCGGCTGATCCTTTTACTACTTAGTCTCCATGCCAATCTCACAATGGAGAACTGCATGAAATGTATCCAGATAAATATTCACCATAGTCGGTCTGCATCTGCTGCTTTGTGCTGCAGACTGGCTACGGAGGATATTGATCTGGCTTTCATTCAAGAGCCATGGATTCATAATGGGAAGATCCTGGGCTTACAAGGAACAGGATTTGCCGTCTTCTATAATACATCAAGTAGGAGACCAAGGACCTGTATACTGGTGTGCAAAAGACATCATGCTATGCCACTTCCTGAGTATACCACAGGTGATACAAGCCTGATTAAACTTCTTATGTCATTTGATAGTGGCCGAGAAGAGATGTTTGCCGTCTCTGCATACTTACCATTTGATGAACATGAACCACCTCCTTCTCAGGAGGTAAGAGACATTGTCTACTTCTGTGAGTGAGGTGGAAGACGCCTCATCGTCTGCTGTGATGCCGATACTCACCATATCATATGGGGGAGCAGCGACTGCAACACACGAGGGGACAACTTTTTGGAATATTTGGTAAGTACTAAAATTTTTTTCTTAATCGAGGCAATGAGCCCACTTTTATTGTTTCTAACAGAAGTGAAGACATTGACCTCACACTCTGTAGTGCTAACATGTTTGACCGCATTATTAAATGGCATGTATCTAGTGAAACTTCATTGTCTGATCATAGATATATTTGCTTTTCAGTTGCCGATGTAAGACAACAGCTGGTGCAAGTCAGAAAACCCAGAAGGACCAATTGGATTGGCTTCAGGGAAGATCTGGCGGCACACATTGGAGGCATGGAATTTTACATGCGCTCGGTGTTAGATCTCGAGTTAGCCGTTGACCAGTTGCAACGGCCTATTCTCGAATCTAACCACCAAAATTGTTAGACCAAGCTTACCAAGGCAAGTTTCTTGGTGGAATAAACATCTTAGCAGTCTTAGAGGCAAACCTAAAAGGCTTTTTAATAAAGCCAAACGTACTGGTGAGTGGACGGTATATAAGACTACCCTCACACAGTACAACAAAGCAATTAGAGAGGCAAAAAGAGCCTCTTGGAGAGATTTCTGTGGAAAGATTTCAGATACTCCCAGAACTGCCAGATTTGTGAAAATCATGGCTAAGAACAATGCAAATTGCCTGAACACCATCAAATTGTTTAATGGGAGTTTCACGAAAACTGGTAAAGAAACACTAACAGAAATGCTAGGTGTACACTTTCCAGATTTAACAATAATTGACCCCACTGGCATACACACAGCTGTCCATGAGTACCGGCGTGCAAAGAAGGAGGACTGGAAGGTTGCCAGGGAGGTGATCAATTATTCTATGATTAAGTGGTCCATTAATTTTTTTGAACCATTTAAATAACCTTGCTGCGATGGAATTGTTCCCATCTTAATGCAGCAAGGACTGGAGATAATTACTCCACTCTTGTGCAAAATTTATCGGGCCTGCCTTGCTCTTGGTTATATACCAAGTGCTTGGAGTCAGGCTAGGGTAATATTTATTCCCAAGGCAGGTAAGTCAAATTACCAGGAGGCAAAGGCCTTTAGACCTATTAGTCTAACATCTTTCTTTCTCAAGGCTCTTGAGAGGGTGGTGGACAGGCATATTAGAGAGGTGTTTTACTTACTAAACCACTCTCAAATTTTCAGTTTGCCTATCAACAAGGCAAATCAACAGAAGTAGCTCTCCATGGCATTTATTATTGTCTGGATAAGGCACTGGAATTTAAGGAATTGGCACTAGCCACTTTCCTTGATATTGAAGGTGACTTTGTCAGGGTCTCTACGGAGACCATTGTGGGAGCTGTGGAAAGACATGGTGATGATAGAACCTGTTGTCAATGGATTAAGGCCATGCTTACAAGCAGAACGGTCGTGGCCTAACTTCTCAGGGAGCCTCTGTCGGTCTCCACCTGCCGGAGTTGACCTCAGGGAGGAGTTTTCTCTCCCCTGTTGTGATGCCTGGTGGTAGATGAACTGCTGGGGATCCTGGAGGTGTCTGGTTGCGACTGGTTTGGCTATGCAGATGACGTGGCCATAATAGTCAAGGGAAAATTCCCTAAAAAGTCTCGAGCGTAATGCAAGGAACACTGGGACTTGTTGAGGATTGGTGCAAGAAGGTTGGCCTATCAGTAAACCCTGACAAATCCACCCTTGTGCCTTTCACTAGAAAGATGAATCTTGGAGACCTTGGAGATATTGCTCTCTTTGGTAACACAGTTCCTCTCAGTACACAGGTTAAGTACCTAGGAGTCATTTTGGACGAAGGTTTAACCTTGAAACAGCACCTAGATTACTGTATTGCCAGAGCCAAGAAAGTGTTCAGGTCATGTAGAGGTGCTATTGGCAAATCCTGGGACCTCAACGCGAAGATCTTGCACTGGATATATACTATGGTCACTTATGGCTCAACGGTGTGGTGGCACAGAGTTAACCTCTGCACGGTGCAGGCTGAACTTAACAAGTTACAAAAGCTGGCCTGCATAGGTATATCAGGAGTAATGAGAACTACTCCAACAGGAGCATTGGAGTTGCTTCTTGATATTCTGCCACTTCACCTTCATATTGAGGGTGAGGCTATTATGGGGTTATACAGATTATGCCGCAATGGCATGTAAAGACCATCATTGTGGGTTGGCCGCCATACCAAGCCTATTCAAGAGTATTTTTGTAAGGAGCCCATCTTTCAAATGGGAACCGACAATATGCTAGTAAAATATCATTTGAATAAAGCATTCAGTGTGAACTTTCCCAGTCGCAGTGAATGGGAAATGTCATTTTTTCCTGGGTGCAGCGGTGAAACTGTTTGGTTTACTGATGGCTCCAGGACAAACCTAGGAGTTGGAGCAAGGGAATATTGCCTGTCCGGAGGTTATGGTTCATGCCAAAGCCTTGGAAGGCATGCTACAGTGTTCAAAGCTGAGGTGTATGCTCTTCTAGCATGCGCCGCAGAATGTCTGATCAAAGGGTATCACAATGTGCGTATCCAGATTTGTTCAGACAGTCAGGCAGCTTTACTGGCACTTTGTCAGTGGCGTATTTCATCCAAAATTGTTTGGAACTGCCTCCAGACCCTTACTTAACTTGCAAACCGGAACAAAGTGCAACTGTTCTGGGTTCTAGGACATAGGGGTATTGAAGGTAATGAGAAAGCTGACCTTCTTGCTAAAGAGGGGGCAGAGCAGGCTTTTTATGGTGCACAGCCTGCATTAGGGCTCGCCTCAGGTGTGGTCAGAGGACTAACTAAAAAGCTGCTGAGGACTAAGCAGCTTGACCTCTGGCATGCTACCAGGGGTCAAAGGCAGACAAACGAACTTAATCAAGGACCCTTGCCTCATAGAACTAAGGAACTCCTTAAACTGCCAAAAAAGGATATTGGACTGATTGTTGGTCTACTTGCAGGAAACTGTCGTCTTAACAGGCACCTTAATTCGATTGGGGTGAAAGAGGATCCACTTTGTAGATGATGCCATCTGGAAGAGGAGACATCCTTGCATTTTCTTTGTGACTGTGACTTGTGTGCAGAACTCAGGCTTGAACACTTTGGTACTCACAACTTGAGAACAAGTGATCTCTCTTTAGTACCAGTCAAGAGCATTCTTGCTTTTGCTCGTGCATCTGATCTCTTTCGAGATTAGGGCTGGGGATGCACAATAGACCTTAGGTCGCGGTGCTAGGTCAATTTAGTACCCCCTCCCCATTGGTACAACTACAAGTAACAAGTAACCCTCTAATTATCAGAAAATTTACGTAGACGGAAGGTTGCATGAATCTTTACCAAAGCAATATCAAACAAGTTAGTAAAATCATGCAATGCATTGATTATAATACGCTTTCCAACATTACAGAAATCATTACTCAAGTTATCACTCAAGTTATGAGAATAATAGCTGTAGAATAAATCTCGGTCATTTGCCCTGACCTTTGATCCCATTTCGATGATATTCAACAGAACCGGCTTGGTATACCTCCGAAATAACATGATAAAATTTTGTCTCAATCGAAGCATTTTTAAGTAAGTTATGACGCATAATGGCCATGGAATAGATCCCGCTTCTGTGTCCTAACCTTTGACCATATTTCGCCCATTTTCAATAAGGTTTGTCGCCAGGTTGTCCCCTACCACATACTGAAATATCATTGAAATCGAACCTTTTTTACGTTAGTTATGGCGCATAACAGCAGTGGAATAGATCCCTCTCCTATAAACTGACCTTTGACCCCATTTTGTTTACTTTAAATGGGGTTCCTTCCCAGGTGATACCCTACCAGATACTAAAATTTCATCGAAATCCAACGGTTGTTACGCGAGTTATCGTGCTGACGTAATGAGGCAGATGGGAATCGCGAACATCTGCTAGCAAGATGTGACGTCATAAATCTTTAATAGGATCCACAAACAACGCGTGACGTAATGAGATAGATGGCATGACCGCGCGCCAACGTTCTCAAACGCGAGTTGTGCCGTCATAATATTTCTAAGCATTGGTAACATTAATGGAACAACGCCATCACTAAAAACGTAATAATTCGGGGTGGTTATTTAACCCACTAAACAAATTCTTCTAAAGTCGAGATCAAGCTAAATTGATTTCCAGTACCAGAAAACGGTATGTTAACGACTTTCATCAAAATTCTTAGAGCCGTTTTCAAAATAAAATGTACATACATACATACATACATACAAGAATTGCTACTTTAATGTGGACGTCAAGTAACTTTGCTTCCTATACTTCCAATGGAAAAACTTTTGTACACATTTTGTTCACAATTAATGCGGTCCCAAGGATGAAAATTTGAATATCGATTAAAATATCTACATTTTATAACTTGCAATACTTAATATTTTCTAAAACATAACCATAATTATGCAATTCAACATTTGTTTGTCTACTGACGTCATGAAAATACAGGTCGCGCCATCTTTTTTCTGGACACCTAATGCGTTCACAAGGATGAAAATTAGAACATCGATTAAAATTTCTTCATTTCATAACTTGTAATACTTAATATTTTCTAAACCATAACCGTAATTATGCAATCCAACATTTTTTTGTCCACTGACGTCATCAAAGTACAGGTCGCGCCATCTTTTCTCTGGTTTCAACACCACCAAAGGAAAAGTTATTGATTTTTAATATAATTATGATTATGTTTTAGAAAATATTAAGTTTTCCATGTTATAATATGAAGTTATTTTAATCGATGTTCAAATTCTCATCCTTGGGAACACATTAATTGTGAAGGAAATGTGTACAGACGTTTTTCCATTGGAAGTATAGAAAGCAAAATTACTTGACGTCCAGCTTAATAATGTGGGATAAAGACAATAGAATGGATCGCAATCCTATGTCCTGACCTTTGACCACATTTCGTCCATTTTCAATAGGTTTCGTCCCCAGTGGTCCCCTACTACATACAGAAATTTCATCATAATCGAACCATTTTTACGCACATTATGGAGCATAAGGGCAATGGAATGCATTCCGATTTTATGCCCTGACCTTTGACCCTACTTCACCCATTTTGAACAGGGTTCGTCCCCAGGCGGTCTCCTACCATATAGTAAACTTTCATTGAAATCGAACCATATTTACGCACGTTATGACGCATAAGGGTCATGGAATGATCCCGCTCCTACGTCGTGACCTTTGACCCCATTTGTCCCATTTTCAATAGGGTTCGTCCCTAGGTTGTCTCCTACCCATAGTAAACTTTCATTGAAATCGAACCATATTTACGAAAGTTATGACTCATAAAGGTAATGGAATGATCCCGCTCCTACGTCGTGACCTTTGTCCCCATTTGTCCCATTTTTAATAGGGTTCGTCCCCGTTTAGTCCACTACCACATACTAAAATTTCATCGAAATCGACCCATTTTTACGCCAGTTATCGTGCGGACAGACGGACAAAACTGGAGCATACGCTTCTTCAACCTACGGTTGGAAAGCCTAAAAAATCATTCGTTGCTTCATTTACACATATCTTAACAGCAAACTACTCCTGGATGTCAGCTTAGGAAATTCTCACTCTATCCCTTTCCTTAGTAGAACCAAGGACTCAGGAAAGCTATCGACCACACCTAAGCTCCATGCCAATTAAGTTGTTGAGATAAGTTACATAAAATTTTTAATTCTCGCCTAGATCCGCTTCAAATAGTAATATTCCCGTCATAACTTCCAAGTTAAATGTTAGGAATTACGAGTAAGCATTATTTTATTTAATGAGATTTCTTAACATTTACACTAAACTAAATGTTACAAATATCTGGACGGCATTATAATTCCCATTTTAGGAAAAATCCATTCCCTGCCCTGCCTGCAGTTTACAAACAAAGCCTAATCAAAGACTTCGTTTTCAGAAATATCTTCGAACACAGACATAAATTCAGTAGACTTTCGTGTGATTAAAGTAGTTAAAAAAATTTACAAACGAAATAATGCCTGACATTACCTAATTCGTTAATACTGTTTAAAAACTTTCTCTGGAAAAATATCTTCAAAGGATTTTAATTACTGAAGCACTAAAAAATGTTGAAATACAAAAGCAATGTTGGTTACCCATAGTGTAGGATAAATTAAAACTTAAATTCAAACAAAGCAATGAACAACTCAGCTTCGCATTATTCTTCGAATTATCATGAATTAGAATTTAGCTGTTTTCTAAGTAACAAGAGATTGTTGGGTATTTTCGAAAAATGTTCAGCTCCGCTTCATTCTTCTTTGGATGAGCTCCACTGATATATCAATTTGATATATCCGCTAGCATTTCTTTCAGTGTTAAGCTGTATTACCAGGGATATTTCAGAAACCTTTGATATATTAACATCCTCAGAGCAAATTTTAGCACCTCAGCCTGAAATTTCCCTGAACGACTGTTTTAAGGATCTCAGTAGGAGTATAAAGATATTTTTTTTCATCATTGCGACGTCTGACAAAAAACCCTTCTGCGTAGCATTTAATCTCAGCGTATGAAAAATATTTTCCTTTTTAGGAAAACATATTAATATATGAGTTTCCAATTATTATTTATATGAGGCCGTGGTTAAAGATTGAGATAGTTTCCGCGATTTCTATGTTACGTTTAAGCGCGTGACGTCATAAGCTATCTCTACAGCAGTATTCTTAGTGCTGAAGTGCGTCCCAGCTGAAATATTGTTAACTGTTTTGAGTTTACAATTTTAAAGTTATTGTTTCGAATTGAGAGGACATTACAAAATTCTTAAAGTTATTTTTAAATTGTTTCCCAGTACTACACTCACTGATGAGGATTACCAGCTTAAGTTGCAACTGAATGCATCTACACAACAGCAGTTAATTCAAACAAATAATCTTTGAAATTGTTTTTTTTTCTTGCTCGAGAAATTAATGGAAATTGTACAAATTTCGCCATTAGTTTTTTAGAAAATAAATGATCCAAGTATAAACGTTTTGAAGGCACAATGTAACTGAAACTTGGTATGTTTTATTCCACCAGGAGTAGGAAAAAAAAAGTTTCGTATTTTCAAATCTTTATCCTTTTCTCGAAATTTTACAATCCCTATAGTTTTCAGATGTCCCAGAATATTGGTAAAAAGTATAAGGACCTTTACGTTACTAAATATTCGGTGACAATGAAACTTTATGTACAGGGCAAAGGGCGTTAATTGAAACTCTTCGGGAATTAAGAAACATTGTTTCTTTTATATTTTGAACAGTTTCTCTCCTTTAGATTAGAGATGACTGTTCATTCTGTACAGCACGTCAGACCTATTTTAGCAGTGCGAGTGACATTTTCCTATGGTGACATAAAAAGCACGTTTTATGGTGTAGACATGTACGAAAGACTTCAGTAGTTACATATTTGAATGAATTTGTGCAAGCATTTCAAATGCAAACATTTTCAATGATAAACTACGTATCTTTTCGATATGAGCGTTTTAGTTAATAATCCAATTCATCAAAATATAGACCTGTTTAAATTTCGAGAAGCCCGCTGTTATGGAAAATGTGGCGTAGGTGATTGAATGTCCTGATAAAAATATTTGAATTTGGTGTGAATGGATATTTCAAAAAATACTGGTTGAGATTGCTTACGTCATTTGGAGAAAATTACATTCTCTAGATGAGGCAACGGCTTTGGTAAAATCTGAGTGATGGACCAAAATTTGAAATAACGTTAAATATTTTGATCTTACAAAGTTGTGTAAGAAATGCCGGTGCAACTAATTGCTTGACAATATTCAGCTTTTTGAAACTGCGCAGATAATAACTGCATATTAAGCTAAGCTTTGTTTTGTAGGTATATTAATATTTAATTTACATTTGGTTCTTTCCTTCGAAATTAATTTTGAGTCAAATTGAAAGAATGTGTTTTTAACTTTACCCTAGCAATGATTGTTAATTAAATTAAAATGATGTTTTCAATAAATAACCAAAAAAATAAATAATGTATTGTGATTTCTGTGTAGGACATCGCATAATAATATTCTGAGGAATAACTGATTATATAAGCCTTCCTTAGGATATGATGCCATGCATGCTAAAGAGTGGTTAAAGGTAAATTATAGAGGATTTGCCTCCACTAGTCCTTTGTGTTTATTGTTTGTGCTCGTACTCATTTTCCTATTCTGCAACGTATTGGTACAAGGGCACGGATGAATTACTTCATCGCACTAAAACGGACCGCAGATGTTTCCTATAAAGTTAATAAGTAAGATAAGAATTTGTACGCGCCGCTTGATAAACGTCGCTGTGGTTCCTGTGTTATTGCTACAAATAAAAATTGCTGACGGGAAACTTAGGTGTCCCGAAATCTACAGTCGACAGGGTAGAAAAATGAAGGCTCAGCGAGTGAGACCATGGAAGATATCGGGGCATCAACCATTGGAGTTCTAATGAGGTATTTATCATGTTTTGATTAATAAAATGTTCCTCGAGTAAAACGATAAAAATACCTTTGGATGCTTTCCAATTGTCGATCGCAATCGACGAATATGTGTAAACGCGGTGATGTGAGTGAGTTTGCTCGTGGACGCATTGTCGGCGCAAGACAGGTGGGTCATTTTACCGTCCAAGTAGTATGAACGCTAGAGTTCCCGAAGGCAACCGTGTTTGACTGTATCCGCGAGTATACCATCGACGGACGAATCACCGCGAAGATAACTTTTACAAGATGGCCGACCAGACGCCATTGACGACCTAGGTAAAAGTAAATTATCCATGCTCCTATAGACACACCACTTGTAAAAGCCTGCGCGAATCATATCCAGGTTAAATATCAGTGGCCCAAACAGAGTCACCGAGCGAAACGTACGTTGCTTGGTACATTCGTTGGGCAACAGGAGTCGACTCCTACTCGTGCCACGGTTGATTGCTCGTCATCGGATGTTATTCCTCGCCACCTGCCGGGAATGTAAAAACTAGAGCTCTGCAGAGTGGCGCCACGTCGTGTGGTCCGATGAATCCCGTTGTCCTCTGTAACGAGCTTGAGAAGGGAAGAGGGCGTGTCAAAGACCCCGTCGTGCCACGGTTTGGTTTGTTCAGTGTGGTGGTGGCGGCTCTATCATAGTTTGGGAAGATTTCTTATCGGACACATTAGTATGTCTGTAGAGGATTTTAACCGCTGCGCGCTAGCAGCATATGCTGGTTGATTACCTGCACGTTTTTATGTCTTCGGTCGTCTTAAAGCTCATGGCGTGTTTCAGCAGCAGAATTCGCCGACCCACCAAACTGCAACCACTCAGACATTGCTTGAGGAACATTCATATGAGTCGGGAACAATGCAGTTGCCCCCAAGGTTCCAGATTTAAATTCCGTGGGAGCTCACTGAGATGCCCTAGAGCTGAACATCATATCCGTGAATGCCGGACAAACGTTATCGATAAATCTGCAGCATTGCAGATATTGTGGTTGGCAATGCAATAGTTCCGGTAAACTTCAGACATCTGGCGAAATCAATGCCTCGGCGTGTACACAATGTTATAGAGGAGGACCAATGTGCCATTAGTTTAGTATTTAAAAGGTTGTGTCAATTAAGTGCATAAATGTATATCATCATCATCATCAATGTCAACCATTATCAATCCACTGCTGGACGAAGGTCTCCCCAAGTTTCCTCCACAACGGTTTGTCTTGTGCCAGTCTCCTCCATGTCACTCCCGCATATTTACGAATTTCATCCACCCATCTCCCATGTGGTCTTTTTCTGGGTCTTTTCCTGTCCCTTGGAATCCAGTCTAAAATTTCGGCTGTCCATCTATGGTCTGTCCTTCTGGCAGTATGTCCAGCCCATTGCCATTTCAAGGATTTAACTCTGATCATGATGTCTTCCACTCTCGTCATTTTTCGGATCCACGAGTTCCTCTTCTTATCACTCCTGGTTATACCAAGCATGCACCTCTCCATGCTGCTTTGAGTTGTCTGCAGCTTTTGTATGTCTCTTTTAGTTAAGGTCCACGTCTCTGCACCATACGTAAGCACTGGAAGGATGCATTGATCAAACACTTTTCTTTTAAGACATAATGGCATATTGCTCTTGAAAATTATGCTGTTTCTTCCAAAAGCTCTCCAGGCAAGTTTTGTACGCCGATTAATTTCTTCATCAATGTGACCCTCACTTGATATCTGCTGTCCAAGATAAACATACGTATCTGTTATCTCCAGTTTTTCTCCATCAATCGATAAATCTTCATTTCTTGTAAAAGCATTGAACATCACTTTTGTCTTCTGAAAGTTCATTTTTAATCCCACTTCTTTACTCTTGTCAGCAAGTTCTTGGATCATACTCTGCAGCTCTGATGGGGTAGTTGCAAAAATGACTACGTCATCAGCAAAACGAAGGTGAGTTAGATAATCTCCATTAATCTTTATCCCTTTGTTTTCCCAGTTCAGTGACTGAAAGACATTTTCCAATGTGGCATTAAAGAGCTTCGGAGATATGGTGTCACCTTGTCTCACTCCCTTTCCAATTTTTATGTGTGTTGTATTTTCAAACAGCCGAATCTTTGCACTTGCATTTTCATAGATGTTATTAATAATATTAATGTATGCATCTTCAATACCGCAGGATTTCAGAGCCGTGGTAACTGCTGATGGTTTCACTGAATCAAAGGCTTTTTCATAATCGATAAAAGCCATGCACAATGGAAGTTCATATTCCCTCGCTCTTTCAATCAGTTCTCTCAGTACGTGGATATGATCTATTGTGCTGTAGCCACTCCTGAATCCAGCTTGTTCTCTCGGTTGAGCCATGTCCAGTGTTACCTTCAAGCGGTGTGAAAGAACTTTAGTGAAGATTTTATAAACCACTGATAGGAGGCTGATAGGTCTGTAGTTCCTAAGATCCTCAATGTCACCTTTTTTATGTAGCAGGATCATTGTAGCATTGTTCCAATCCTCAGGAATCTTCCCTTCATTAAGGCATCGAGTGAAAATTTGGGCGAGTACTGTTTCAATTTCTCCACTTGCTTCTTGTATGATGTCTATAGTAATTCCATCTTCTCCTGGAGCTTTCCCTCGCTTCATGTTCTTGATTGCATGAGCAACTTCTGCTGGGAGGACTGGAAGAACTCTGGTACCTTTCATGATGTCTGGAGTACATGTATCATCCCTTTCATATAATTTGGAGTAGAAATCTTTCACTCTTGTCAAAATTTCGCCTCTATTTCTTGTTATACAACCATCTTCTTTTCTCAGAGCCATAATCTGTTTTCTTCCCTTACTGAGATGTCCCTTTGCTATCTTAAGGCTTTGGTTGTTTTCAATTGCTTTCCTCACTAGCTCACAGTTGAATTTCCTTACGTCTTCAGTGATACTTTTTCGTGTTGTCTTGCATAGCTCTATATATTCCACTTTGGAAGTCACATCTACTTTAGTTGTCCTCATCTCTCTTCTTTTTTGCATCAACATTTTGGTTTTTCCTGATAATTTGTTCACATGCAACTTGTTCTTAGACCCAGCTAATTTTGTTGCTGTTTCCATTAGAGCTTTGGTTACTTTTCTGTTAACTTCCGAAATATCCACTTCTTCCGATGTTAGGCCTTCTAAAGCAGAGAATCTGTTCTTCAGTTCCAACTTGAAAGTATTATGATGTTTTTTGGTTGGTTATGTCAATACATTTTGTTTGTCTTATGAGCTTGCCACGTTCCAGTTTAGTGTTGAGGTGCATCTTACATCTCACCAATCTATGGTCACTACCTGTGTTGAACTTGTTCAGCACACTGCAGTCTTCGATGACGAATTTTTTGTTACACATAATAAAATCAATTTCACTTGTTGTCCCAATTGGATGTCTCCATGTCCATTTCCTGTGTGGCTTTTTCTTGAAAAGGAGTTCAAGATGAAAAATCCTTCTGCCTCTGCAAACTCAACGAGAGTATTTCCACGCTGGTTTCTGTTGCCGTGACCGAATTTACCTACTGAAGTTTCATTCTGTTGCCGTTGCCCTATTTTTGCATTGAAATCTCCCATAATTATCTTCAAGTGCTGCTTACCTTTATTATTTAGATGACGAATTTCCTCATAAAATTCTTCAATTTCTTCTTCAGGATGACTTGTGGTGGGTGCATAAGTTTGAATAATCTGAGCCTGGTATCTTCTCGATAGTTGGATAACGAGTCGTGCAGCTCTGTCAGAGGAACTTTCAACTTCTACCATTTTATCCTTCAGTTTCTTGTTTATTATAAATCCAACACCACTAGTTCTGCCAGTATCTGTCCCACGATAATAGAAGAGATGTCCACTTTTCAGTTCAATGAGATCTTCTCCTTTTCTCCTTACCTCACTTAGCCCGACGATGTCCCACTTGATCCTTTGTAGTTCCTCTTCCAATTCAAGAAGCCTTGAATCAGAAGATAGGGAGCGTCCGTTATAGGTAGCCAAGGTCAGCATCAAATGGCAGCCTAGTCCGGTCCTCCGGGGATTCTTAGCACCCTCTGCCTTCATGTCGCACTGGCCGCTGCCTTGGCCAGGTACATTCCAGCTGCCGGAGACTGAGGGCCAAGATTTAAGTTGTAGAGTCATTTTGGAGGTGTTTGGCCATAACTCACCACGCTGGCCAAGCGGGTTGGTGAGTATATATGATATGCTTAATGTATATATGATATGCTTAATTTTCTACCTGCAATTGGCTCTGTTGAAATAGCAAAAAAGTGTTATGCTTGATTATTCCTCCACATACTGTCACAAATCTTGTATGAATTGCACTTCTCAGCGTGCGCTTAAAAGGCATCAGAGAGTTTCAGGAGTATTCATAACTAAATCAAGGTCAAACTAAATGAACTAACTAATTAAACTAATAAAGGTCAAACTGATATTTTGAAAATAAAACAGGTATTTTCTTTTCTAAATATATTACTATAAACTAAAGTATATGATGCAGTTTAAATACAAATATTAGACTATGATCTTAGAGTAGTACCTGTGTTCCCAATTCTCTGACAAATACCTCTTTCAAGGTATTTTTTGTAGCATGTAATAAAACTCTCTATTTTACTGCAGTTCATTCTCTTTGTTTTTCTTTATAATTCTCGTGCAGTACATTTGATTCATATATATTAGTCTGTCTTTATAATCAGTTCAAACAAGATTGATTTCACGGCTTATGGAAAGATCTTGTATCTATATACACTTATGTATTTATTTAATCTTTCAGTTATATTCAATATGCCTTTGACTTGTCTTTTGTATTGTTCTTTGTTGTTTATGTCTTTTTTTTTCTTTTTAGTACTAGGGGTGGGAAGGCTATGTCAAGCATTACGGCCTTTTCCCCTACTCTTCCTGGTTGCTACATTTTTTGTAATTGATCATATTGTTTGTATTTTGAACTGTAATATGAGGCAACTGAAAAATGAATAAATAAAAAAATAAATGAAAAACAAATGACCTCCTGTTAGCATTCCACCAATTTAAAGCTCTTTGATGCCTTTTAAGCGCGCGGTGAGAAGTGCGATTCATTCAAGAATGGTGAGTTTGACGCAATGTTGACACTTTTTTGTTTTTTATTTAGTACTTTTTACATTTTTAACTTTTACCTATTTTTATTTTTTACACTTTTTCACCTTTCTTTAGTTTGACACATTTCTGTTTGAAACAAATATGAAATAGTCAAGTGGCTTTTCCATGAGTTAAAAAACGAAAACAGTGTTATCAAAGTAGTTTACAGTTGACTTACAACTCCATATTTGAATAGCATGTAGTAAACAGAGGAATGTAGTAAAATACCTAAACTTTGCACTATATTTTTCCTAATGCTCTCTACCACTTCTTTTTTGAACTCAAACACTGTTTTTTTGCGGATGCTAAGATATTTAAAATTGAATTGTATGTACTAGTACATTATCTTGTATAGGAGAAATAAATAAACAAATAATTTTACAAAGTTCAGATGCACTTCTCAATAATTTGGTGTCAAAAACCACTTCCATCATACTAGGAAAAATTAATTTTTAAGTTTATGAAATAACTTTCAACATTTCAGCTGTCTACACAAACTGAGAAAATTTCATTTTTCCAAACAGAATTCTCTGATTTTTGTGTGACACAGGCATGGTGATTAAGTTGTGTTGCAAGAGTTGCAAAAGAAGAAGCCTGGCTAAAATCAGAATATTACCGCAATAACAATTATATACAACAATATTACGTTTATGGGTTACATTATCATCTATCATCATCATCAAGTATTATCAATCTACTGCTGGACGAAGGTCTCCACAAGTTTCTTCCACAACGCTCTGTCTTGTGCCAGTCTCCTCCACGTTACTGCAGCATACTTTCGAATTTCACCCAGCCATCTCCCATGTGGTCTTCTTCTGGGTCTTTTTCTGTCCCTTGGAATCCAGTCTTAAATTCCGGCAGCTCATCGATGGTCTGTCCTATTAACAATATGTCCAGTCCATTGCCATTTCAAGGATTTTACTCTGATCATGAAGTCTTCCACTCTTGTCATTTTTCTGATACACGTGTTCCTCTTCTTATCTCTCCTGGTTACACCAAGCATGAACCTCTCCATGCTTCTTTGAGTTCACATACTTTATCTCAGATCGCTGTGCTCATTGTTTTTTCTCCTCTGTTACTGAATTATATATAATTACTTGTGACTTGTCCTGTCACCAGAGAATACAAATCTTTGACTTTGAACAAGGCCAATCTTGGTAAAAAGGCGATTTACCTAAAAAATAAAATTAGTACTTTAAGAAAATACTCATTGTACTTTTTCGCGGCAACAATTGCCACTTTTGCGTTATCTCTTTCGTTATGCTCTTTGTCTTATTTTGATTTCTTCAGAGGATTCATAATATTTAATACATGATTGGTGTAATCCGGAAATGTAGAGAGAAGAACTCATGGATCATGAAAATGACAATAGCTGGTTACATCATGATCAAGTTAAAAACCCTGAAGTGGCCATTAGATGATACATTACTAGAAGAAGTGGTCACCATTGGACAACTGACATTCCATATTTGATTACATGGGACAGGAAATGATCCAGAACAAGGCGTGCAGTAGCCAAAATTTACCGTTCATTAAAAACAAAGCTGGTACCCCAATACATCTGAAAACATCTACATGAGGATCCAGAATCTCGCAACGATATAAGGCAGCATTCCGACCTCAAAGTTCTTCCGCAATTCCTGCGTGTATTGACCAACGACGATTGATGAAGTTGCAGAACCAATTCGTTATTCCACTAAAATGTTCCCTTTTCCGCACTTTCATTTGTAGTCATGTCCCGCGTATTTGCAACATGATTGTTCTCCGAGTCAAATTTCATTTTTAAATGTTGATCTTAAATGAAATTTTTTTAAGACGTTGTACGTCTTATTGAAACTTTTCTGCCGTACCGTGACCTTTAATTATATGCCAAAGTATTTAAAACCTACTGCCTGTCCTTGATTTGAATAATAGTAACTTACTGAAGATTGAATTCCTCGTTACTACAAAATATTATTCTTAGTACACGCCCTAATGTGTGCACAAAAAGGCACCATTAACAAAATTTCCTTTCCTCAGAAGGTTAACTGAATTTGTTTCGAAAATTTATGCTGCGTGAATGTAATACCAAATCCGTGAATTTTACGAGCGTTTTGGATCATTCATGCTGTTAGAATATTGTTCAAATTCTGTAACAGTACAGAAAACGTTAGCTGATAGTTTACATAATGTTCCCACCTATCAATGAAATGCGCAAATTTTTTTATCTGTCTCTAAGCCACAGATATTTGTAAATAAACCTGGTATTAGCTAGCGATCGGCATAACCGAGTGGAAATAATCGATTCATTTGATCTAGGAAATATCTCGAAACTTTCGATTACGTCAAAACCGTTCGAATGAGAAAAGTTATCGAGAAAACTCTGGATTGCTCTTACTGTGTTTCGATCCAACGACTTGTTTGAAAGACAAGAAAATATCAGGCAGTCGTAGGTCGAATTATCTTCAGAAAAATCGATCATCTGTTCTTGATGAGAGGAACGTTACTACAAACACGTGAGTTTCCTAGATCCGATTGGAAAAAGTACTCGCAGGAACTCCCGAGTTTAATAGATAGCGAAAGGACATAGTGATCTGTATTATATTGTTTTCTTGGATGAACAAGTTTTCAGTGACTTTACTCGATCTTATTTTGCCGTACAACCTGGGAAAGAGGATATTGAAGTAATATTTCTTATCAGCATGCAGTGACCAATGATTAATATCAGGATATCCCTCTGTTGATATCATAGTTTTGTTACGTATCACGATAGCAGAGAACAAAGTTTGCACCATCTCGTAAAGCTATGATGATAGAGAGAACGTCGATGAATACAAAGTGCTTCCGTGCTTCCTTTTTACAAAGCTAACTAATTTTTAGCTCAGATTGAACATTGGGTGCCGCATGAGCAATCACTACTCTATTTGAATTCACGTGGCATTAATTATTCCAATTTCGACGTTAGAAGATGTGATTAAAAAATGAAAGCGTATTGACCCCCGGATCTTCCAAGAAACTGCATGGCAAATATTCGAAACTAGGAGAACGTCACAGAAAACCTCTTCAGG
The DNA here is from genome assembly GCA_039090855.1 of Macrothele yani. Lineage (NCBI taxonomy): Eukaryota > Metazoa > Arthropoda > Arachnida > Araneae > Macrothelidae > Macrothele > Macrothele yani. Next base: position 139,377,478 of record CM077034.1, read on the forward strand.
CGATTATCCGCTCAGAACGGAAAACAACATTTTCTCAGATCATGCAGAACCTATGAGAGCCGCTTGGCACCATTAGAATGTGCAGTATGATGTACGTCATTGAGTACTACGGTTGAGCATCCGTCGACAAGGTGTTCATCATTTAAGATAAGGTTACACAACAGTTGGTATTGCTTTAGGAAAGTCGATCTTGGACGGTGTAGACCAACGAAAAACTATGTTATGTACCAATGTGTCACGGTACAACAGTCTTCCATTCTGATAGTTACTTATAACGAAATTTGGAGGATGCAGTTCTATCTCTATCGTTTTCGTATGTTTTACGCCAGTCGGCTTCGGCCTAGTAATAATTTTGAACTGCTCCATGAATACTGAGTTCTATGTAGACGTCCTGAACTTTAAATGACTCCCGGCGTTGTTTCAGAGTATTCAGTAAAGCCCGTGCCTCCATTAGGAGAACAACAAATCAATTCATACTGGCCTTGTTGTTACAAATTGGTTTGAGGTCAGAGGCTTCGAGGGTTGGTCTGGATAGCTTAGGGTCTCAACCACACAGATAATTTCTGGGACGAACAGGATCTTTATATCCGTAGAACAGTGGATTGCCGAACAAAGGAATTAGACCTGGCCTTTGCTTTAAAGGGGGAGTGGTGGACAATATCGGTGTACATTAACGAAGTACTAGTGAAGAGTTATCCAGAAGCACTAGAGTCCGTCATAAAGTCCATATGTTTCTCTATGCAATTAATGAATTCCGGTAAATAACATAATTAGTTGACATGCAGGATTCCGTATATTATTGGTACGGCAGAGGATTCCCCGTTGTAATGTGTCCAATTCCCAGGCATATGTATTTTTCACATGCATGTTTTTCAGTTGAACATTAAATAAATCTACAGTTGGCATTAATAAGTAAATTCTGAAACTTTAGTGGCTATAAATCTATGTTGAAGATCTGAAAAAGGAATTTTCTGTTTCACTTATTGCATCAGAATTCCTATTATCTCGGAAACGTAATTAAATTTTTTCGCAACAATTAAAATCCAGGCCATTATAAAACAATGAATGATTTGGTATTCTCAAAATACCTTGGGAACAGTCTGTTAATAAGATTTTAATCCCCTAGGCATTAGCCGCTTCAGACACTTAACAGAAATGAATAGCTCTATATCTCTTATTTTTTCCTTATACCTTAAAGAGATAACACTTTTTAAAAGTGAAAGCAGATACTAGTATGTTGGAAAATAAGATATTTTGTATCAGTTAGGACAGTGGTCTGGTATTACTATGTTATTTGATAAAGCTGAATAATTAATCTGTATTTACGTACGTTTGAGGCATATGTACGAAGTCTTTTTCCTGATGTTCGCATTTGGCTATTATTAATTACGCTGCACGAACTATTTTTAGATATACACTATCTACCAACAAGTAATTGGACACCCCTGTAATCGACGATATCTGCGGTCCTGATACAGGTCACGTTCATCGCCGTTAAATATCGTGTGGGAAACAACAACGCAACCAGTCGCATGCAAGATGCCACGCAGTTCGGAGCTCCCTGATTTCGAGAAAGGTGTAATCGTCGGGTATCACAGAAATGGCCGATCCATATGTGACATATCCAGTGACTTGAAGTACCCAAAATCAACAGTGGCCTACGTGATTGGCAAGTGGAAAATGAGAGGCGACTGTCGGAATGTTCCCCGACCCGGCAGATCCACAACACTGGGAGTTAGAGACCGACGGGTGTTAGCTAGAGAAATTAGGAAGAACCGCACCAAATCTATAGGCCACATCCGCGAGGAGTATCAACAGGCATCCGGGAGTATTCGTTTGATAAATACCATCCGTAATTAAGCCCATCTGCTCGGTTATCATGGACGTGCTGCCGTCCACAAGCCTTTGATCACCAAGTCCAATAGCGCTGCTCGGCTAACGTGGTGCAAAAAACGTCGACAGTGGACCGTTGAACAGTGGAAACAGGTTCTCTGGAGCGACGAATGAAGGTTCAGCCTCTACTGTTCGGATGGCATGGTCTGGATTTGGCGTCTGCCTGGAGAACGCCTCCTGCCGGAGTGTGTTTTGCCAACTGTGAAGTTCGGCGGCGGTGGAATTATGCTATGGGGGTGTTTCTCCTGTTCTGGCACGGAACCCTTGGTCGCAATTCCTGGCAGATTCAACGCGGAGACCTACTGCACCATTTTGGATAACCATGCGCTTCCTACGTTGTAGCAGTTTTACGGGGAGGACCCATGTTACTTTCAGGATGACAATGCCACCTGTCATGTTGCGAGGAACACCAAGGCTTGTTATGGTGACAATGGGGTTAATGGAATGGACTTTCCTACGCAGAGCCCGGGACCTTAACCCTATCGAGCACTTCTACGACGAGTTGGAGCGTCGACTTAAGGGGTGTCCCCACCGTCCGAAATCGATGAAGGAATTGACCTGTCTTTTCCGAGCCGAGTGGAATAAAATACCGCTAGCCGTCGTACAACGCCTGGTTGAGAGTATGCCCCGGAGGGTCGCAGCTGTAATCGCCGCTGTGGAGGCTCCACCAACTATTGAAGGTGAATAAACTTCGTTTTACTTTGCTATCACAGTAGTCCAATTACTTGTTGGTGAATAGTGTACATAATCTACCTAAAGGTAAAACATTCTGTTCAAAATTGTTTTAACTATTGTTGCTTGCCAATCCGGTTGGAAAGGTGATGTTTAAAGGAATCATTTGCTTTTTGAAACTGTATTCGATTCAGACTGAGATTGGTATCGCGCACTTATTTCATTTCCATCTTTGGTGGATGATACACATTATTTATTGTGGAAATGTTTTTCATACGATGTATGTTGTGTTCTGACAAATTAATTTGAGGTAAGTTCCTTTTCCTGGTTTACTTTCTGCTAGAACAGAATAATTCAGTCATGCAGTATTTTGAAGGATTATTTGTCGTTTGTGCATATTATTAGGTTCGGGTAGGGCTTGCGATGCTTTCCGGAACGTTCTCACGCTGCCGTGATTTTAGGTTTAACATAAGATGAAGCACACGAAACAAGTTTCAGTAGTTGACACCATACATAAAAAATTCTATGATAATATATTCAGTGAAGAACCGAAGGTTCAAAATTTTGAAACACACACTTCAATTATTTTGAGAAACTCCTTCTGGTTGGTGGTTCCCTCAAAAGATTTAGTCGCCAACACATAAGCTCCTAGGGGCTTTGTATGTTCAGAAAAGGAAAGCAGTAAATAAAATAATGAAATTTATGAAATTTTGATGTTTTATAGAATATATGTACTGCCTACGGCTCAATGCTAAGTGGCTTAAAAGCTAAGCTGTCATCTGTGCTCTATACTTCTTAACTTATAATTTTTAGTTTAGTCTTGAATAGTTATGAGAGGTTATTTTGTTTAATCAGTGTCTCGTGGATTTTATTAATTATAAGGCTTTCTGTATAGGTATCAATTATATGACATGTAGTGTCTTACCTTTTTAACTATGATATTGGCTTTTTTTGTGCAGATGTTATGGATAAGTTTCATTATAGTTGCAATTGCTTGGGTATCCTAAGCTTTCAAGCAGCCCTTCTGCCATTGCTTTTGCCTTGGGTAACTTACGCTTCTAGAGCAGCCCTTTGGAAAGAAATTAAATCGTTTAATTTGACTGTCATTGCTTTTGCCTTGGGTAACTTATGCTTCTTGTGCTGCGTTTTGCAAAGGAAATATAATTCCGTTAGTGTCAGCTGAAAATAAAAGGCGTGCACCATAAGAACACACTAAAGTTGTCAGAATGCGAGGGAAAGCTTAAGAAGGTAGGGTTCTTAAAGCCACAACCACCTTAAAAGGCAGCTTCCCCCTTAGATCAACGCATAAGTCAATCACGGGGCGACTGGAGCGGAGCGTTAAAAGAAATTCTGATAATGGGGCTCTTATAGCCGTTATGCAACTTAACCCACCCTAAAAGATAGTTCGCCATGTGTGCGCTCACCCATCCTAAAACATGATGTACTGAATTGTCAGCAGGGGATGCATACACGATGCGTTGTAACGCGGTCGACATGTGCATTCAACAGGTGATATCTGATTGGGTGTACCCAATGTGTATTTACCATAACATCATGATTCATGTTTTGTCGAAGGCTATTCCTCTGACTTACATCGGGAAAAATTGAAAAATTCAGCATTTCATTATATTTTGTAAATAAATAAAGGCAATTCTAAACTGCAAAGAAAAATGCTGTCTTCCACGAAATAATATTTTGTGATTAAAAAGTCTTGTCTCAAGTTGAGTGTTGCCAATAACTACACATGCCAAAAATAGGCATTCTTCATGTTTCCATAACATCACAGTTGTTAATCATCTTAATACAAAACTTACGCAAACATGCAGATATAAAGAAAAAATTTAATTTTAAAATTTACAGAAACTTGCTTCTTCTTGACATAGTGAATATAATCCGTTCATACCTGCGATTTTTGTGTATTTCACTTTTTTGTACCTGTTATTACTTCAGTAGGTTTTCTGTTGGCTTTCGCAACTATTTACTAGTTTCAATACTGTCATCGGTGTTATTTTTTACTTAGCAAGAGTGAAAACATTTGGAAATAGTGAAGTGACTAAATGTTTTGTTGGTATATTGACTGAGTCGTTAGTATTGCATGTTAAGTAAGTTCTTTGTTCCTGCTTTATGCAAAACATAACTGATTTCTCCATCTTACATATTTTTTTAGGAAAGATGCCTAATACTGCCACGAACGTTCTGAGACAGCCACGGTGGCGCAGTGGTCTAAGCGCTGGCTTTGTAATGGTTGTGTTGACCTGTGCTCCGTGTTTGAATTGCGTTTATTGTTGTTCTCTTGTGTGTGTGCCGTCATTTTGCGTATCTCCTGTGTTGTGAACGTCTCCTGTGTCGATTGAGTTCAACCTTAACGTCCTGTAAGTAAAACTTTACTTGTACTAACTCTTTTTCCGTCCTGGCTTTGCCCAGGGTCAAGTTTTACAGGCCAGCCAATGCAAATGGCACATTGCAAAAAAAGGAGACGTCTGATACCAACGAAATTTATACAGCATAATAACGGAATACAGAGGATAACGTGATCAAAACCATTTGGCAAAATACAGCTGTATTTGCTGGTAAACTGAAAAATAAAATTTCCATGTAACATGGTTAGTACGAGATGAACCGCCATGAACTGTGTCACACTGTGCAATTCTGGCATGGAGTCTGTGGTACAGATGTTGGATGTAAGTTTGGGTTATTGAGTTCCAAGCATCCTCAACTTGGACGCGTAAATCGGGGATGGTCGTGGCTGGCCGTGGAGACCGGATAAGTCGTTGTCCCATAAATTCCCACACGTGCTCAATGGGGGACAAATCCGGTGAACGTGCAGGACAAAGAAGTTGTCTCACACCCTGAAGTGCTTTTTGCGTTGCGTGTGCCGTGTGTGGGCGTGCGTTATCTTGCTGGAAAATACCACGATGGACCGACCTTACAAATGGCACAACAACGGGCTGAATGGTGTTAATGATGTAGGAGGTGCTTTTTAACGTACCCGGTACAAACACTAGTTGTGTACGGGAGCGGTAGCCGATCGCTCCCCACACCAGGAGACCAGGTGTAGGCACTGTGTATCGCTGGCGGATGCAAGAAGGGTGGAGACGCTCCTCTGTGCGTCTACGAACATGCGTACGGCTTTCGGAGGCTACCAAGCAGAATATGTTTTAATCGCTGAACACGACAAATCCCATTGCGTTCTCCAGTGCAGACGTTGGCGAAACCACTGCAGCCATTCCTGACGGTGGGCTGGAATTAGAGGTACTTGTACCAGACGCACACGTGCATGTAGTCCTGCATGCAGTAGACGGTTGCGGATTGTTCGCACAGTCACCTCAGGTGCCACGGCAGCTCGCATTTGCGTCGCAGTGCACGTTATGCTTGACAACGCCACTCTTCTTATGCATCCATCGGTCCGCTCATCAGTCGGTCTGTAACTCCCGGTTCCATGTCTTCACGTGTGGGAATGTTCCTCGGATCATCTACGCCACCATCGTACCACCACCGATACTTCCCGTCCAATTCGCTCCGCAATACGACGATACGACCACCCGGCTCCGCGGGTCCGACTAGACGACCTCGCTCAAAGTCCGATAACTGCTGAAATCAAACACTTCTGATATGTTCAGGCATTGCAGCTTCTTCAGGGTCTTCGCACGTGTCCGTACGGTGACGACAGATTACATTCACTTCGCCGTACTCCTGAAATACCCCCGACGATAATTTGCATATTATGCCGTGCTGTGGCGTAAGCGCTCATCGGTTGGTCCCGAAATTAACACCTCACCTACGTAAGCTCGACACTATTAACATATGTAAATTTCATGATCGTCCGCCATTCCTTCTTGGTGTTCTATTTTCACTTTACGCCAGTGTATATATATATTTAAGGGGGATGTAAGGTCAGTTGATGCATAACATCACAGCTTCTCCTTGACAAATATCAACCCCGCCTTCTCGTGGTGCATCCAGTTTCCACTAAAGGGGCTCTGACGACCACCAATAGCGGAATAACTATACCATCGGGATTAGAGGAAATGCTATCGCACACTCACCAACCCGCTTGGCCAGCGTGGTTAGTTATGGCCAAACCCTTCCAAAATGACTCCACAACCCAAATCTTGGCCCTCAGTCTCCGGCAGCTGGAATGTAGCAGTCCGAGGCAGCGGCCAGTGCGACATGAAGGCAGAGGATGCTAAGAATCCCCGGAGGACCGGACTAGGCTGCCATCTAATGCTGACCTTGGCTACGTATAATGGACGCTCCCTATCTTCTGATTCAAGGTTTCTTGAATTGGAAGCGGAACTACAAAGGATGAAGTGGGACATCTTCGGGCTAAGTGAGGTAAGGAGAAAAGGAGATGTCATCGAACTGAAAATTGGACATCTCTTCTACTATCATGAGACAGATACTGGCAGAACTAGTGGTGTTGGATTTATAATAAACAAGAAACTGAAGGATAAAGTTGTAGAAGTGGAAAGTTCCTCTGACAGAGCTGCACGACTTGTTATTCAACTTTCGAGAAGATACCAGGCTCAGATTATTCAAACTTATGCACCCACCACAAGTTATCCTGAAGAAGACATTGAAGAATTTTATGAGGAAATTCGTCATCTAAATAATAAAGGTAAGCAGCACTTGAAGATAATTATGGGAGATTTCAATGCAAAAATAAGGCAACGGCAACAGAATGAAACTTCAGTAGGTAAATTCGGCCACGGCAACAGAAACCTGCGTGAAAATACACTCGTTGAGTTTGCAGAGGCAGAAGGGTTTTTCATCTTGAACTTTTTCAAGAAAAAGCCACACAGAAAATGGACATGGAGACATCCAAATAGGACGGCAAATGAAATTGATTTTATTATGTGTAACAAAAATTTCGTCATAGAAGACTGCAGTGTGCTAAACAAGTTCAACACAGGTAGTGACCATAGATTGGTGAGATGTAAGATGGACCACAACATTAAACTCGAACGTGGCAAGCTCATAAGACAGACAAAATGTATTGACATAACCAACCTTAAAGAAAAACATAATACCTTCAAGTTGGAACTGAAAAACAGATTCTCTGCTTTATAAGGCCTAACATCGGAAAAAGTGGATATTTCTGAAGTTAATAGAAAAGTAACTAAAGCTCTTATGGAAACACAACAAAATTAGCTGGGCCTAAGAACAAGTTGCATGTGAACATATTATCAGGAAAAACCAAAATGTTGATGCAAAAGAGAAGAGAGATGAGGAAAACTAAAGAAGATGTGACTTCCAAAGTGGAATGCATAGAGCTATGCAAGACAGTACGAAAAAGTATGACTTAAGACGTAAGGAAATTCAACTGTGAACTAGTGAGGAAAGCAATTGAAAACAATCAAAGCCTAAAGATAGCAAACTGACATCTCAGTAAGGGAAGAAAACAGATTATGGCACTGAGAAAAGAAGATGTTTCTGTAACAAGAAATAGAGGCGAAATTTTGACAAGAGTGAAAGATTTCTACTCCAAGTTATATGAAAGGGATGGTGCATGTACTCCAGTCATCATGGAAGGTACCAGTACCTGAGTTCTTCCAGTCCTCCCAGCAGAAAGTGGACATGCAATCAAGAACATGAATCGGGGAAAAGCTCCAGGAGAAGAAGGAATTACTGTAGACATCATACAAGAAGCAAGTGGAGACATCGAAACAGTACTCGCCCAAATTTTTACTCGATGTCTTAGTGAAGGGAAGATTCCAGAGGATTGGAACAACGCTACAATCATCCTGCTACATAAAAAAGGTGACATTGAGGATCTCAGCAACTACAGACCTATCAGCCTCCTATCAGTGGTTTATAAAATCTTCACTAAAGGTATTTCACACCGTTTGAAGGTAACACTGGACATAGCTCAACCGAGAGAACAAGCTGGATTCAGGAGTGGCTACAGCACAATAGATCATATCCACGTACTGAGAGAACTACTTGAAAGAGCGAGGGAATATGAACTTCCATTGTGCATGGCTTTTATCGATTATGAAAAAGCATTTGATTCGGTGAAACCATCAGCAGTTACAATGGCTTTGAAATCCTGCGGTATTGAAGATGCATACATTAACATTATTAATAACATCTATGAAAATGCAAGTGCAAGGATTCGGCTGTTTGAACATACAACACACATAAAAATTGGAAGGGGAGTGAGACAAGGTGACACCATATCTCCGAAGCTCTTTAATGCCACATTGGAAAATGTCTTTCAATCACTGAACTGGGAAAACAAAGGGATAAGGGATAATGGAGATTATTTAACCCACCTTCGTTTGGCTGATGACATAGTCATTTTTGCAACTACCCCATCTGAGCTGCAGAGTATGATCCAAGAACTTGCTGACAAGAGTAAAAAAGTGGGATTAAAAATGAACTTTCAGAAGACAAAAGTGATTTTTAATGCTTTTACACGAAATGAAGATTTATCAATTGATGGTGAAAAGCTAAAGATAACACACACGTACGTTTATCTTGGACAGCAGATATCAAGTGATTGTCACATTGATGAAGAAATTAATCAGAGTACAAAACTTGCCTTTAGAGCTTTTGGAAGAGACAGCATAATTTTCAAGAGCAATATGCCATTATGTCTTAAAAGAAAAGTGTTTGATCAATGCATCCTTCCAATGCTTACGTATGGTGCAGAGACGTGGACCTTAACTAAAAGAGACATACAAATGCTGCAGACAACTCAATGCAGCATGGAGAGGTGCATGCTTTGTGTAACCAGGAGAGATAAGAAGAGGAACTCTTGGTCCGAAAAATGATAAGAGTGGAAGACATCATAGTCAGAGTTAAATCCCTGAAATGGCAATGGGCTGGGCATACCTCCAGAAGGACAGACCATCGATGGACAGCCGAAATTTTAGATTGGATTCCAAGGGACAGGAAAAGACTCAGAAGAAAACCACTTTTGAAATGGGTGGATGAAATTCGAAAGTATGCGGGCGTGACATGGAGGAGACTGGCACAAGACAGACCGTTGTGGAAGAAACTTGGGGAGACCTTCGTCCAGCAGTGGATTGATAATGGTTGACAATGATGTTGGTGATGATATATTTACGGTACTTTTCTGTCCTAATCACATTCGAGAAAGTAATAGCAACCGACAAACCCTCAAAAAAATAATGCCTTTACCTCACTAATCGACAGAATCTTCGAAGGATGACGAAATTGGCCAATTAACCATTTTCCTGTACTTTTTTCAGTAGAAATAGAACTTTTATAAGTTTTACTTGTGTTTGATGCCATTTAATATTATGTTGTAAATTGCTAGAATTGCGAAAACATTCCTACTACAGCTCTGAAAAATACATCCACTCTGTGCAACAGTCAGTCACTAACTGACTTAATTGGATAATGCAACAGAGCCACCTGGTAGTTTGACAGCAGAGCCAGCTTCTGGTCGCCTAGCGCAACATGTTTTTGACTGTATTTCCAGCTGGTGGGAGATTACAGTGCCATCTTGGGTGCAATACAAATACCACACAGATTCTTGTAATGCGTCATATAGTAAAATTTTCGAGCCTGGTAGCGTCCTCTAAATAAAATCTGGTTTGAAAAAAAAAACACTGATTTATTTTCTCACATGACGAAACATTTTGAACAGTTGGGAGAAACGAAATTCCAAATTCCAAAAATAGGTCCCACCCTAATACTCGTACGTCAAACATAAGTTATCTCTCTTTCCACTTTTATAAGTGGGTCACCGAAATATGCTCATCGGCCGCCAGCGGGAAACGAACCACGCCTCGGACATGCTTCCGCTGCACCACAGCGGCCTCGAATTCCTCCAGACTCACGTATGACTAACTGCCAAGCCACTTGGCAGGTTGCTTCTTTCAGCCCCGCACAATGCTAAAGATTCACGAAAGATGGTAAAAAGCAACTGAACAAATAGATAGAAGGCTAAGTGAATAATTAATACAGACACTTGACGAGGATTAAGAATATCAAACGGAAGTCATCGCTCTTTCCACGTTTATAAAATGAATCACGGAAAACTTCTCATTTGCCGCCACAGGGAATCAAACCCAGGGTCTGTTACGTGCCGGACATGCTTCCACTTACCACGTGAGTCTGGAGAAATTCGGGCTCCTGTGGTGCAGTGAAAGCATGTTCGGCGCGTAACTGCAAGCTCTGGGTTCATTCCCTGTGGCAGCCAATGAGTATTTTTCCGTGATTCAGTTACAAACGTCGAAAGAGCGATGACCTCTGTTTGAGGCTATACTATCTTTCTCTTAATTATTTGTTCTTGTTATCCACACATCTAAAAAGGCAATAATTTGTTCTGTTCCATTTCTAGAGTTGGAACTAAAGTTGGAAAAAATTGTGTAAACCTTTTTCCTATGATTTTTAAATTCTCCTTCTTGCATATTTGAAACTAAAAAATATCATCTACGTAACGTTTATATACTAATGGTTGCTCTGTTAATGCGGTTATTACTTTGCTTTCAAGTTCTTGCAAAATTATCTCACGAAATAAACATGGGAGTGGTGATCCCATTCGGCCACGCTTTTTCTGAACAGATATATAATTGTTATTACAAAAATCATTATTTTTTCAGATATGTAATAATATATGTTATATTTCTTCAGTCTGTACAATTTGTTAATTCTTTTTGTTCTTGCAAGATTTCTATTATAATTCTTATGGCATCTGATATTGGTATGTTTGAGTATAGAGCTTTTACATCCATACTGGCCATAATAATATTTGGTTTGTTCGTTAAATCTATATTTTTAGCATATTGTATATATTCAACTGTATTCTTTACATTATATTTATTTTAGAAGAAATCAACACATCAAAAATTGGGAAAACGGTGGGAAAGTTACAGCAATGGTGCAGTACTGCATAGAGGAAAATGCGTACCCAAAATTTGAAGATGTTCAAATTAAAAGTGAGTATAGGAATGAATGGGAGCTAAGGTATTCCAAGGCTGTTATCGTAGAAGAAAATAAACACAGAGCTTGTAATCATAATGAACCACATATCACAGCAGAACCTTGGATGATTAAAAGAGAAAGATAATATAAAGAACAACATTAGAAAAAGAAAATTAGGAGGAAAAGGAACGAAGGAAATATAAGATAATTAAACAACGAATGAGGGTGTAGATGGCAGCACAGCATCAAAAAAGTTTAAAACTTTTGAATGTAGAGAGAAGAAGCACGTGATCGTACAGCCACTTTGCACACATAGATGGACCCCATAGTGGTCATGTAACTCACATAATCAATCTAATCATCATGTACCAAATGAAAGATGTTGAAGAGCTTTAACAGGAGTTCGATAAAGGAATGGTTGGTGTTCTTGAGCATAGCGTGATTTTAGACTATATCTTATTGAATTTTAATAAATGTGAAGAATTTTAGACTTTAATTTTTAACTGGTTATGCTATTATTGCATGTGAACATCGATCGAATAAGAATTGTTACAAACGTGTACATAATTTATTTTAACATATTAAAGGGTTGGAACCGAAGCGCAATTTTGTACATAAATGGGAGAATAAAGACATGATATTCACAAAACAATGGATTTGCGCTTAGAGGAATCGAGGCAGGTTTAAGATAGTTCAATGAATCCACAAAAAAAGTGTCAACCTAAAATGTGTCTTTTATCAATTATGTATTGCAAGGTACGTTTATTACTTACTTAAATCCACATATGATATTTATTTTTAATTATTTTTTAAATTTAGTGTTAAAAATTGTTATATAGCCTATGAACAAGATTTTTGTGCTAATACAAGATATCTGACATATTAAGAACGTGAATAACATTACTCCGTGGTCCACACATTGATATTTAACCTATTTAAAAGCTCACGCTTACCATTCACAAATAACACAGATTAACACATTTCGTACTAATTCAAAAATATAAATTATTTTTTGAATAACAAACTCAAAGTATCTCTACCTGCAGAAACAATCATTTTTTAATTTTTAGGTACAGAACGAAGAATCGCAATACTATAATTTTGCAAGGCGAACAACTTCAGGAAGAAAACTAATCATAATACCAATCGTTATCCATAGATGTAGCACCATAACGGAAGAAATTAACTGTCAATATAAATAACAGGTCAGAATTTGTTTTTACAAAAAAGGAAATATTAAGCCATTGATGTAGTAAGTGCAGTCTGAAAGAAACACTTGTGAAATGCTTGCTACAGGAAGATGGAGCCACAGAAAGGGGTATCATGTAAAGTACTCCTCACTTTTGCTTGCAATCATTAGCGCATTTCTGAGTGGCAAGGCATATTTGGCAATTTTTCATGTTTTTCTCTTTTTTGGTCAACAGAAAGGAGAAAATCTGCAATTTTTTTTAAAATTCCAATCAACTGTACATCGTAACTTATAGCACATAATCGTTTCTCTCTTAATATGTAACACTGAGTGTATATTATTATTAAAAATGGCCATAAACTGTGGTGTGTTTATAAAAACAATACACATGATGATTCAAATTTAACTATGTAGATTACAATTTAATTTTTTCAGTTAACTCAGTTCATATCCGCATTACCAGTTTAATTTAGAGTATACAGCATACTACATTAATTTACCGCAAAACTAATTTGAATAAAGAAAATGACGTTTTGGTTTGTCTGTTCGATTGTTGATAGTCCATAACACTAATATGCAAGGTTTTGTTGTTTTCAAATGAATAAATGTATCTGAATGGATTTCTTGTGCAGATTCCGAAAATGACCTTCAAAATTCCGTATCACGTCACGTTTTTTCCCAAATGACAGAAATGTGAAAATTAAAAAAAAAAAAAGTTATTTTTTAAAGACATTGTTATATGGCAACGTTTGTAACGTGTGAAAATGTTCTCTGGAGGGGCGGAATGATTGTTTAAGGAATAGATAAACATAAATATTTAGCTGTTAATGTAAATGCAACTGTTTCATCTGTATGACGCCACGATTTGCGCCACTCACAAAGGCGGAACATGAAAGAATGTTATCTTGGCACGGCAGTATGACTCATACTTAACTCCACTGCTCCCTTCTTTCTATTGGTCACATTTGGCGCCATTCAGGGCAGATCGTGTTACAGTAGTCAGTGGAAAGAAGGGACTGGTCCCGTTCGGCTGTTTCTTTGTGGCGTGTGCAATGGCTTCACGTGGTTGTGTAAATCATTCAGACATATTTTGTTACATATGTGGCTGTTATACGACAGGAAAAAGACAGAGGCAAAATATTACGCCTTTCGTGAAAAATGCTTATTTCCAATACTTCGGCTTTAAACTAGCAGATCAGGACAAATTTGGGTCTCCTCACAATGTGTGCCGTGCATGTGTGGAGGGGTTGAGGAACTGGAAAAGTGGAAAAAGGGCATTAATGTCGTTCAGTGTACCCATGGTGTGGCGGGAGCCAAAAATCACAGTGACGACTGCTACTTCTGCACAGTGAATATCGGGGGCCATACCAGAACCAGTAAGCGTAACATTGTATATCCCAATATCCCATCTGCCATAAGACCAGTGCCTGATAGTGAATCCATCCCTGTGCCATCCCCGTCCAATATCAAGCCCCCAACAGACACCGATTCAGACGGTGATACAAGTGATGAGATGTACCAACCGGACAGCATGGAGGATGAAACCCCAGTGCCATTTACCCATTATGAGCTGAATGATTTGGTTTGTGATCTGAATTTACCTAAAGACGCAGCAGAGCTTTTAGGATCACGAATTCAGGAAAATAATTTGCTATGTCCTAATACGAGAATCTCCTGGTATAGACACCGAGAAGCAGAATTGGTTCCGTTTTTTGCTGAAGAAGGCGGTTTGGTATATTGTCGAGACATTCCGGCAGTCATGAAATACTTCAACATTAATTACAATTCAGGACAGTGGAGGTTGTTCATAGATGACAGCAAATCCAGTTTAAAAGGTGTTTTTTTACACAATACTAACATCCATCCATCCATCCATCCATTCCAGTAGCACATTCTGTGACTTTGAGAGAGACATACGAGAACCTTAAATTACAGCTGGAAAGTGTGCAGTACAGGTTTCATGAATGGTCTTTGTGCTGGGATTTCAAGGTGATTGGAATATTGCTCGGCCAACAAGCAGGCTACACCAAATTTCTTTGCTTTTTGTGTGAATGGGACTCCAGAGCAAGGACGGGACATTGGGTTCGGCAGCAATGGCCAGTCAGAAGTACATTCACACATGGCGAAAAAAACATTGTTTCACTTCCACTGGTTGATCTCTCGAAAATACTGTTGCCACCTTTACACAAAACGTTGTTTAATGAAGCAATTTGTGACAGTTTTAAGCAGGGACAGTAAATGAGTAAGTTTCCATCAATCACGTCTGAAAAAATTAAAGCTGGCATTTTCATAGGTTCTCAAATACGAAAATTAATGGCAGACAACATATTCGAAGAAACCATGAGTGAGTGCGAATTGCGAGGATGACTGCATTCAGAAGTGTGGTACACAACTTTTTGGGGAACACGAATGCTTCAAATTACACCACTTTAGTCGAGGACATGCTGGAATCTTATGAACTGCTTGGTTGCAACATGAGCGTCAAAGTTCACTTTCTTCATGCTCATCTAAATTACTTTCCTAACTATTTTGGTGATTTTTCGGAAGAACATGGCGACCGCTTCCATCAGGATATTAAAGTGATGGAAAGGAGATACCATGGAAAGTGGACTGTACATATGATGGCCGACTATTGTAGGATGTTGAACAGAGACTGTACGGCCGCACACCGAAGACAATCCCAAAAGAGGAAGCTTGAAGGGGAGCCCAGTGGCGAATGTTAACTATGTTTGCTTTTGAATATGTATTTATGTTTATCTATTCCTGAAACAATCATTCCGCCCCTCCAGTGAACATTTTCACACGTAACAAACGTTGCCATATAGCAATGTCTTTAAAAAATAAGGGTTTTTTAAATTTTCATATTTCCGTCATTTGTGAAAAAAACCTGACATGACACGGAATATTGAAGGTCATTTTCGGAATCTGCGCACAAAACTCCATTCAGATACGCCTTTTCATTTAAAAACAACAGAAAAAAGTTGAAAAATTGCAGATCAGTGTAATCTAACCGAAGTAACCTCACCCTTCGGGTTTAGTGGTAACGGAAACTTGTGGATATTGTACACACATACTGTACAGCAATGTTAGGAGTTTGGTTAACGAATTCCTACGCAGTTAGGTGACTCTACTCTTACATAAACGAAATGGATTTTATGGGAACATAGCCAGAATTTTATCGTTTTCAAGAATTTCAATAGGTGCAATGAAATGTGATCTTATTATCAGTTACTTCGTAACAAACGTTTCTCATAATTGTATCAATACTTTGAAAGTAAGAAACAAGTATCTAATGATATACATCAATACATTGAAAATAAGTCTGTGATAAAATGTTTACTTTGGATACCAGGTATTTATTATTTCATTTCATTTTTCAAATCATTTAACACTCGCGAACTTCTATATACAGTATATTAGCTGTCCTGAAGTAGTTGTCGTTCGATATTCTATTTGTAATGAGTATTTTCTAGCATTACGTCTTTTTGACTTCAGTATTCATGCCGTGGAGTCTGGTGATCGCTCCCTCTCAAGGATCGCCGTGCGATGCCTTCCACTTTAGAACTCGAACCCGGGATAACAATTCCTTCAGATTGATTCTCAGTTTAATCTTGCTGTAGTAGTAACGGATATGTTCAAATTTTAAAACATACACTCATCCTTTGATTGCTAAATATTGTCAAAAATCAGTGACTCTGGTTTACACTTGTCAGATTCAGGCAAGTGCCAAATTAATGAGAAATGGCATATGCAACAGATATCCGAGTCCGAAAAAATGTGTATTAAAAATTCCTTTCCGGTATTGGAACTTCGTTAACAGAATCACACTGAACTGTTACAGTTGAGTGAACTGCCCACAAACACAATACATGAAATTTGCTCGGATATTTCTAGCTACATCGCCTACTTGCGATAGTGCAATTTACATTTTGTAGCGATAACGTGGTAGATTTAGTCATTGTAGCTGATAAGATCTGCGAAATCAGTGATTTCGAAACTTCAATTTATCCACTGCTTCTCTTTCATCTGATGGGACAATTGTTATGCGCGCGTAATTAGGAGCACGGCATCAATCGAAGGTAGCTGAACTTCATTCTAAAGTCGCCAGGTATCTCCGATCTAAATTTCGCTGAAACACAGGTGAAAGATACCGTTGCTCGTCATCAACCGTCGGCATTAGGAATCCTGGCAAAAGAGAGCGTCACAATGGAATGCCTTATTGTCACCCATCATTCCACGAGAAATGTGAAACATCAAACTTATACTTCTTGGAAGTTATAAAGCGATGAATGCTACAGCCAGTGAAGGCTACTCTAAATAGAGTTTCGTTGGATATTATATTTACCAGAATAATATACTTTGTCGAGCAAAAGATGTTATTTCTGTATTTCTGTTTTTGGCCCAAAGCTAATGAAGCCTGAAAAGCGGCAATTATTTGTTCAGTTACACATACAAAAGGTGAGTGGTTGCTATGGCAACCGGTAATTAATGATGAATGTTTTCAGGAACTTTCGTGAAAGCAGTAGCTTAACTTCCGATTCGAGCAGATTTCCTTCAGCATTTGGGATTGACGGAAAAAATTAAAAAAAAACATGTTGGTACAATAACTAATATCAATAAAATAGGCCAAATTGCTCGCACTTCCGCAAGTGGTATTGAATCTAAATTTTGAAATTCAAATTTTCAGATTTACTTCGTGAAATTTTGAAACTCATCTAATTCTACAGATATTCTACTATTCACTTAATATAATAATGTACTTCGTTCTTATTGGTACCAGTGGGCATCCAATTTACTTCGGGCCAGGAAGATTTTCATCCGACCACTTCACAGCCTTGAAGAAAAAACCGAAGATTGATTACTTACTGTTTTCGTGGAATTTGTAGACTTCTCAGAAATTGTTGAACTAGTTCCCTCCACATGGCTCCGAACATATCTGGTAATTGTAGTACACTACAAGTGTTTGAATGCACTCACCTTTCCAAAAAGTTATTCAGTTATGTACGTTCAAAATGACACTCAATTTATATATTCAAATACAATTTTAAACCTTAATTCTGGAAGAAACTCATTTTCAGTTACTGATTAATCCACCAGTCATCCCAGAAACAGAAGTAATTATATCGTTTGAATTCTCCGAATTCTTCTGCATATCTTTTGGACTTAGAAGGTTTGGGCAAACATTTCGCTGATCATAAAATGCCTTTCGCAAGCGATGGACGTTTGAAAAGCGCCTCTGGAAGACTTTCTTTTTCTTCAAAAACCCTTTATTAATACCCCATACGTGCACCAGACACTCCCTGTCAGTGAACTACCACCGGCTTGTCTCTTTCCAACTCGACATGAAAGGTCCATGGCTTCATAAGCTTTACGCCAGATTGTCACTCTCTCGTCGGATGTATGCAGACAAAATTAGGATACATCACTCAAGGCTATCCTTGTTCTGTTTTCTGTGCTCCATTGTCAGTGTGGTTGTGCCCCGGAAAGGAGTTGAGCCAGCAGTTTTGTCTTTAAGAGTAGCACTCTCTTCGGCCTGGTGCGCCGAACTATAAAGATTTAAGAGTAAGTTGCACTATCTTTAAACTGATATGACGACTTGATCCACTGTTCAAATTGATGGTGATTTGTGATTTTGTTGTGCCCCTCTCGGTTCAAGAATAGCGGTTCAAAGGACGTATCTTACGAGCTGTCAAGTCTGGTAATCCGAAATTCATTCGGGAGCCTGTTCTTCTTCCAGAAGTTTCATACTCCCGAAACACTTTAAACACTGAAACACGGAAAAACTACAGTGTTGACGCTTTCTAAAATGGAGTGACCCATTCTGAGGACAACTGGAATCTTCCTTCTGTCAAAAGGAATCCAAATCACGAATTATTTCCGTCCCTTCGGTAATGGGGAGCTATTTAGGAAGCAGCTTTGGGTGAAGTCTATATTTAACTACAGTTACGGCAGGGAATTCGCGGTGATTCTATACTAGCAGCCGAACATTAACAGAACTTCTGCTATCACTAATTCAAAGAGAATGTAGTCTATTAGTTTTGCATATCATATGATACTGCGTTATAGTCTAACCAAATTTGTTTTTCTCTTTGAGACTTCATCACAGATTCCAATTGACGGAATAATCTGAAAATCAGTACAGAGCGTCTTTGACGTATGTCCCGAATTCAGTCACACACATATGCCGACAAGTTAACAGGATGATATTCTGTTCCAAAGATTCAAATTTTATCCTCGAACTATTGAAGGACTACGAAGCAGTGCGTGCAAATATATGATTTCGATATCTTATGACATGTTATAAACACCAAGGCTGTTCTATTGCCCATTTTGGTTTTCAAATGACGACAACTTATGTATTTTGTTAGGTATAATGTTTAAAAAACATATATATATATTATCACTTATTGTTTCTGTAAGCAAATTTTTCTCCATTTTACATCTCAATTTTGATATTTTCAAATGTGTTAGGTTCTGGCCTTTCACCGGTTTCCCAATTCATTTTTGTTTTCTGAGAGGAAAGCGCAACTAAAATAAATTCAAAAAAGAGTAAAAAGATATATTACCTAATGGAGTGGTTTTCAAAATGTATGCGCAGAATTACGGGCCTCTGCCGCGATAAAACACAATTTTTTTTAAAGGGGAAATACAGGGTGATTGTGAACTCCTTTAACATAACGAGAGGGTTGATAGTACACATAAAGACGAACAATATTTGCAAAGGAACCTAGGGCCGCATTCCACTCCTTGTGCCAGAAAAGAGCACGTTCGGAAAACGTCCAGGAGGCACACGCAGTTCCAACTAGTGCATGAGAAGCACAAGATGCAAATGAGGTGCGCTGAACACGTGCGTAGGCGGTGAGGAGCAAACATATAAAAACGCAGCCGAACCCGTTCAGCGATATTACTGTGTGAACCTTACATGAGAATTAACGTATACGTCTTACTGGCGCAGTGTCCCGTATGTCCTTATAGCAAATGCTTCCCGGTCAGTTGCATGATGTTCCGTTCATCACACAGAGGGACATGTGGTTTATGCATGATGGGGTCCCAGCACACTTTGTCACAGAGGTCCAATACTTCCTAAATGCGAAATATCCCGCGCGGATGATTGGCCGCGGTGGACCTGTGGTTTGTCCTACGTGCTCCACTGACCTTAATCTACTGGACTTCTTTTTCTGGGTGCACATGAAAATGTAGGTGTACGAGGCACCTTAGGACTCTCTGGAAGATCTTGTTGCGCGAATTTTTGTTGATGCGGACAAGATCAACACCACAACGGGAGTCTACGAGAGGGTGCGACAGTCGTTCAATCGCCGCTGTGGACTGTGTAAAGACACCCTTGAACGCCAGTTTGAGCAGCTCCTGTCAGTTTTTCTCTGATGGGATTGGATTGTGCAACTCATAAATTAGGTATGTCGCTTTTCTTTCACTGTTGAATGTTCAACGTGTATATGTAACTTCACTCTTTTCTGGCTTTAGGAGTGCCAGAAAATATTCATCTTTTTGTGTATTAGCACCCCTCTCGTTTTGTTAAAGGAGTTTACAATCACAATGTATAAAATAGGTGTTAAATATTTTCAACAACGTTACTTATGAATAGAGGAGGAACATGTATATTGCAAGTATACTAACTGGAATGGTTAAAAATAATGATTAAATAATTACGTTTTCATAATTCAAAGAGAAAAATGGGCTTGTTTACTTTTGAAGAATTGTTAAATACGGGGACTGATCGGAAACAAACTTCACGTAGTTCTTGATCAAAAAGAAAAAGTTGCTCCCGTTCCTCATTTTTAATGTTGGCCAATGCGGAAACTATCTGCTCGCATAAGTAGACTGTCGAAAACTGTTGTAGTGTAGATAGAATATCTTCTGAAAACACTGAGATCTCTGTTTCTGCCTAACCCCAGAATTGAAGTAGTGTTGTTTACCTAAACTTGAGTTGAAAAGCTCGATCAGCCTGAAGATCTGCCAACTCTTCTGCCTCTTTTATCGATAGATATTTTGTCTGCTTTGTTGAGATACACAACACAGATAATTATATAATATGGCAAGCATCCAAACAAGACTGTCTAAGCAGCCCAATTTACATCCGTTTATGCTACTTTTTAACATCATACTCATCTTAATATCGTCAAAGGAGTGACATGTAGGATTACGTGAAGGGGATCGTAGTCAGTAATCGTTGTGATTAAATAGCGGCTTTGACATGAACTTCTAATACCAAAGAACAGGACTGTCACAAACCGATTAGATGGTTAACCTGTAACTATATTAGCGCTGTGTTTCTCAGTGTAGCCATTACATTATCAGTAATAAATAAACAAATGTGACAATGTAGATATTTCAAATGAACCCGAGATAAAATAAATAAAATTACCGACTTTAAATACATATTATTCGAAAAATGGTATATATTACATTTACGTTGAATGCATTATTTGAAAGATCTCCAAGCAAATGGAAAAACATGCATCAGATATTTCAAATTTACAATACTCACCGTCAATAAAGACTGCTGGTTTAATGTAGTTGTGCCGTCATAAATATAAAATTTGTTTATTTTTTCTTGTTGTTGTTTTTTGAATCTTTTCTTTACCGGAACACATTTGAGTTAAACATTTCCTTGCAACGAGCGCTATTCATACATTCAGGAGATCTGGGGCGCTGGCCCAAAAGCTGGTTCAAGCATTTTTTTTTTTTTTTTGTTTAACTCGATCTTCATCTAGTGCCTCTTTTTAAAGATAAAGCATCTAACCTTTAAATATGGTAAATGCGAAGTATTCAATTGGTCTTGACTTTCCAATGTATATGTATAATTTTTTCGGAAGAATTTTCTGTAGACGAAGTATCACAAATTATTTTGTGTCCCTAACATGAGATGCTTTTCTTCTGGAACTATAGTTTCGCAATATACATGTACTTACCTCTTCCTGTTACTTTCTTAAACATTTCGCAGCTGAAAATGCTTTTGAAAGCCAACACCGTTGTGGAACTTGTCTCTTCATGTACAGAAATGAAAATCTCCTAAATTGTTTAAAAACGTAAATATGTTTTTACCACATTTATGAGATTTGAAGTTGAAATTTGTGATTTTTAACAGCAAATCAAACGCGCAAACAGGGGCTCCGAACGGGTAGATATCACATTTCATGTTCATTCAGTACCCACAGATATGTTGTGTTATGTTATTCATCTTTTAAAAACTGTTTTCAAATTAATATAACCGTAACGTGTACCAACAATTTAGAAACGCAAGTACCAGTGAAAGTAGAAATTTGAAATTTAAATTGAAAAAAGGAACTGAAAAACTCAATTTTGTGACAGTCATTAAAGAACTCATTGGTTTTCAAATTTCAGAAATTTCTTCCAAAAATAGTTGTCATAAATAAAATTGTAGTTCAAATAACTGCCACCACAGGTAGTCGTTTTCCAGTAATAAATTAGGGAGTTTTCTTCCCCCTTTCTACTTAGCTTCCGTGTCACTTTCCTATCGGGTACCCTTGCCCAAATCTTCTAGCTTCCTATTTCTAAGGGTTGTTTAAGACACTCCCTACCTAAAATCTTTTACATATGCACATGATCAATTTAGTGCCACCGTCAAAAAATTATGTATTTGTAAGGAGGAACAAATTTTTCCCCACGACAAAGAAAAGACTTAAGTTTCGCTGCTTTTTTCTGAGTGGAATTACAAATTGAGATACAGAAAAAACCATGTTTCTCTTTCCTTTGGAAGAACATGTCAATTGACATGCATTCGTGGGTATGTATTGGATACTTATCAGAAAATTATTAAGTGTACTTGTCAGTATTCCTACGTAAGAAGCGCAACAAACTCGCGAAGATAACAGTTTCAAATAGCTATCACCTGCGAAGAGTACATGCATGCTATAAACCATCGATTTTAAAATAAAATTTCAAATTTTACACATACATAATATTTATCCTGAAACAATAGTTCGAATACAAACAAAAATATATTTTCAAGATTTATCTTCTTTATTTTACAGAATTAAAAACAGTAGCATAACATTCACTTGAATATTCCTTTTCTCTGGGGATTTCTTCAACTGCTGTACAATTTTGAAAACTTTATGTTTTCTTAGTCAGTAGCCACGACAAACACACCTGCGAATGTTCTCTCTGTAGCAAATCACGAAACAATTGAAATGTTTCAAATGATTTTTTCATGAGTGGGTCTGCAATGCGCATCAATATCTACCTTTCGTCAAAGGAACTGCCATCCGACATATGTGACCCTCCACAGTAATAAGGGGTACCTGGGTCAATAAACACATTTTTAGATATCGATATATTATGATTCTACATGCCTTTAGGTTTCAGGAAATCCAGCTGCAATGAGGGAAGAATTAATTTAATACCTAAAATTTGAAAATAGCATGTATTAACATTAAATTGTAGCGGAAAACAACGTTGTCAGTAGTTGGATATGCATACAATTGATTTGCTTTAAACAACACCAGGTTCTGTGTGACAACTTACTTTATATTATTTCTTCTGATCAGGACATGTCCTTTTATCATGAAAATAACTGTCCACATTTTCGTTTTCATGTAGTTTTATCAACGAGAGGCACTTCACCACTTTTTGAAGGTAGAAGGTTACTAATTGCTGATGTTTGTTTGCTTCGGACACCTTTCTTTGAATTTTGTGCGAGTGGTTTAGGGCAGGAGATGCTTGCATCAAGTTTTGATGAGCAAAGTGGTTCCACCTTTTCATACAAATACCATTGCCTGGCTGGTGTTAAACCTATGGGCTCAATGACTTCAGGTCTACCAATTAGAATGTCAACGTTTCAACATCTCCACTTCCCACATTTTGAGATAAATCCTCATCAACTGCCACTAAAACAGTTAAATAATCGTCTACGCCGTAAACATTCCTTCCTAAACTCACCAAAAAATCACTCATTCTGAGCAAAATATTACCAAATCTAACTCGCTGAAGTCTACTCATGTGAAACAGACCAACGGCATTGTCAACAAACATCAAGGCGTTTGCTCATTGCATTCTGGGAGAAGCCGAAGAGGGATAATCGTCTAGTAGAGATCAACGAGTGCTGATCGCGCTATGCAGTGTCTGTTTTCCGTGCCTGAGAGTCAGACCTCACTCACCTGAGTTATGGCGCAGTGTTGCGAAATAAATGGCTTTTCTCGAAACACGAATTGCCGGATGGTAACACCTTTTTCTAAGGAAGGTCACAACTCTTCAGTATCTGTATGCATTAATGTGTGATTTCATTGTAATTCAGATCATTCCACCTTCCTATAAACCCTATCCTGCTCATCAAAATTTACTTCTTGGGGTAATCATATTTTACTGGAAAGAACTACATAAATTCATCATTTTGGCTTTCATCTTTAGTACGATGACACAAATTTTCTCAAACGTCCGGTACTCCCTAGAGTCAATCCAAGAGAAAGCCTCATATTTTACTTTGTCTAAAGAACCAATCCAAGAAAAAGCCTGATATTTTACTTTGTCTAAAGAATCAATCCAAGAGAAAGCTTCATATTTTACTTTGTCTAAAGAATCAATTCAAGAGAAAGCCTCATACTTTACTTTGTCTAACTGGATAAAACAATTATAAAATGAATCCTGTTTTATTTTTTGACATGCTGCCTGTGGCAAATACATCCCTGCTAAAATATATATTACATGAGGCTTACTAATTCCCATGCCAATTATGATGCATTTCATTGGCTTTTTCCTGCAGTGATTCTTGAAGCTGTGAATGATTCCTGGAGCGAAAGGTTTAATCATTGAAGAAACTTTAGTTGAAATATATAATATGTGAATCACTGTTAAGTTTCTCATTTTTGGCGGCACTGTACAATTTTCAATAATCAATAATGTCTTTCTTCTATTATTTTAAATATTTTGTCAAACTCCTGAACCTATTCTTAGGTCTTCCATGCTTTCTTTTGGAACTTGCACGTCGCGGATAAAGGTTTTACACCTTTGAAAAACACGTTTTCTGTTAAATAGCGATCATAAAAAGGAACACTTCAGTCACTGACATATTTTCATCTAAAAGGACAATGATTTGCTGTTTTTCTCGATTTTTGATGCTGCATCGTTTATTTCAAAGATCAAGAGTTATTAGAGGCACTTTCACCATACAGTTTTTGAATGAATGTCAGTGTTGTACTTTAAAGATTTGAATCCACCAACCTGAAGCTTTGAAATTTGGATCAACATTTGTTTTTACCGTCACTGTTCGGCAACTTTCGTGGGCATATTGGCGAAAATCGTCATATTAAAGGAGTGCACATTCTTATCCACTTAATGGGTATTTTCTCCAAACCTGGAACATTTTTTAACCTGTTCCATGAAAGGGTTGCAAAAAATACTGAATCCGTTGGCGATTTAAATCATCTGCCGATTTTAGAAGATCGAGATCATAAAGGCAGCACTTTCGTTTTGTCAAATTCACTGGGAAAGTGAAAAAATAACACCAAGAAGGAATTGGCGGACGATCACGAAATTTATACACTGCCGGACAATTGCTAAGGACGGATGAAAATAGCAACGATAGCAACCATAAAATGGAAGGCAGGAAAATGTGGAAATTAGCATAAGTGCGGGACACAGTAAGGCGTGTTGTGCGTATGCAAATTTTGGATTGCCGAACTTGTTCGTGACGTCATAGCGCTGATAAGAGATATAAAGGATTTGACGCGTATTGACCGTTGTTGTTCAAACGCAAAGTTGAAAGGGAAAGAATCAATTGACGAACTTGCAATTTTCAGTATGTCTTCCCTACATCACCTAGATGATTTTACGCGTGGCCGTATTATTGGCAAGATTGAAGGAGAGCGAAAAATAACAGATGTTGCCAGGGAGTTCGACGTCAGCCACAGGGTTGTTTCAAGGCTTTGGAAATCATTTCAAACAAATGGAGAGTGTAGCAAACGTCACGGGGGAGGTCGTGTTTGCAGTACGACACCTGCAGAAGATCGGTACATAGTGCTATCAACAAAAAGACACCGGCGCAGCACAGCTAGTGAGGTAGCAAATCAGTTTATGGCTGCTACTGGCAAGCGGATCTCCCAAAAACTGTCGCCAGACGTTTGCATGAAGGAGGACTATACGCCCCCGTCCTGTTCTGTGCATCCCATTGTCCAGACGTCACCGTACCGCCCGTTTGCAATGGTGCCATCAACATCGCAGTTGGACTGATAACGACAGATCTGCTGTCCTCTTCTCAGATGAGAGTAAATACAGTCTATCGTCTGATTGTCGACGACAATTGATCTGGCGTGATAGTGGTACTGCATATTGTCCAGCAAACATACAGGAAAGGGACCGATATCCGACATGTAGTGTCATGGTATGTGCTGGCATCATGATCAATGGCCGTACGTCCCTCTATGTGCTTCCAACTGGGACTATGACTGGCCAACGATACATTAATGATGTTCTGCTACCTTATTTTCGCATGTTCCGTGGTGCTGTCGGTGATAGATTCATCTTCATGGACGACAACGCAACATGTCATCGAACAGTCGCTGTCCAGGAGTGTCTTGAGAGCGAGACCATTCAACGCCTCGTATGGCCAGCACGTTCTCCAGATCTGAATCCCATTGAAAATGTGTGGGATGCTTTGGGGAGGAGTCTTGCTGGTCTCCAATGCCCTCCAATAAACAAGGACACCCTCATCCGTGCACTGACAGAGGAATGGGATAAATTACCCCAACAGCTGCTTGATAATGTTGTGCAAAGCATGACACGACGTGTGGAATCTTGCATCGCCCTCCATGGTGGCCATATCCCGTATTTACATCTGACGCCGGAACGCCTGCGGACAGTAATTAAATTTTTTTCACGTTTACGTATTCTGCACAAAATGGCCTGTTTGTCCCTTGAACACGTTCCAAAGCCTTCTGAATTTCAGAGCACAATAAATTGTATTCCTTGTAATGTCCTGGGATTCTGACATTATTTTATTTCACTTGGCATCCAACCACAATTGATTTCTTATGCGCTATATAGCCGTTTATGATCCGTCCTTAACAATTGTTCAGCAGTGTATATGTTAATGGGATCGAATTTACGTAGGTGTGATGTTAATTTCGGGACCAACCGGTGAGCGCTTACGCTACAGCACGGCATAATATGCAAATTATCGTCGGTGGTATTTAAGGAGTACGGCGAAGTGAATGTAATCCGTCGTCGGCGTACGGACACGTGCGAAGACCCTGAAGAAGCTGCAATGCCAGGACATGGAAGACGTGTAGGATTTCAGCAGTTATCGGACTTTGAGCGAGGTCGTCTAGTCGGACTCCGAGAGTGCCGGGTGGTCGTATCGTCGTATTGCGGAGCGAATTGGACGGGAAGTATCGGTGGTGTTACGATGGTGGGGTACGATGGTCCGAGGAACATTCCCACACGAGAAGACGTGGAACTGGGAGTCACAGACGGACTGATGAGCGGACTGATCGAAGCATAAGAAGAGCGGCATTGTCAAGCAGAACATCCACTGGGACGCAAATCCGAGCTGCCGTTGCACCTGAGGTGACAGTGGGAACAATCCGCAACCGTCTACTGGATGCAGGACTACGTGCACGTGCGTCTCTGACATATGTACCTCTGACTCCAGTCCACCATCAGGAACGGCTGCAGTGGTGTCGCCAACGTCTGCACTGGAGAACGCAATAGCGATCTGTCGTGTTCAGAGATGAAAGCAGATTCTGCTTTTGAGCCTCTGATGGCAGTATGCGTGTTCTCAGACCTACAGGGGAGTGTCTCTACCCTTTCTTGCATCCGCCAGCGACACACAGGGCCTACACCTCTTCTCCTGGTGTGGGGAGCTGTCAGCTAGCACTCCCGTACACAACTAGTGTTTGTACCGGGTACGTTAAACAGCACCTCCTACACCAACAACATCATTCAGCCCATTGTTGTGCCACTTGTAAGGTCGGTCCATCGTGATGCTTTCCGGCAAGATAACGCACGGCCACACACCTCACGTGCAACGCAACATGCACTTTAGGGTGTGAGACAACTTCCATGGCCTGCACGTTCACCGGATTTGTCCCTCATTGAGCACGTGTGGGATTTTATGGGACAACGACTTATCCGATCTCCACGGCCAGCCCCGACCATCCCTGATTTACGAGTCCAGGTTGAGGATGCTTGGAACTCAATACCCCAAACGTACATCCAACATCTGTACGATAGACTCCATGCCAGAATTGCACAGTGTGGCGCATTTCATGGCGGTTCAACCTCGTACTAACCATGTTCCATGGAAATGTTATTTTTCAGTTTACCAGCAAATACAGCTGTATTTTGCCATAATGTTTTGATCACGTTATCCTCTGTATTCCGCCATTATGCTGTACAAATTTCGTTGGTATCAGACGTCTCCTTCCTGGTGTTCTTTTTTCACTTTCCGCCAGTGTAATTTCCCGATCTTTGTTTTGTTAAGTCAGTTTTTGTCAACGTCGTTCAAATCCTCAACTTTCTTGTTAACTGAGAAAGCAGTGTGTTTTATTGGAAAACGCATTGCAAAGCTGATGTTACAGCACGTATGCAAATTGGAATCAGAAGGCAAGTGGAACAGCTACAAGCGGAAGACTCCAAAACGTAGTAAGAACGTCCTGAAAGTGACGCCTTCTCCAAAATAACTTTTGAAATGTTGAAGTGATTTTAATGAAACTGCACTGACATGTGCTATAATTTATGATTAATGTGGGAAAACTATTTCATAATCGGAAATAAAAATCATGAATGACAGAGAAAAGCAGCGAGCTGTATTGCAATAACACGAAAAAGTGTGATGTGAAGCTCCAGAAATTCCCAGAATATTCCTGGCGGTGTATGGTGCTGCCTCAACCAAAGCTGGTGATTTTCAAAGTTGGATGAAGAAGTTTCGAGATTGAGAAATTTAAGTGTCGGACAAACAACGGAGTGGAAAAGCGTGAACTGCAGTGAGAGATGCCATCAGGCAACGCGTGAAAGACTTTATAACAGATGATTGTCGGGTAGCCATCCAGGAGCTGTGTGATGCAATTCATTGTGGTCATGGTGCTATAGAAATTTTAATTGGGGATCTGGAGTACAGAAAAAATTGTTCAAAGTGGATCCCAAGAAACCTAACCGGTGACTAGTATGAGCACAGGTTGGACATCTGCCGGATTAACTTGTACTGTTATGAGTGGAAGGGTGAGGTGTTTTTCTCTAATGTTGTGACAATGATGAAACCTGGGTGTTCTTTTATAACCCAGACACAAAACATACGTCAATGGAATGCCACTGCACATCTTCACGTCTACAGAAAAAGGTAAAAGCAACTCGTTCCGAAGGAAAAGTGATGGTGACAATTTTCTTGGGAAAGCGTGCTGTCATTTAAACTGATTTACTTGAACGGTGTGCAACAATAAACAGTGATCACTATGTGCATACATTGAAGAAGAGGTCAAAAGGAAAAGACGTGACATTCCACTTCGCAATGTTGATTTACACCATGTTAACTCACGACCTCACACCTTGTTGAAGGTTTCACATGCTATTGCCAAATGAGGTTGACGGTGATTGCCCAACCACCTTACAATCCTGAATTCGCTACCTCAGACATTTTCCTGTTTCACATTTAGAAAATAGCTCTCCGTGGGGAACTTTTCGGCGATGTGACAGACGCTAAAATGGCTGTGAACTCAAGGGTGAAACGATAGCCTCAGGAACTTTTCGAAAAAGGATTTTACCAATGGGATCAAAATTGGCGGAAATGTATAAAAAATGATGGAGAACACTTTGAATAGGCTAGAAGTATTAACAATGTGTCCAAGTATTTTTTTGTTTCACATTTTGCTGCTACAAATAAAAACTTGATGAGGGGCGAGGCATTAATTTCATTTCAGGATGCCTTTTATAAGAATAGTCAGTCGTGAAGCAAAGTCTTACCTTTCACTGTTTGGAGCAGCGCTTGTCATTTCCTGTGTTTAACTGTGCACGAAGGAATGGTTTATCTATTCACCCTCTTCGAAGTTCAGGTGGTTTTGAATCGGTCTTCTTTGTTGACCATAAAACATCGAATTTCGCTTAGTTTTTCGTTACCTGATCCTCTTTATTGTGGTCACTGTAAATAAACGCTTACACCTTCTTTGGTCGTTATACGGAGAAGAAAGTAGTATTGCACTCTAAGCAAATGAATGCAGAAACTTGATAAAGGGTAGCTAAAAAGTGCGACATTACATTGAGAGTGCACTTTAATTCATTTAATAATATGTTTGATAGAAATTATGTTTTACTTAAATTATCTATTATAAAACGACCATTATATTTAGATTGAAAATACCTACTTGAAAAATAAATGGCATGGCTCTTTTCAGGTTTTGGACAGTGTTTTAATAATGCTCATTTTCATTTATGATACAAGACAACAAATAATTAAAAAGGTTATGCTCCTCCCCGTCAAGATTAAATAATTCGTTTCGTTTTATAGATTTCGAGATGCTGAATACGAATATCTCCCAGAAAATGCCAAATTGGCTACAGTTTTAGGGAGATGCACTGTAAATTCCTTATACGTACTTAGCGTATGTACTGGTAAATTCTAGGTCCGACGCAACTTTGCCTGACACTTGTATCACTGCTCAGGATCGTGTCTAGTGGACGTCAAACAGTAGTTAGCCAACATTGAAATGGACACTTTCCCTGATATATTTTCCCCGATGTTACCTTCCTGGGCTTTTGTGCTAAGTGGTATGAATCTGTGTGCAAATTAGTGTGCATTTTTGCGATACGCTTGAAAGTAATTAGCCATACGTTTGATACAAGCAATATACAAATAAATCCCACCTGTGGAATAAAATACCTGGGAGCATGTTATATCATAGTGAAAATAAGGACTGTGTTTCGGTACATTTCAATCAATATAATTAATGATCAGGGTAAGTGTAAATAAAAGGTAAGATATCCACATCTCCAATGGCTGAGATTCCGTTGAAATATGCTATCGCTTTCCTTTCCTTGAAAATGAATACATTGAACGTACAAAATTAAGTTTTTATAGGAAGAGAAGTTTGGTATACGAATGCCATAGGTGAATTAAAATGGAAACAGTTCCTCTCTTTCTCAACGAATTTCATAAATTTAGCAAAACACTTTCATTACTACGGTACGGTTGATGTGTACATAAAAATTGCCCCTACGAAATTGAAAAAAGCCTGTGTGTTTTTCAGGATGGTTTCTTAATATTTTCCCATTCATTATTTACTCTGTCAAGAGAGAAAAGTGAATTTGCTTATATGATTTACTATGAATTTACTTCCGTATTTATCTCATTAAAAAATTATATATATTTTTCATTTTAATGAAACAAAAGGCTTTAAGGGATGTTTTAGAAGGAATCTTTCTGATAAAATAAGTTATTTAGCATTTTAATCTTTTCGTGTGTTACATACAGGGTGGCTCAAACAAAACTGTACCGATAGTGGCCCAAACAATTCTATATCTACGTTCGACAACGATTGGGACAAACCTATGAAATCAAAGTGTTCGATTCATTTGTTTCTACTTAGTTACATTTCATGCGACACTGGGGTTTCGGTGACAGGGAGCACTAGCCCTTCCCATCATGCCCTTGAATACAGAGCAGAGATTATGAAACTTGGAGTGTGTGATTATCGTCAGTCCGGAGGAAATTTCTGCTTGAGGAGTAGAACATTTATAGCACCTTATTCAGGACGATCTACATTAGAAGCAGTTTTAATGGAAATTCCTGAAGTCAACATTTCCATTCCATGAACTGATATTCAGAAACTCAGAAATTGCGAGAAATGACTGAGGCAACTTTTTCCTGGGATCTTGATGTGACTGCTACTTAAAAACATTTAGCGAAATGCAAGCCTCTGCTACAGTAGTATCAAAGAAAAAGAAAAACTTAGAAATTGCAGAAAAAACAATTGAGCAATAATTTTTTTAAAAGTTTAATGTTATTACGCACATATGTCTGCCAACTGACAGGTTACCCTAAAACCACACCAGTATCATGAGATCATTTTGAAGTTAAACTGATGGGGTTAGATATAAATGGAGCGATTAGAGGAATTAATCAAAATACACTATTTCTATTCTTTCCCATTACATAATTCCGTGCATTCTGGGCTTGCTAAATTTCTATGTTTAAATCTCTTACGTATGCCAGATATGGTTAATAACCCTAATTACTTCGATGGAACAATGTATTTATTAATATGTTTGTCTCAGTAGTCTTTCCACGAAATATTGCACTGGCACATTGAAAAGGATTTGAATTCGGTTCTTTCTAAAATTCTTCACGTACAGCTAAAAATATGGTTTGGTATAGTAGTAATATTGTGAAGACCAGTATGTCATAATGTCTTTAAAAATAGTGTTTAATCAATGCATCCTTCCAGTGCTTACGTACGGAGCACAGACTAGGACCTTAGCTGTAAAAGACATACAAAGATTTCAGACAACTGAAAGATGCATTGAGAGATGCATGCTTGGTGTAACCAGGAGAGATAAGAACAGGAACTCACGGATAAAGAAATGGCAATAGGCAGGACATGTTGCTAGAAGAACGGACCACTATCTGGGCTGGATTTTGCAGCAAGACAAGTGAAACTGCATATGAATGCAGAATAGCAGCCAAAGTTTAAGTTTG
Organism: Macrothele yani; assembly: GCA_039090855.1. NCBI lineage: Eukaryota > Metazoa > Arthropoda > Arachnida > Araneae > Macrothelidae > Macrothele > Macrothele yani. The sequence goes on from CM077034.1 coordinate 139,409,790, forward strand.
TTGCAATAAACTAATCTCACACTGTACTTTGTTGTTCGAAAGTAATTATATTTGGAAAAGATTCACCTCAAATAAAATTTTCAGCTAAATTAAACGTAAAGCAAATCAATTGCATTAGTTTTAAGAATTACAAGAACAAGTGATTTACAAAGTATTTATAGAACGTTAAACTATGTAGATTAAAAAAGAAGTAATTGTTCCGATCGTTGACCGATTGTAGCTTAACGCGTTTAAAATGATCATTGGCTTTTTCACCTTTTTCCGATCGCATTTGTAATTTCAATTTAGTTTCAACCCAATCGTGATGGCTTTTCTTTTTTTTTTTTTGATACATAATCACCACTTGCATCACAGTTACGCTTTGGTTCCAATATTACGAGGGTAAAAACAAAATAAATCTAAAACCAAATACTGTAACACAGACGAGACACGGTTAACAGTAACGTTTTCCGACTGAAAAGATCGAAAGCTTGGTCGTATCACAGGCCCATCAGACTGCGAGCCAACAAACCTATGTAATGCGCAATGTTTTGATACGCATAGAAAGGTAGCGCCGGCTTGTAATTAGTGATTACATATCGGCCGAGGGACTATAGCATGTCAACTCTTTTGTTGCCCCACGGTTTCATTCTTAGCACCGTGTAGCAGGACTTTGTAATTTCTTTCTTTTTTCATACCCTTTTTTGCGGTGCACAGCCAAGACAGATCAATGTGCCGCCTACATTATCTGCCAAGCTCAGGATTTCAGCATCGAGCAGATAATTATTTTCCTAATTATGTTGATCCACTTATACATAGCTCACACTCAAGGTGTGGAGATCTAGTGGCGTCCTCTGAGACACAAACTAATAGAGGGAAATTAAAAAAAATAATTTTGTCGACCATATTCTAGAATATTTATTCCGATGCAATTGTTGCCTTTAATTAGAACACTGCCTTAAGGTTTTGATTCTCATCATGAGACAGGTCTTTTCTGGCATGTAAACAATTTATTTTGAAATCACTTAACCAACTGACTTTAAATTCACGTAATGAACTGATTTATTCTTGCAGATGAGCACTATATCAATCACGAGGAAACAAAACTTTTCCGTCAAAATAAATGTTTTCGAGTGGGAACAGAATTCACATTCATGGAAGTCCTTTTCATGGTCATCTATTATAGTCGTGAAATTGGGTAATTACAGAACTGACACTTTGCGTCTTTCACAGTGTCCGATGATGGCAGCAAAGTAGCACTAACCAAATCGAAGAGAGCAAGCCCGTTTTGGAAGAACATCCATTTCAGCCTCTCTTCCGCCGCATCGTGCCGTGGGAGCGCGACACAACTGAGGATAAAATTAGAGAGCATAGGTAGAATTTCTAAGCAAAAGTCTTATTTTAAAAAGTATTGAAAAATATTTCAATCAAACATAACCTGGACACTTCTTCTCAATAACTACAAATGCCTAAATAACAATTAGCTTCTTATTTCTTTAATTCAGTTATTTTAATTATATTTACCTACTCATTACGTTTTCTAAAAATGACCAACAAAAGAAAGGAAGAACAGTTTTGGCTAATGTGTTTCTTTATAGGAAACATGCGAAATCAAATGCTAACCCAAGCTAATTTTGTAAGTCAATTTAACTGCATATCAAAGTTCATCCAAGGAAAACGGATGCTTTTAGACTTCAATGATGTCTTTTATTATTCTATCAGCACACACGTGTGTTTTTTCTCTTCAATGAAGTCGTTTATTATTCCATCAGCACACACGTGTGTTTTTTCTGTTTTTTCAATTATCTTAATTCCGTTGTTGAATTATATATAACGCATACTGGCACAAGGAGTCTCACCCTGGGAAATGGGTAAACAAAGCCCAACACGTTAAACGTCATAAGAACATCCCACAATGTGTAACGTCTTTTCCTATTTTTTGGTAGAAGAAAACGTTAGGATGGTTTATAACTACTACCAACTTTATGACTCTGTCTTCCTGCACAGCTATTTTATCTTCAATAACTAACTGAGCTTACAGAACCATACTGTTACAATGGATCCCAAGATTTGTATTCATAGTTGTTATTAAAGTTGAAAAAGTGTATAATAATGTAAACGTAACTCCCTTTGTAACTAAACCTTAATCATAAATATCATGAATGTTGCTGCTGCCAAACGGATTTAAAATGGATGGTTGGAATCGTACTCTGTAACAAACTTGCAAAAAATCATTTTACGGCACATTTCTGTAATCTAAGAACAGATTAATTTATGATATCATTTATGATATATAATTTTAGATATCTAGACGTCTGCGTCAGCAATTTGGCATACATAATAACGGGAAGTAAATTGTAATCATGGAATTTTAAGGGATTATCTTTCAGATGCAAAGGCTTAAATGTAGTTCCAGTGTATTGCTGCGCGACATATGCATACGGCCAGCTAACATCCAATATCAGAAATCAAAATAAGTAGCTTATCATGTACTGCATACGAATTATCTTACAAACTAAAATAATCATTTTAAATCTTTAAGAATACGAGTTCGTTTAATGCAGTAAATTTCTAAAAATTTCTCTGCTATATGAATTCAGAATTATTAATAAATTCCACATTTGGTTAAATTTTACCCATCAATTCATTCTTTCCTATCGGCTGCTCGTTTCGAATTTCTTCACTTACCTGTATCTCTCGGCATGTGCAGATTTCTGCGTAAGCGAACTGCGCACGATACTAAATTTGCAGAGAATAGAACATCTACGCACATCACTAGCAATCTGTTCTTAAATAAATGCATTAAAAATCATTTTACCTATTCTCCTCAAAGCGATCTAAAGTCTGCTGTTTCCACACAGGCAAAAATCCGTTCTACTGTTATCCGATAATTTTCCTTATTAAAATAGTTTCCCAATGTGCACCTTTCAAGAATGCTAGTCATTACAGTGTGCCACAGAGAGTAGTGAAGAATGTATTTGTGGTCAAAGGTTGACCAACTCGTTATTGATTTTTCCAGAATGCAGTATCGTATAAAGTACACTGGTGTCCGAAGTCTTTGTACATAGTTTATATTTAGATATCTTGTTGACTGTAACCAAATCGTGTTTAGTGTCAGCTGCTGTTGTCTGTTGGTCATGGCCGGCTTTAGGGCAGTGTAGGCGATGGCGTCGCACAACGTTCCGGCTTTAGGGCAGTGTAAGCGATGGCGTCGCACAACGTTCAGCAAGTCATGCATCTGAACATATTTTTATTATTTTTCATTATCTTTTGAAAATAGTGAAGTATATAAACGTAAAAACACCAAATTGGGTTTTACAAATTTAACAAATTAAGATACGTAAATACATCTAAAAATAATATTAATAAAACGCGCCCTACCACCCACCCAAATGAGCAAATTTTAAGTTAGCGCCGCAACACTAAGCTTGCATATACCTTTGCGTAAGAAAATCAAAACTTAAGGGTTGAGCCTGCGATGTCTCAAATAAAGTGGAAAAGCCTGAAAATCGCCAAATTATCCGTGTAACCAATATGGAACAGGGTAAAATTAAAGCAAAAAGGAGAGCAGGAATTTGGAGAACACTATCGGGAAACTCCTTATCCCGGGAAAGGCACAGGCATCAAAATGGACGGAAAAAAGTTCTTATTTGGGAGTACTCGGTACGAGTGCCTTGAATAATGCTGTTGTCGTCTGGGAGGTTGCGCAGGCATGCTGACATGTCCATGTGAAGAAGAAACGCTGATTATAGGATTTATTTCCACAATCCAGCACACAAATACACACAGAAAATCGGACCCTTGTGTCCGGCGAAGGAAATGAATGCATAGCCAGTAATATCAAAATATATTAAAATATAAATTTTAGAGAAAAGCTTTTGTTTCCAAATTCACAAATGTGAACAAAATTTCCATTTGATTTCTGCTTAAGGAGATGGTTCATGGGCTTTCAAAAAATATTTTGTTTATTTCTGAAAAGCGTTCAAATATTTATACGGACGGAAAACTACTTTGATACGTACCCTAATTGAAAGTGAAAATTTCCATTTCTCTTATCAAGTAAAGATTGGCAAATACATAATATGCTCTGATTTAACAGAAGACTGCTGCAGCGAAAACAGAAATTGCACTTGTGTGTGAAGATTTCAGTTACAAAGGTAACAAACTAACATTTACTGATTTTATGTACTACATTCACATTGAAAATTTGGGGTAATTATGGCAATACTATTTCCCGTTATTACTATAATACAAATATATAAGCTCAAAGCTATTATAATATAGAACGATTTTAGTATCTCTGTCGCAGCACGATCATATGAACAATTTGGAAACTACATATCAAAAGTTCAGATTTTCCTTAACAGGTAACATTATTTTTCCTGTGTTAAATCAAATGCGTCTATCGAACTAAAAAGTGGATTCAGAGCTATCTTTGTGAGAACAGGCGGAGCTACATCAAACAGGGATTGAAATGAAATGATGAGAACGAGTTCATAAGCATAGCAGAAACATATTCTCCCAAATTTCATTGCCCAAGACTAATAGATTTCTACCAAATGTTTTTCGCTAAACGGATGGTTCATTAACTCGCCAAGCGCAATTTCAACACGCACATTCAAGCAGTGTTTGTGATTCATAGAAGTTATATATGGCTCTGGTTCATTTGTCCGACGTTTACTTCACCGAAGGGTCACTTGACTGAAAATCACTTCACCGAAAATATTGTTTCACCGAAGGATCACTTGAACGAAAATTTCATTTCACCGAAGGGTCACTTGATCGAACGTTGTATTTCATTGAATGGTCACTTGATCGAAAAGTGAATTTCACCGAAAAGTCTCTTTACCTGAAAGTTAATTTCATCGAAAGGCTATTTCATCGAAGGGTCAGTTTATCGAAAACTATGGATTTCATTACAGGATCTGTTGAAGCATTGTGCAAGTTCGGCAAAGGAACACTGAAACGTAAAAGGATTATTCTCAAATTGCACTTTTGACTTCTCCGTGTCACAGAGAACGCAAAGATTTAGTTTTAAGACAAATCTCTTTTTTTTTAAGACGACAGGCCTCGGCTTAGATATTTTTAATGAATTTTAATCATTTTCATAATTTTAATCCTTGTCATATTTACACCAAAAAACGGATTGTCATCTTCAAAATTTGTATTTTTATGGGGTAATTCCGTATTACATTCATGTTCATAAGGTTTACATAAAAAGTAAAATTAATAATGTCGCACATTTTTCAGGCAAAACGAATCAATTTTAAGTCCTTAGGCCTTGGCTTAGGCCTTTTTACTCAATTTTAATCGTGCGAACTCATGTTCATAAGTTTTACGTAAAATGTTACTTTACATGTTATGTAATGCTTATAAATATGAGTAGGTTTAAAACCTGTTGAAATGGCACGTATGTAGGCCTACAGTCAAAAAATTAATGTTTCGTGGTGAGTTAAAGTGGAACATTATTTACTTGATTTGCTGTTTAAGCCATTTGAATATGAGCTCGGAGGATCAAAATTTGACAAAAAGTTACAGATCTAGGACTTTTAATTAATGTTATATTTCGAAAAACCTACTCATGGGGAAAGTGTTTCATAGAAATTAAAAGTGTATTTTTTATACAATCCGATAATGTTAAGATGGCCAGTTTTTCAAACACCCGCACCACACCCTAACAACTTTCTAACAACATAATTCTAAGTTTTCGATAAACTGACCGTTCGGTGAAATGATCTTTCGATATAATCAACTTTTAGAAGTAATCTTTCGATGAAATGAACTTTTCGATCAAATGTCCTTTCGATGAAATGAACTTTTAGGTAAAGTGACCTTTCCCCGGTGAAATCAACTTTTCGGTCATGTGACCCTTCGGTGAAATTTACCTTTCGATCAAGTGATTTTCGGTCAAGTAACCGATACCCGTTACTTATTCAACATAATGTCAGATCCCCCACATTGGTTTGACAATCAATGAGGCATATTGTCGTCTGGGGATTCATCCTGCATATTTATACTAAATGAATAAGCTAATTTCATGCTAGTAACAAAATATAAGATTATCGTTTTGTGTCTTTTATTCAGCACTCATCGTTAAGAACGAGTACATTTTCTTTAACAGAATAAGTGACATGGAAGAGACATAAAAATAAATAAAAAGTTTAAAATTTCTTGTAAATAATGTTTACAATTTATTACCGAACACTTATAATGTTTGATCTACAATTTTACACATGTACCATAATGAAGAACTCTTCCTATTGTAATGTACCATATTCTTAAACTTTAACATGGAATTTTTAAGACTGATCCTTAATTTCCGTAGATCCTTAATTTCCGTAGACGATATGGTCGTGAACGAATGGCAATTTTTTATTTTCTTTTTTGGTGTTTGAAATGGTGGTCATTCGTTCTAACCTGTAAACGTTTTATACTGAAGTACAGGATGTTGCACCTTGGAATTAATAAAAATAATTTATCTTGAGAACTAAACATTTTTCCAGAGTTAAAATACGAAACAAGAAATAACTGATAGAGGGAAGAATTGCTGATATTAAATGCAAATAATAAATTCTGCATATAGGACGAAATTTATAAACATTTTCAGTACAAGCCGTAAAAATTATATATTCTTCTGCTCTCCTGTATATCTTTAGTGTGTTGACTACGCTGGAATACATGCCAACATTGTGAAGTACTCAGGGTGGTACGAACAGGGGTGTCGCAAAGGGGATCAAGTAAAAAGAGTTTTCGGGGCTAACACCCTTGAACTCTGTTTTCTTCATCGCAGAACATCCAACCACTGTTTGTGTGTTAAATGGTAGAATATATGTGGGAAAAAGAAAAATATTCGAATATTGACATCCACGACGATGAGGTGTAATATTTATAGATGAAAAAATGTCTAGCAATTAATAGAATAATTCGATCATCACAATAAAGTACTGTTACAATAGATCCCAAAATGAAGTCTTGTCCGTGGCATTGACGATAGGATTATTGATTTTTATAGCGTATAACTTTCATATGTAGCTGAAGAACTGTAAACATTTAGCACACTCACAAAACATTTTGGGTTATACGTAAATAAACATTTTAGAACATAGGTCCTGAAAGTAGAAATGTGTCGTTCACAAAGAATTCGTCCGAAAAGAAGGAATCAGCTAAATAGGTCATTGGCAAATGAAACTTTTCTGGAACGGATCGTTTCCGAAAAAGGAATGAACAGATTTCCTGAATGGGTCAATCAGAATTATTTTTTGTTGGACATCAAAATTTCACCAGGATGTTTCACTGAGTTTAAGGCTCTGCTAAGAAAAGCGTACTTTAAGGGGAAGTGATTTTATTTGTTAGGCATATTTTATATCTGATCCACAAACAAATTAAAAAAAATATAATATAGTGAATTATTTTTTAAATGATATTTATTTAGCTTTTTCCATCATTAGTTTAGTTTAACCATGATTTAAGCAAAATATGCCTTTCAAAAGGCACACAGTGGCAAAATTTGGTATCTGTTCTTTTACGGAAGAGATGAACAGGTCTTCGTGCGCTTATCCTTTTCCTGTTGTCGCAAAAATGTTAGATAATCTATAAAATTAAGTGTTTACTTTTACGTCATGCCGGTCAGCTCCCCAAATATCAGCGAACGGCTTTAGAAACGCCTTTTAGCCGTAGATGCTTCAAGAAGATTACGTGCATCGTATAAGCGCAAGTGACAGGCAGACTTATAAAAAATACAGCATATCTGAAATAAGAGCTTGGCACAGAATTCCGAAGGTGTTCTCGGGTTGTTCAACTTGTCACTTAAGCGAAACGGCATTGCGAAATTATTTTGTTTATTTTGAATCTGAGTTCCCTATACTGTCATTCAGCTTTAAGTAAACATATGCCGTCAAGGTTTTGCGTTCAGAATTGTGTCCGGGTCACTCTTTGGATTACAGTAATATCCTTCTTGTGCCAGATTTAAGTCTTTCACAAATATTCGTGTAATTCAAGCAGTAATTCACTTGAATTACAAATGACCCTAGAGCCAAGTTTATAATAAGCAACAAGATAAATTATTCGACTAAATAGTGGATAAAATTCACCCATGAAACTAGGATTTGCTTTTGTTTGTTCTGTACACTTTTAATTATGCGAAATCGCTTTTGATATAATTTATTACGTAAATTAGCATGGACGTGTTCCACACAAAATAGTTACATGTAAATCTTACTACAAAAGTTAGAGCATCATTTATATACATTATACGGTAATTGCATGTTTCGGACCAGTCACTTGATAGGTGAGAGAATTAAAGGAGAAAAACGGCACGGCTTTGCAAATGTTTGTTCTTCAGCAACTGGGCGTGCGAAATATTGCATCAGAGCGATATCGGTGTCGAAAGCACGTAACATTACGTTAAATTTGCTGGGCGAAGCTATTGGACATAATATCATTGTACGGATATCTTTACCAAAGGATTCTTCATAGGCCTATGTAAAGCTGTTACTCATAACTCCGCACAGCTGCGGAAATGCATCAATTTGTAACTATGAGCCGAATGGCCGATAAGGTTTGGAATAAGGTAACATACATTACCACAATGGAATTTGTGCAGGAATTACTAGATCTAAATACTTCGATCACCGCAAGTGGAATGGTATTCTTTGTCGAATGTTTCTTCACATTCGACAAAGGATGACATTCCATAAACAATAAAGGTAGTGGAAACAGACTGGGGTTCCTAAAATCATGTATTTAGATTTTGTTAATTCCTTTTCTCTTTCAGAGTACATCATCAAAATGATGTACTCTGAAAGAGAAAAGGAATTAACAAAATCTAATAGCCTCAAACCTTAAAGTTATTGCATTAATTTTACTGTACTGTGTTTTGGAATACTTTTTTTATTACAAGCTGTAGCTAAAACGAGTTCAAGTCACTGAGATCAAACGTTTCAAGTATTTATCTTCCTATATTAATAATGTTTTTATAAACATATTTCACTTCCTTCTAAATTAATAATCAGTTTCTTATGCATTAGAGATATAAAAATAAGTCTGAAACATATACAAATGCTCAATATTGTTCTCAACAAAGGAAAGGGAGATTACTATTGCTAGAATTAATTTCTTGCCGTTCTAACTGTCTTGGTAAACATTCCATTGTAGCGATCAGTGTGTCTTTGCTTCATGTGGGCAGTTAAACTGCTCACATCACGTTGACCTTAAGCCTTTATTAGTGGTATAACCGGTAATCTTAAGCCTTTATTAGTGGTATAACGTCTAAGAGAAAAATTGTATCAGTTAACAACAAGGTAGCCTTCATCAATGAGCAGGAAAACTGTGAAAAAAGATGTTCCAGTACTCAAAAAATTGAGGACTCTATTCTTGGATTCTTTGAACACGGTGTAAAAATAAGTATGCATTGATGCAGGACTCCGAGTGCAAAGTTACTGATAATAAAAGTTTGAAAAACGCGAGAATATTGATTTAGATAACGAATTATTGAAACGTTTTACCACTCAGAGGAATTATGTTTTATTATAAACGGGAAAATAATGAGACTGCATGCCAAGAATGTTGGAGTTTAACCTAGCAATGACGATTTTTCATGTTTAAGTGTGTGGTTTCACAGTTTCAAAACATGACACAATATCCACAAATGAAGCATTAGCGGAAAAGTGTTATCATTAGATACGAAAGAAACTTCAACGTTCTTGAATACAGTGTGTTCCTTGTATTCCGAAAAAAATCATTTACGACAACATTTATAATACGAATGAAGCAGGAGTATTTTATGATCATGTCCAAATCAGACTACAAAATTTGAAGATGAGAAATTTCCGGGGGATCAGGGAACGCGTTAACAAACTTGTGAATGTGATAGTTGTTCACCAATATATTTGGCAATTAAAAAGAAGAATGTTTAGTCACAGTGTGAGATAGAAGCCCAAGAGGGATCTTAAGAAAAGTGGTGTCTAAAGCTCTAAAATATATTCAGAATGGTAAGGCTACGGGAGTTGATGGCAAAACTGCTGAGATATTAAAATACATATCCATGGAAGTGAACGAAATTCACAAGAAAGTATGTGAGGGACACTGATAGACATGTCATTCTCAAATGCGGTTTCAAAAGCAAGAAATCGTCATTCCTAAAAAAATTCGATGTTTCCGTATAATTTAATTTGTCCCTAATGTAAAGTATATGTATTTAGAACTACCAGCTTGCTACAAAATTTTCGCATATAAAATATTTTTTTTAGTATTTGGACAATTTTAGAAAGGCATTCATGAATATTTTTACTTAAACGTTGTTCAACATCATTAGTAAAATGCTGGTTTTGGTTTTTCTGACATCCTATAATGTATTACCAGCTGAAAAATAGTAAACCCTAGATTTTGTTGCAAATTCAATGAACGCTATATCCTAGTTCTCTTGCCTCTTCAAACTTGGCAATTGTATATTGTTTAACGGCATTCACTTGTAGTGTGCGATTTCATTTAAGAATAGGCACATCTTCTCTTTTCTTCGCAACATAGTCCAACACGACTTTATTGTTACTTTTCGTCTTTAGTTTGGGGTATTTCTTCATTATCTTCTCATATGTGTTATACATTCGGACATAATGATCGTCAAAAACGTCTAATGTTTTATCACCGATAACATTGTGACAACACTTGACACTTTGACTTTTTTTAGAGGTGAAAGTTTATATTCCCTGAGGCTGCTTCCATCTTCTATCTTCGAACTTGAAGCGCTGCCACTGCTTTTAATGCATAGTTCGTCATTACCTTCATCGCAATTAACGTAACTGCGATCTAACATTACGACATATCACAGTCTAACAGGTTTCATATTTGTTCATAATCACAGACGTAAGAAAACATGCGAATGACTCGTCGTCCAGACCATTGCCGTCTTCATAGCGCACCTTACGTCGTACTTTCAGCGCAACCAACCTCAATACATTAAGTGGATTGATTACTAATCGTTGAAAGATTTTGTCATCTCACTACGTACAGAGACAAATAAGGCATGTGCTAAAAGCACCTGCACACTCTCTTCTACTGGCGTAGTAGCCGGCGAACGACTGGTGGCCTAATGTAGCCTTCTACTTTTCGACTGCGGAGTTTTACAGAAAAACGAATATCAATTTCAATTGGGAGGTATGTAAATGGTTTATAACGGGAATGTGGTGCGGTTTTGTTCGTTCGATTATGGGAGTGTTCCTTGTCAGTGTATCTGGACAGGTCTCAAAAAACTTCCTGCTGCCGGCATGTGCTGGCTAATTATTTACACTCTTTGATTGGCTTTGGGCAACCTGCTGCGAGAATCATCTGTTTCAGCTGGAACATTCGCCACCCCACAGGACTTCATTCACCAAGACATGGCTCAGGAAACACTGATCTGAATTTTGAACCATCTAGTGAGCCTCATGGTGCACGCATTTTTGCACAGTGGAAGACTTCTGGGATTCCGTTGAGCCGAAAATCATATCCATGGATTCTGGAACGACGTCTCGGGCGGAGTTGTGGACAATACTGCAACAGATGTGTGTAGAAAAACCCATATACCATCCAGCATCTGGTGGAGTGGATTCTTTGGCGTGTGCAAGCTTTCTTTCTCGCTAGAAGAAGATGAACAAGCTATTAGGTAGGTATCTTGTTGCATTTATGAACTACCCTAAATGACGCAGTATGGTTTTTCTATTCGTATTAATTTTGGAGATAATTGAGACTATAGGATTTTGTAGCCATTTGGCACGGTCAAAAACGCTAAAATTTTGCCAAAACGACACCATCGACATTAAGTCCAAAACTAAAACAGCTATTCCGTAATTAAATACATTGTCTTGATTGTATTTATAAACTACCCTAAGTGATGCAGTATTATTTTTCTATTCTTACCACCAACTTTCATCCGGATCAGTTGTATACATTTTGAATTATCGCGATTTATCCATAGTTGCTTAATTTATTTAAACGAGTGTCATAGTAGTTTCTCTATGCTAACACACAAGTAAAAAAATCCACAGTACGAAGTGATAGTAACACCGGAAGATACAGGCTCACTTGAAGGTCTGCAATTTTATTTTTGTGTACCTGGCAAAAGAGACGGAATTCGTTTTTCATCGGTTCCTAAATAAAATTCCTAAAATAAACTTACGATCACCAATGTTTTATAAGAAAACTATATGTAACAGTGTACTGTTCACCAAAACTATAGGTATGAATGAACTCTAGCTCTCACGAGATCTGTTTGCACTAGAAGTATTTCCGAATACAGAAATACAAGCTAGTCATAAAACTGTATTTTAATTCATAGCAAGTGAAACCACTTTACTGAGAAGAATTTCAAAAGACTTCAAACATGCCGCACAATTTTTTCCATCAACCATTTTTATCTTATTATATATGTTTCTTATAAAATACTGCTAGAAATTTTGCTAAAGTGTAAAATTGTGTCCAATATCTTTCTTTCAATCTGCATCACATAATTTTAATTGAATTGCGATAGCCTGTAACAGTAGACTGATAATTACGGAAATGATATTAACGGAAATTTCTATTCAAATATTCTCGTTTCTCCGTATTTTAAGTTCCTGCCTTTCTGAGCAAATAAGAATTTCAGGATAACCAAATGTACCATTCTTTCATGAGAAAATTATTCTTTTCCCATAGGAAAAATAACCACAATAAATGTGGAAAAGTTCTAGTTTACGAAAGATCGATCTCACAAAAAAGATGAGAATCGAAACAAGTGAAGTGTCTTCAGCACAGTCACAAATGCTTTGCAAAGTCCTATGTAAAATGAGAAATAATTCTTAAAGTAAAGCATTATATGGGAGTTGAAGGAACAACAAGAAAAATACAATGGTTTACATAAATTAAGAAAGAAATTGAAATATTGTTATAACTCGAAAAGTATGCAACCAATTAGAATTAAATTTGGTTAAAATCATCATTGTACATTATGTTACATAAAATTGCAAAAGAAAAAACGTTTTACACAAAGCAATTACATTTTGTATCTAGGTCATTTCAAAAGTTGTGTTCACTGCGCAGGCGATGCCTTCAGGATGATGCAATCACTCCAATCGTTGCACAAGTTTTTAATCAGACTTCAGTATAAAGGTGTGTCCACTTTTGCTGGCTCATCTGTTCCTATTCCGAATCATTCTGCCTATAAATTGAAGAAGAAATATCTCGTAGTGAGCAGCGATCCTACATTAAAACTGAAACTTTGCGAGGGATATTCACTTCAGAAATTCACAAAGCTTTGTGTGAAGTTTGTAGTGGATGTAAGCAGAATGTCGCGGACGGTTTCTCGTTTCCGCCAAGGTCAGAAAATAATCGAAGGCGACCCAAGGAGAAGGACGGCCATGAGATGCAATGGACAGCACTTCTGTGGTCATCGTCAACAGCATTTTGGAAGATTGACGGAAACATGTAAAAAGATTGTACATGAAGCAAGCATGTCAACTGCTTCGGTTTTCACAATTATTTCTGAAAAATTACAGAAAAGTGGCTGCCAAATTAATTCCACGAAATCTTCGTGAAGAGAAGCAAGGTGTTCGCAATGGGATCGCAGAAGAATTTCTTGGGCGGCGCGAGACAGAATGCGAGCAATTGGACAGAATTATTGCTATAGAGAAAACCTGGAAACGAGTTATTGAACCAGAACTGAAAAAACACTGCACTTGGTATTCAGAATCACATCTCCAGAAAACATTCCGCCTCCAACAATCGAAATTTAAGCTGATGATGATTATGGCCTATGACAAGGTTGGAGTGATAGCAACAGACAGAGCGCCCGTTGAGTATCCTGTAGTATTCCACTGTAACAGCGGAATACTACAGAAGGTGTCTACAAACGTTTTTTGGCGCCGAAAATTCGTCAAACTATACCCACCATGCTCGAAGTTGGTGTCATCATTTTGCACGACAACGCGATGCCTCATGTTGCCCTTGTAGTAAGAGACACTCTGGAAAATTATGAGTGGGAATTGCTCCCCAGCGCTCCATACAGTCCTGACATGTTCCCAAAACTGAAGAAGCCACTAAGCGGGAAAAGATTCAGTATGGTACAGCATGTTTCTAATGAGATGACACGAATAAACCCACGACACAACAATATAAGTGTCCTGATAGGACTACAAGACTTGCCCAAATTTTGGGCCGCTGTCTTAAAGAAACATAGAAGTTACTTCGAAAGTCTGTAAATGATTATTGTACAATAAATTCGTTTTTAAAATGATAACACACAGTGTGCAAAAGTTTTGAAATTACCCTCATATTAAAAACATAAATCAGTACTCCAAAATTTAAATTAAAAAGTGTCTCAATGTGGAGTGTAGTTACCCCAAGCAGCAATACATACCATGCAGCGATGTTCCGTTACGTTAATAACGATGTGATTCAGATCTGTAGGGAGTGTAGCCAATTGCTATAGTAAAGCAGTTAGAATCCCATGAAAGGTACGTGGAGGGCGTCTAAGGCAGCAACACGCATACCTAGAGCGAACCACATATTTTCGATTGCTTTAAGGTCGGGAGATTTTGCAACGCCACTCCATACGGACATTAATCTCCTCTTCAAGCCATTGTTGTACCAACCGCGCTATTCATGGGTGAGTGTTATCTGCATGCAGTAAAAATGTGACGCTATTTTGCCCCTCAAAATGATCAGACAATGGGGTGCAGGATATGATCTATGTACCTCCGAGTTTTAAAGCTGTCAACTGGCAGCACGCTGAATTCAGTGCGTCGGTCCACCTAAAAAATGCCTCCTTATACAAGCACACTACATCTACAATTCGTGCCCCTTTCAGGGATGTGCTAAGTTAAGTATCTTGCCCCTGGCTCTCTCCATTTGAAAATTTGCCGGAAATCACTCACTCTTTAAATCACGCTTCGACTCGTTCGTGAATAGTACAGATCTCTATTGAATTTGATCCCAATCGGCATTCATGCGTGTCGAATACAAACGTTCTTTCCTATTGATGAAGCGTAGGGGCAAGCACATCATGGACACACATCTATGATGGGTCGTCAAAGGAAGTCCTGTTGTAGCTCTCAGAAAGCCGCAAATATCGATCTTGTGAGGACATTGTTACACTGGGCCTGGATAGGCTGTACTTGCGGCAACATGATTCTGTAATTTTAAAGCGGTTCCACAACTTTCGGATCACAGAACGGCTTTATAAAAGATAATGGTTTTTAAAAGATAATGGGTTTTTGCTCACATGGGCTAGGTCGATTCAATAGTGAAGAGCATATTAAAATGCATTATAATATTTTTCGTTTAATCTGTTATCACATTATATTTTCCTTTCTGAATGAAACGCAACATTCAGATTTTCATTTTAATTTCCACAATTTCTTAAAATAAGAAGTTTTCAAGTAGAAAGCATTCGTAACACTCATTAAAACGTCTACCAAGAAGAAATATTTATTATAATTGCTTTTGGTTAAATGCCAATTCTCTGCATTTTTATATATATAATAAAAATTCTGTAAGAATCATGCACTTTCCGCAGGTAAAAATGTATTACCCTAAACTTCCCCAATGTTAGGGAATAAATAAAACCTGATGCTCACAAGGACAAGGTCAAAAGAAAAATTCATTTCCAGTTTTGCTCCTTAAACACATGAAGTGATCATAAAGGGGCAGATAACGGATGTCGACACTTTCCTTTGTTCTTTCTTTTTGGGGCAGGTATTGTTTCGTATGATAATCTGGTTTTGAAAGATTGCTACTAACAGATAAACACATCAGATCCACAGAATAGACCAAACACATTTTTTCTCCACTGCATGTTATAATTTACAGAATTTCATGTATTTTGGTATGTTCATAATTTTTGTTAAAATGTTTCACGATCATTTTGACATTTCCAAATTCAAAGTAACCCTGCAAGTCAATAAAATGATATTATCCTTAGAACTTTAGATCACTCTGTCGTTCGGAATTTTACATAGATTGAAATGCATTAAATTAAAAAAAATACATTCATTCAGTCAGTGTACGACGATTGGTTGTTTTAATATGGCCACGTCTTATTAGAAGTAATTTTAAAGTTTTATAGTTCAGGAAATCGTGTCATAAGAATTTACATATTGTTTTTCCAAAATCAGCTTTTTATTGTAGGTGAAAATTTATGACATTTGTTTCATGCCTCGGTGTTTGAATTTTTCTCATTATAACAGGCTGTCGAAGTAGTATAATAGGATGATCTGCAGATTTCGACTGCTCAGTCAACAGTCCGAACCGGTTACCGTTTTGATCTACATCAAAATTCCTAGTAACATCAGGAGAAGTATCCTTGCAAGATTAAACCAAAATTTAATTTCAGGATTCCATTTTTTAATATGTTGTTTGCATTTTCAAGAAAGTGGGCTTAATTGAAATTCGTAAAGTAATAAGGGGCCATAGTGGTCTCTCACGAATGTGTTTTAGTGGTCAACCAAAGATTCTCAAATTTTCTGAACATTCGCTCCGCAAAGTAGGAGTCCCAAAAGTAAATCTTCCTCAGAGACTAATGACAACAATTCGGCGCCTAAAATATACATCGAACAGCGCGTCAGTGGATGGACATGGAAGTAAATCGTCGAAACCGCAACCGTGAGTGCCTATCTTTTAAATTTGTTTTCAAGAGTTTGCAATACTGTTCACTGTGCTGCTTACTTAATCACTGGTATCATATCACGTGACAGACGCTATCGTACTTTCGCATTCCACGCTGTTCAAAAAGCGACTGCTCATCCTTTGAATCTTCTTCTCTGCGATTCGCTCTTTTATTTACAAAAATGAGATCATATCAGATCATATGTAGAATATTTTTCGAAGGGAGTGTCTGACTCCAGGTCTCAAACGACCCTTAGAAATTGGAAGCTAGGAGATTTGGGCTACAGTGCCAGATAGGAAAGGGACACGGAAGAGAGGTAGAAGGACGGTGGAAGACACCCTCGTTTATTACCGGGGATGTCAGTACCCGAGCCCAACGGCTTAACGTGTCCATCCGACGCACGACGGATATTTAATGGTTCGAGCGTTCGTACCTGTACGGGATCGAACCTGACGTTCCTCCATGGCAGTCACAAAAGTTGGCTACTAGACCATCCGCGGCATTTACAAAATAGAAATACAAATTTGCAAACCATTATTTCGTTTTATGAATATTTTAGTGAAAGTAACGTGTTAACTGAAACATGAAAAAGAGTGGCATGATGTTGTTAAAATGTTCGTCCACAAATCTTTTCATAAACATTTGACCTGTATATTCAAAGAACTCTGAGTATGCAAATATCTTATTTTTGAAAATAAGATAACGACATATATGGTGTTAATGAATCTGAGGTTATTCTTCCAAAACTTGCACCTATTGCACAATATAGTGATTACAGATTTGCCGAAAAACGGCAGCATGTCAGTGCTCATTGATGTGCGTATTTTCTTCTGTATGTTTGCAGTGCGTGCGTGTTCTAGAGGGATCTTGTAGGTTGTTTCGGCACCACTTTTTACAGTTTGCAGCCGAACGTTTGCTGTAGGATGGGAAATTAGAAGAGGTGTCTCTTTGGTAGAAATTCTAAGGGACGAGGACACGTTCATTTCTAATGTGAATGTTAGAGATTACTACTTCTAACGTAAGGAATGTGTTCCATGGGTCATTAAATGATTCCATGAGTGTATTTCTCTTATAGTTTTGGACAATTAAGGTGTCGAAATCAACACGTTTCAAGCATTTCTAAGATATATATTCTGGTTCACAAAAGACGTATTTCCATGCTCCTTATTTTCAGTTGTTATCGTCATTATATGGAGAACAACTGTCGTCCACACACACATAAGCTAACAGAGAGGAATCGAAAAATTCATTTTAAAATGTCCTTTTTTTCTCTACAATAATAGTTTTGAGGAGTTGGTCCTGATCATTGTTTATTTTGATGTGAGATATATCCTAAGCTCTATCATACTCCTCCCCGAAATGGCAGAGGATGTAACTACAGAGCCGACATTACAAATATCTGAAATACAATGTTATCCAGTAACAAACTCTGGCTACATAAAATCATCCAACCCAAACGCAGTCCACAAAATCCAAAGAAAGACGCTACTGGCAAACTCAACATCTGCTTTCAATTATTTCTATTCTACGCCAAGTAATGTCGGATCACTAGTATAGTTATACTATTTAAGTGCAATTGGTGCATTGTTCTTTGTTACTAATTAATCTCCTTTCAAATTCAAGAAAGTTTAGAAATTGAGTTCCACTCTATATCAAACCATCGAAACAACCAATAAATGATATTTGATTTTTTTTAAATCTCTTATTATTATTCTCACATGGACGCACGTGTTTTGTGATTTTTTTGGTACTGTTTATATCGGATATTGTCAGACGGAGAGTCAGGATAAGAAACGTAAACAAGCCCGAATCTACTTCGTACTTCTGAAACAGAGCCTTTTCTTTCTTTGAAGACACATCGAGAAAGGTTTTCAAATCCCCTCTTCTTACTTCACGCCCATGTAATTTATCTCCTGAAAAGTTTAGATTCACAGCGTTAGGAATAAATGATAATGATTCATCGGGAAATAACAGGTACAATGTGCATAAAGTAAGTTTCATCTAAATGATTGATGGCAGATCCTTGACAACATGTTTCCAGTTTCTCTTTGTAAGGTAATCCAGAGTATTCTGATCATAAATCACTAACATTACTACCATTAATAGATGCTTAGAGAAAATTCCAGGATATTTTTCTTTCAAGTTTTCTATTCGTTTACGTTTCTATACCCAGGCTTTTTCCAAATCAGGAGATGCAGGAAAATGAAGGTAAACAATAGTAGAACCCTTAGATTTCCTATCGGAAGAAGAACAGCCTGCTGCTGTACATCCTGGTATATTGACATAAGACAGGGAAATATCAATAATTGTTGATGTAGTGTACGAAGAAACAACAACTTGTTATTGTGTTTAGAAATAATGAAGAATAACAAGTACGTATGTTTACAATATATGAAAAAAGAGTAACACAAAGCAAATATCCACTATGACCTATTTACCGAACAGAAATGACTTCTAACTTAAAACACATACGAGCGATCGTGTATTTGTTCTTCCCAGGAGAAATCTGTGTCTGCATCCTGCTTCCTGTTTAACGTCTTGTGAAAATTTCCTCATTGAAGCTGCGAATCGAAATGAGGGAAAATTAATGTTCCATCATCTGCCTCTTCTTGAAAGATAAGAGCACCTTATCGAACACACTTCAGAGTGTGTCCTGCAGGGGCCTCTGTAGGCCCTGTAGGCCCTGTATCCCTCTCCCCCGAAGGCGAGGGGGTCACAGGGATTAATACACAGAAAGCAACAACATAACTCTCTCATCCATTCAACATATGAAACGGCCTTGAGAGTTCAAACAGTGTAATAATTCATTTATTCATCTTCTTTTACACTACACAATGCATTTCCGCTATTCAATTTCGCACTTTCACACACACAAGTATACATCCTTTAAGAGTTGTTCTAAAAGCAGGGAGGCACCATCAGGCAGGAAACCTGTAAAAAAACCAGCTTCCAAATTTATAGAGAAAACTACCGAAAGAAAGAAAAAAAAACATACATTTGCTGAGGACAAGGAAATTCGGACCTCAGAAAACACTACGAACATTTGGAATCTCATATTTCTTAAATACACAGTTGACGTGGATTAGGAACATGAAATAGAAGGCATTGCTCTTTCCAAGTTTATAAGTGAGCCACGGAAAAATTCTCATCGGCCGCCACCGTGAATCGAATCCAGTATCCTCCACTTACGTGCCGGACATGCTACCACTGCATCACATCTGTCTCGAAATTCTCCAGACTCACATAGAACAAACTGCCAAACCACATGGCAGGCTGCTTCTTTGGAAGCCCGCACAATGCTGGGGATTCACTATAGACAAAAAGCAGCAACTGAACAAATCTAGTTACCCCTTCTAGTTATTTGTTCAATTGCTCCTGTTCATCTTTGGTGAAAAACCCCCGCATTGTTCCGTGCTCCAAAGATGCAACCTGCCATATGAGTATGGATAATTTCGAGGCCGCTGTGGTGCAGTGGTATCATGTCCGACGCGTAACTTTAAGAAGCTGGGTTCGATTCGCAATGGCGGCCGATGAGAATTTTTCTGTGACTCACTTATAAACGTGGAAAGAGCGATGACTTCTATTTGATGTTTCTTATCCCCGTCAACTGTGTATTTATTATTCATTCGCCTCTTAGTTATTAGTTCCGTTGCTGCTGTTCATCTTTGGTGAATCCCCAGCATTGTGCTCCAAATAAGCAACCTGCCATGAGGTTTTGCAGTTTGTCGCATGTGAATCTTGAGAATTTCGAGGGCGCTGTGGTGCAGTAGTAGCATGTCCGGCAAGTAACTTGAAGAGCACGGGTTCGATTCCCGGTGGCGGCCGAGGACAGTTTTACCGTGACTCACTTATAAACCTGGAAAGAGCGACGACTTCCATTTCATGCTCATCTTACCTTCCTAACATCTAAACATGTCTCTCAAAATACACTGATAAATCTAGACTACTTTCTTCAATTCTATTTATAGGTTTAATATATATTTACCTTCTACCCTATTATTTCTCTCAATTCGTTGACTTCTATTATACTGATAATTTAATTATGTGCCACTAAAACATTTGTTTTACTTATCATTAAAAGGAAAAAAATAATAATAATTCATATGCGCTATTTTAAATTCTTTATAACTGTTTATATTTAGAATCGTATTTTAAGATATTACAATACAAACTTTTATTACGTAATTTTAGGTTTTACCTGCCATCTTCAAGTTACATCAGACAGCGATTTGAATACATAGATTCATCATAGAGGTCCAGGTAAACGAAGACATTGTTCGTTTTATATATTTGATATATTTTTCGAATATCTTATTGAAAATAAATAAAACGTTTTAAAATGAAGTCATATGTAGTTCATTTTGCTCATAGCACTAGCCAAGTCAAAGACCATATTTCAGAAAAATATTAAAAAGGTGGTTTTGAAATGAATGTTTTTTTAAAAAAAATTCTTTACAACCTCGAGAGCAAACATTAAAAACCAAATGCTTCATTTCATTGAAAAACAAAATTTTCATTTTTAAAGAAAACCTTGACGTCCCCAGAAACAATCATCAGAATTATCTTCATACAATAGGCAGGAGAAATTAACGAATGGTAGACTAGTAGAGTAGAAGTATGTTAAACTAAATCAATCGGGTAAAGAGTTATTGCTAAACAGAAGGAAAATATAAGATATTCGTGAATCGTACATGGGCCATTTCAAAATCCAAAAGAAAAAAATGTATAAATCTGAGATCTTTGTGCCTGAAAATAGTATTGCAAAATTTGTTCCAACCAAATCAGTGTTTTTTTTTTGTTTTTTTTTTTTTTTGTGTTGTGTTTTCAAAGTCAATTATTATTAGTTCACTTCAGTATACGGACCCTGTGATTTTAGCTACGGTGTTAGTCATTACCCAGGTAGCACAGGTTTGTAATTTAACGTAGGTCCAACACTGAGCCACCGTCTTCTGTTCCTAAAAGACGGTGGCTCAGTGTTGGGCCTACGTTAAATTGCAAGGCTGTGTTACCTGGGTATAGTTTCCGACGTTCTACCGGTTACGTTGTCAGCTCTGTCCTACCCTTGGTAAGGGCATAGCCGCTGATAATAATTTAATAACTTAGTTCACGTGAACTTTCTTCTTACGGGTGTATTATTCTGAGATTTGCGAAATTTACAGTGAGAGATACCTCTGATTACGATAGTAGTACTGCAGTTGACTTCGGAGAAAAACATCATTCATTCCAGCCTCGTCAGCTGGAGGGGAAGTCTGTGATGTTTTGTCACCTTCACGTAGTGATTTGCTTTTGTCATTTGTCCGTATTGTCATTCTGGATACATGGCTAATGCATCCACGTCATGCGTCATTCTGTGTCGTACAAATTATTCAAGCAACAGGATAATAACTTGTTCTAACTTAAACTAACTGATTGTGGGCTACTTTCATCTTTAATATGTACAACAGCAAGCTTAACATTGCGATCAATATATTTTTCACTATATAATAATATTTGAAGAATGAAATTTTAGAAAGAAAGTAAAGTTCTATTCGTATGTGTTTAGGAGTTTCATAATTGTCTCCATTTGCAATATCGAGACTTAAACATCTTACACTGCCAGTGTCCTACAGAGCATATTGTGCATAATACACATGTATATAATTCCCTTTATAATAAATTATGTAAAGAGATGACTCCAGGGGCTTGTACGAAATTATAAAATTAAAGCATTTTCATACAATGTAAATCGCAGTTTCACAAAAGAATCATAAATTGTGAATCACTACCGGGGCATTGTGGTTTGCCGTTCAGAACGTGCGATGCATTGGGTACACGGACCTTATGGGCCCATTTGTTCACTTTTTATCCTCTATTTAAAGTTTCATTCTTTTTACCATGAGCTTAATAATATTTTAGAACTACATTTTTATAGCGTGGATTTATTTCCAAATCATATAAATTTAAGCAGTTGCGTAGCATAAATCTTACATCCACATCCCCCAGCAAAATATCTTTTACGCCATTATGGGAAAATGTTTTGAGCCACATTCCGAAGAAACCGAAGTGTCCGTGTGCGACTGAATAGCTCAACGGTCAATAAAATGGAATCACCATCACCACCAGCATTCCCTGAGGAAGCTACGCTATATAAAGTGAAAACAACATCCAATTCTCTTATTTGCAACTGAGACAATCCGAAATTTCAATGGCGAATAGCATCTTTTGTGCTATTCACTCAACCACTAAAGATTAAATTTGGCAGGATCCCTAAGCCAAGAAAAAAGTAGTTGCAAATCGTCCCTCACGGATTAACACAGACAACTATTTACTTTCCTGACAGACTAGTAACAACTTGCAGTTTAAAGATATCCGAATAGCGCCTAATAAGAATCACTGACTAGATATGAGGACAGAATGCCAAAAAAGAAATGACAACTTCACGAAAATAGGAAAAAAATGCCTACCTCGAAAATAGTAAAGTACACCAGGTGTTGATTTATATGATCTTTTATCTGTTAGAAACATGACATCTCTGTTATATTTAATGGAAAAAAATCTGGATTTCAAATAATCAATCCCGAAAACTCGTCAAAACATCTTCTCGACTCAACCACATAACGTTAACAAGAATTACAAGAATACTGTTGTTTGTTTTTATAATGGTATAATAGTCCCATTGTTCGAAGAAACACCTGGCACATCTACTGACAGTACCACGGGAGAAGGCAAAGTATATTTCCGACATTTTTTCACGAGGAATTAGGGAATGAATTATTACAGGAGAAGCAACTTTAGCAGAGTTCTAAACTGAATGAAGCTTATACAGTTGGCTATATGTAAATAACTTCCACCTCACAAACATAGTTTCTCACATACTGAGTACCGAACTGAGGGAGCGCCAGTGTAAGAAATCTGTACCTAGAAAGGTATTTTGAAAATGCCGATTCTTCAACCTACAGTTTTCAGTGCAACAGACGTGGAAAATACAAAATAACTATAAAACGTCCTTCTGCCTTGGCCATCTTTAAGTCTTTCATAGTACAAGGACGCCCGTCTCCATTATTTTATTTCCAGTTTTTCCGCGCAGACGCGAGGGTAGAGGAAACCATATAAAGCGATGGACCAGTCATTTGGAAAAAGGAAATATTTAGGATTGTGAAAGTTTGGTTATTGTCTAGGATACTTTCACCTAGCACGCATTGGGACCTCTGGTACAAACCTGTGCCACTTTATCTAGATGAATTTCGGAAAGGTCCACGCTAAGAGTCCTTCCTTCCAGTCCATATGAATTCATTCATAGAATTTTACTTCCTTAGGGAAATTGAATCTTCCCCTTTAAAAGGGTAATGCGTCTCCCCCACTGAAATGTTATGACTAAAACATTGTTAGAAGATGATTCTGTCGAAGGTTTCTCCCTGTGAAGACCTCGGATTTACTGGACATGAGCCCTGTGGAAAAATATTTGGGTGCTGTAGAAAGGTTCGTTCGAGCTTTGGGTTCTACACCAAGGAATGAGAAGGAATTTTGAACAGCGGTGCAGCGAGCAAAGGTGGATAACCCTGTAAAATGATTTAGTGACATAGTAAACTCCATGACTTGCAGTATAACTGCCTTTTCCCGTGCGAAAAGGCCGAACTACCCGTTACTGGCTTTATGATCTGGAAAGTGGCTATTTAGAGGATGAGAGACACTAATTTTTTCTTATTGATTACCGTATTTCCAGGGTTCAGGACGAACCGCAATTCTAAAATGCAAAATTTTGAGAAAAAATAAAACATAACAATGAGATCTCAGCACTTTCACATAGATGAAAAGCAATACAAATTATACTTCTACATATAAGGAAACACATTTCAGTCTTTTATATCCTAGTATCCGGAAAATTGTCTCGTGTTATCCACATCACTGGAATCACTGTCATATAATCAGGATCGTCAATACTCTCGAAGTGTCACTCTCTTCAAACAGAATGTTATCTTCTGTGCCATCTAAATCTTTACTGATGTTACATATTTTAAAAGATGTTCCTATTAATTTCAGTCTTTACGACATTCCATGATTTTAGGACTTACTCTCACACCTGATAAATTGGTAGCCTTTTTCAAACGACGTTTTCCACGCGTCCACTGATCCCACTCTTCTTTCATATAAAAGGCTTCTTCATCGATATTTCCATCAAAAATCTTACAGAACACGTGGTTTATCGTAAATGTATCAGAGCAAAAGCGACGCGAAGAAGAAAAACATTAGTCTTCCCATGGCGTTTCACGACAAAAGCACTCTTCTTATTAATAAGGTTTGCCAATAAATATTTTAACATAGATAATCATTTCCTGGAGTTAGCATAGGCATACCAAAAGCGTAACCATCTGTCTCCAGGACACACAGTAAATTTTCGACACTTATTTCAGGAAACAAAGTAGCGTTTACGACGCCGAAAAACACGGTACCTCCTAAAGATGTTACAATGAAAGATTATAACATCTAAGAAAGGAGAGGAAAAACGTTTATTTTAGATATCTATCCAAGCATAATTTTCGTGATATAAAATCCTGGGGTTATCCTTCTTTTGTTTGAGGTTCTGAATTTTGCTTTCGCCGATACCGAAAATAGGCAGCTTTACAAAATAATGCTTTCGAGGGCCCTTCGACTTTGTGACGTATACTCTAATTTAACTTTCATTTTAATTCCCTTTTTCTATGTAAATTTGAGTTCGTTCTCTTTAGCAACTTTCAAACTTAACGTGATATCTTCTCTCTCTCTCATGAATGAAGGTTTGGAAACACCCCAGAGGTCAGTACGTTAGTGACGCATGCATGTTGATAAGAACGAGAAGGGATATGTATATATATATATATGTGTATATTTATATATATATGTATATTTTGACTTTGTTCGACTTCGACTTTGGGACATATACTCTAATTTAACTTTCATTTCAAACTTAACGTGATATCTTCACTCTCTCATGAATGGAGGTTTGGCAGCACGCCAGAGGTCAGTACGTTAGTGACGCATGCATGTTGACAAGAACGAGAAAGGAATATATATATATGTATATTTTTAAGACGCAGTTTTTTGGTGTTTAGATGTTAAATCTTTGATGAGTTTATTGATTCTGCAAGATACATAAAATGACAAAGCAGCAGATGTGTGTGTGTTGTGACTAACGGTGATATGTTTTGGATTTCGTCTAAAGTTGCTTGATATCTAAAGTTTCTGGACCAATAGAAAGTTACGAAAGTAATTCTACTTTCTGTATATGTTTCGTCTGACCCTAAAAGCCTTAATTTAAAGTGAGGTATCCAGTGCAATTAGGTCATCACATTTACCCTTAGTTCAACATCTATACAGCCGGACATTTGGAACTTAGCATAACAACAAACCTCGCATAACGTAAAAAGGCTTACGTTTAAAATACTCCTCTTCGCAATTGTCAGTAGAAAGTATAATTTGAAAAATTACCAGAAGAACGTTCATTTGAGTGAAATGGAACCCAACACGAAGACGGAGGTTCACAAACTGTTGGAAAGTAGGATTAGCTTTGTTTTGTGTTTTTACTTTAGAGTAATTTGGAAGGTATTACAAGGACGAAAATATTATTCGCTATCGGAAACTATCATGTTCTGGAGAAGCTGAGCCCACACATACGTTCATGGTTGCAAAATTTCTAACTACGGAACTGTACTAATACTGAAAAAATTCCAGTGAATTTTGCATTTATTTATCTGAAAGTAACACAATATCATTTAAGAATAAAACTTTTCTTTCGGGTTTTCCACGAGCAACAAACGTTTTGCAGATATTTAAGATTCGAGATGAACGTCGACTTTCGAAGTGCAGGGAGATACCTATTTCCATAATTTCAGTGCCTGATTGTTAAAACTATATTTGTTTTCCTTAATTTCCTGGACCCAAAATTATACGAAGGAAAATTAATGATATTCGCCGTAAAGAAATTAAGAAAGTGATATAATAAATTCATCCTACATGTATCTTGCTTATCATATTATAGTAACTTGCATTAAAAATTTATAAAAAAATATTTTATATAAAAATAATTTTTAACAGCTTTCGACTTTTAGTGGTTTTCCTTTGTTAAAAACGTTTTCATCCTATTTAGTGCCGAGAGAAGGTAAACGACTATGAGCTCCAGTGCAACGAAAACTATTACTGCAAACTTATGATATCGCAGCAGTGAAGTCTCGGGTTGACGCCCCTGTGGCGCAGTGGTCTAATCTCTGTTGCGCAGCAACAAGGAGATTTTCCTGCATAAGGATTTTCCTGCGGCAAAGGACGAGCGACCGCTTATAGCCCATTTGAGTTGCTCACGGTGGTTGCAAACTTTCAACCAAAAAAAATCTCGTGACTTACTTAATTTCATTTACGGCACAGAAATGAAAGTTTAACAATCCGCAAAACTCCATCGTTTTGAGAAGAGACTGTGGAAAACCTCCGTGTTAATCATGCATCATATCGTTAAAACATTAGACAACGTTGAGCAGCTTGTATCCTATCGTATCGTTTTCTATAAAACATAGCACTTCTTTTTTTCGATAATGCGAAGTATCTTTTTTTTTTTTTTTTTGATTGGAGGTTTAACGACCACCGTGAGCACCTCAATGGGCTATAAGCAGTCGCCCTACCTTAATTTAGGGTCACTGGTTCCAGGGAAGGGAGAGAGCCAGTGCCGTACGACAAACACAACATCCATGTCTGACCCGGATTCGAACCCGGACCCCTTACGGACGAATGATCAGAGGCCAGCGCCTTAGACCACTGCGCCATCGGGGCGGCACCGCGAAGTATCTTCTCATTATAACTCTAGTACCACGGGCAGACACAATTTTAAATAAACTGCAGCTTGCGCTGAAAGTATTTGAATATTTCATGAAATCCTCATTGGTCTTTTGTGCCATCCTATGCATATGTAAGTCCCTTATGAAAATGGCCGTCCAGAAATACAAGTCCACCACATGAGAAACATGAGTTTCCTCCGTGTGTGACATCACTCTTAAGTTACACATAGCCTACTAGAAAGATGAGGCCCTGAAACGAATGAATGTCATGTTACCAAAAGTGTCTGAACTTAGTGAAATTTCTCCACGTTTTTACCGGAAGTGAATACAGTTATCATTCTCCTGATTAATGTCTCTAAAAACCCTTATTGCATTATATTATCCAGTCAAAACTGCTTTATTCTTGTGCCAGTTTTGTGAAAAAAATGTAAGTGGGTGAAATATTAAATTGTGTGTACGGTTTAGATTGTTATATCTGTGGCACATATAAAGATAATTTGCTTTCAGTAGTAAAAAATTATAAATAATTGTAATTGATAAACTGGACACTGGGACCCAGTTTATCACATGACCATTGTTGCATCCGATCGTTTCAAGTCATCTTCTTTCCAGCGGGCTATGGATGTTAAATTACCTGGTAGGTCGGTGTCCTATTGACATCTAAACGACAACGTTAGAAACCAATCGAGAACCTTGGTTTCTGCTTGACGTCACTAAAGATGGAAGTCATTTCTTCAATGTCATGGTCCATGCTCAGAAATGTTTTTCCATACGAATGAAATATGACACCTATTACAAACACAGATTTACAAAAACACAGTACATAACGCTATATCTGAATCTGATAATGCATAGCTTTCAAAACAGATTTCCACGAAAAGGTTTATTAAATAAACGAGGCATTTCCATATCTACTCGCATAACATGAAAAATAACAGAATACTCATTCTTTCGGAAAGTTAAATTTTCACTCTGTCATCTTTTTTATTTTAATTTGTTACCGTTAAATATCTCTATCCTTAGAGGCATATGTGATTGCTTATTGGTTATGACTACAGCCCGGACGTTGAGGCAGTAAAAATGCTAAAAATAGGCAGGCAAATAAGCGAAATAAAGGGTCAAAATAGGCATCAAAAATAGGCATTTATAGAAGTGGTCGAAAAATTCTGAATCATACACAGGTGTTAAGCTGAATTGGCGAAATCCTTTATCGGATTATCACTTACTTATTTTTGCGGTTACACATAAGTACTAGGATTTTTTAATGTTCGAACGTGAAACTCTATCTTCTGTCACTTAGGATATGTTTTAGAAGCGAAAATGATCTTTCAACTTCTACGGAGGTAATGGGAGCGTATTTGAAACATGAGGCCAGTGGTAGGATCCATTTCAATAGCAGTTGAACTTTCCACTTGGAGTATTTCAGCGATTACTTTGATTTTCTCCAAGTCACTATTTGCTGAAAGAACTCGTTGACATGTTTCACTCACGATTTGACCCTTTCTCCAGGGAACACATTTAATTGTACTAACTACTTCATTTAATATTTTCAAGGCATTCACTAACGTTTCGTTCCTTTTTTCCAGAAAAGTAATCATATCGGGCAACTGTGAAAAGTGTGATTGAATAAAAGTTAAATCGTTACGAATGGAATCTTTAGATAGTATCTGTTGAGCATTGCGTATTGCGCAGGATTCATCCTCTTGAAAACTGTTAACAATTTCAGCAATCTTGTTAAAATTATTTGCGTAATATACAGCAGCTGATATCCATGTTCTCCATCTTGTCAAAATCGGTTTAGGCGGTAAAGTAAGATTTGATTCCATCTCTTTGAATAAGTGAACTCGATGAGGCAGCTTTAAGGAAAATTTTCTTCACATTACTCATTAACGCATCAATATCCGGAAATAAACCCACGTACTTCCTCCGCTACTCTGTGGAGAGCATGAACCAAACAAGTTAAATGAAGCATTTTTGGAAAGAGAACTTTCAGGCTGTGGGCAGCCGTTTTCATATAAGGAGCTGCGTCTGTTAAAAACAATAGTACATTTTCATAATTTATTCCGCCAGGGCAAAGAAGAGCTAATGAAGAGGCATAAAGCTGAGAAATCGTGCTACTATTTGTTTTTGGAAGTTGTTCTGATGTAAGTAAGTAGATAGTTGAAGGCTGAGCAGGTTCCATTGTACCTATAACAACATTTGCCACATGCCTTCCCGTGGCGTCTGTTGTCTCATCGATACTGATCCAGATATTTTTATTCGCGACATCTTCTCGTATTTCTTTCATTATATCGACGTAGCAGGAATCTAAGTATGTTTTCCGCAAAGTTGCTTTGCACGGAATATATTCCTTTGTATATTTCTCCAAAAAATTATTCAGTGAATTACTTTGCAGCTTCCACAAAGGTATTCCAGCACCTATAAAAGCATGGCACAAATCACTTGCAAACTGTGACTGCTTGCTCGCAGTAGAAGCGAATGACGAAATCAAACATGTCTTTTTTTCACCAATCTTCCGAATAACAGCAGCTTTATGTTTAGCTGTTGCCAAATGTTGTGAAATGATAAAATTTCTTTTCGTAATTCAGTTTCGTATCGCATATTTTACAATACAACACCATTCCATCAGTGTACAAGATATCACTTCCATACTCATGAACATACCGACTTAATTTAGCACTGGTTGTAGCAGCAGTTTTCGTCATTATTGTTTCACTTGGACGCAAGGCGAGATCTATTAGGTGTTGCGAACTTAAAGAATCTTCCTCCCTTATTTGGCACTTACGGTCAAGGTCTTATGTGCGTACGTGCATTCTTGGCTTTCACTCTAGCTTGATTGGTTACAATGTTATCTGACTGGATTCGGCTACTTCCGCCATGTGCAAAAACTATCATCTAGGCTTCTAGGAATAGCAAGACATAAAATGAGATGCCGACCGTCGCAGATTCTGCGCATGCGTCTGCCACTACGGCTGAAATTGGAGCACCTCGTTTTGAATGTACCGATTGTACTCGTGTTTACTTTCAGATGTCTGCCGACTGTGATTTCGTTTTAGAGAAATTGCCACCTACCTTATGGTTTGTACACCTACACCCTAAAAAAGTGTTTTCAAAAGAAATGAATAACATAAAAAAAATTACGTGTTTACCCGGAAACACTACGTACTGCATGCTAGATTGTTATCAAAACTTTGATTTTATCGCATTCTTAAGAAGAAATCATTTTTTAATAGTGCATTTGTTGAGTAAAGACAAAAAAGGCATTAAAACTATAAAAAGGCATTTTCTTCAAATATGAGCGGAAAAGGTAAAGAAAAGCATTTTAAGGCATTTTGCCTCACCTTCCGGGCTTTAGTTATGACACTGTATAGTTACGTTGTAAAAAACTATAGACTGTTAATAATTTTTAGTGTGAATTTTAAAAAATGGCAAAATGCCCGATGGTCAGTTAACGTAAAAACTCAAGAATTTGAATTAAGTTTTTACAATTGTATCACTGATTCTTTGAAGTTATTTTTACGAACTGTTGTCCGCAAAACATTAAGTCAAGAAACTACATTTTTCTGCTAGTAACAATAGAGGCCAATTTTGTCTTGACGGATTCTCGAGTGTGCCGGGAACTCGCTTTCACAGGCAAATGCGTATTTTATTAAACGCTATGGAAAAACAGAAACTTTGGGCTTTGTTTATTTTAAATTTCCATTGGGAAAAGCGTTCGTACTATCCATTTGTTGCCACCAGCTTTCAAACTTTTTAATACCAATGAGTAGGATATTTTTCAAATCTTAAAAAAGGGACCTTGTGGAATCTTAATAAGAGGCATTTGCTCAAAAAATTACCACGGGATTTATTTTGTATCTACAAAGGCGGATCAGAAAGTTAGATACACTGTTAAAAAAATAGATATACTCAGATAATGTATTTGTTAAAAGGCACAACATTTATTTATGTTTCGACATAGTCGCGTAGGATTGTAATCAATTATCGGTGTGTATGATTAACTTCCCTATACCTGTACAGAAGTCACCTTTGGTTTGGTGCATCCAGTTAAGGACCGCAATTTTTACAGCCTCATCAGTTTGGAATCGTTGTCCACTAATGTCCTGTTTTATTTTACCGAACAAATGCTAGTTGTCCGGAGATCAGACGGACCAGTACGGTGATGTTGCCACACCTTCCACTTGAATGGCTGCAGTTTTTGCTTTGTTTTCCATCCTGTGTGAGGTGTGGCGTTGTCGTCCAAAATAATGACACCTTCGCTCGTCTTACCACGGCTTCTGTCCTTAATTGCTTTTTTCCAATTTCGTAGCGTTTGACAAGATGAGTCAGCATTGACAGTCGTCCCTTTTCGGCAGAAATTCTGTATAAACAACACTTTCACAGTCAAAGAAAGCAATAGCAATAACCTTTTCCGCAGACTGTTGAACATTGCACTGCTTCCTTTTCGGAGAGGCGACATGCTTTCATTCCATCGATGATCTTTTGCTTTCAGAGATGAAATGGTGAAACCACGTTTTGTCACCTGTGATGCATTCGACGCAAAAAAAATGTTACCCTTAAAAATAATACAGTTGCAGAAGAGACAAAGACGACAGTAAACGTTGATTTCTGTGCTGGTCAGTCAGTAAATGTGGCACCTATCTCGCATATTCTTCTCGAAATCCCAGCTGCTGGTGCATGATGGAATGCAAAGTTCTGAACGAAATGTCCAACGTAATGGTAATTTCCTTGATTTTGATTCGCTTATTATCTCATATAATGCCGTCAACATGCTCCACAGTGCTGGACATTGATGGTATGCAGTCGCGGTATTCGTCCGTGAAATCTGTGCGACGCTTTTCAAATTGTTGGTACCACTTTGAAATGGCAAAAGCGACACATGGAGTATTTCCCCTATGCAGCACAGATTTCACGACAGATGTGCAGTTTAGGCACTCAGCCCACCAAAATAGAAAGGTTCCTCGTACTTTCAATTTGGAGTAAGAATGCAGTTGATGTGCCATGACGAACTGCCTCATGCACACGCCTTACGCAGTTAGTGAACTAAACCACCTTCCGTTGGCAACTCTGACGTAATGTCTATTTCGCTTCCAAGCACACACGATCTGACTGCAATCCCACTCCAGATGGAGTTAAGTGTAACTTACTTTTTGATTCAACTTCGTACCTGGAAAAGTTTGCTTCATGAAGTTTTCTTTCAAATACTAACTTTGGAAATTGAACTTCTCTTTGAACACACGCAACCTAAACAAACGAAAGTTTCCAAACTAGAATTTGAAAGTTGCGCCTCAAACACATCTCATGATGCCAGCAGGGAAAATTCCGAATATCAACTAATCCGTAAGCAGGCTAGCTAACTGTTTGACATTCATTCTTCACGCCAGCTGTCAAACAGATTACAATCGAAACATCTTTTAGTTCATCGTGAAGTAATTCTTAAAAATATTTTTTTACTCATATGATTTAAATTCTTATACGCCAGCAAAGATTGATAACGGGTAGCACAATTCACTTTTTGCTAAATTACTGGTAAGATAATTCATTTGCGGTCAATTTCTATACACACAGACCTTTTTTCATTACAGAATGTCCAATTATCAGGATCAAAGTGGTAACCATGTAAATTACAGAAACTATATATACTTCGAAATGTTCAAATAAAAAAGACTAAACATTAGACAAATTTGCTTCTTATTTACAAGCACTCCATAATATAAATTCTTAAAGCATTATTAAGAATATATTTTAAAAGTTTTTTAAAACTTTCTTTCGTAAAACACGTTTTCCAAGATTGTAATCATCACGTTTAATGGAAGCTCACTGAGAGCAGTTTAAGGCTTCCTCAAGTGGACTGTGAGCACCCGGTTTTTGTGTGAGTGAATTCCTTCAGAATACTGATTGCGTTTTCGGTGTTCATTGAAAAGATCATCAGCGTACTGTTCCTTTAGTTCCTCAGGAATTTGTTTAATGATACCAGAATGGGCTTTGAATCCATCTACGAAGAAAATGAGAAAGAAAGAGAGAAACAATGGCAATAAATAACATTGTATGAAATCCTCATGTTAAACTTTAATATGAGGTTGGCAACATATTGTGTTCTCCACTTCCTGAACAAGTTTATTTTAATTAATAAAATATTGTTCCTGTTGGGAAGTATACGAGATGGCACAACAAATACAAACTGGATTTTATTTAGTATTCAGTAAGGCCTATTTTTGTTGTTAATAATGCGAAGCCGCGTGGATTCTATATGGTGCTTCAGTTAATTTCGGTCCAAAGACCTGCTAAGAAACGTATAGCATTTCTGCAGCAAAACGAACCCTTTACCTACTATCGAGTAGGACAAACTTTATTTCGAATTACTGCAAATATGCGACTAAAAGGAGTTTGAGTTATTTTGGTCTGTGGATAGCCATTGCTGCAGCAAAATGAATAATCATTTTGTATTGAGAAGTCCTACATTTGTTGCAAATGACAGTAAATTTGCTAAACGGCATGGATTTTAAGATGTTCTCGAGTTCGTTTCTATCCAGAGGTAGCCAGCCATTCCTGTAGAAAAATATGGCGCCAACCTATCACTGTTGATTGAAGTCGACATCGATGCCTAGCAGCTTATTTCAGCTTGTGTCGGATTTTTTCACTTAAAGTAACTCACTGGGTACCTGGGAGTCCTGTTGAGATGATAAAACTGTTTTTCATGCTCATTCGCCTATTACTGCCCGACTGCTGCGCGATGTGTTGTTTCATTGTCATCAGTAAAATCTCAATCACACGTGGAAACAATGTGAACCTTTAGTTTGCTATAACAGTCAGGATATCATCTTTGGGAATATTGTGTATTTTCGGAGAATAGGCTTCGAAATATTCAAACGAATTCCAAGAACCAATACCTTCAATTCCCTATGCACAGTGCTGGCCGAAACGGAGTCCTCCTGGCCTTGGTTGAGTTCAGCAGTCAACTGACTGCTGAATTCAACCTGCATACCAGATGATAATTTGTTACCGTACAATTATGTTCACAGCTAAACCATTATATGAACTGGAATTATACATTCCGCTTCTTAAGTCTACTTTCTGTGCAAGGTTGGGGTTGAAATGGACTTCCTCCTGGCTTTGGCTTACCTTAGCAGCCCACTGCAATTTCTGGCCTATCGTACGGTCCTCATACCACGACGCTCAAGTTCCTTAAATGCAGTTCCTACTCATGTTTCAGGTCAAAATGTACTACTTCTAGTTTTGGTTGAATTCACCAGTCAGTAGCGACAGATAAGAAGACCTGTTCCTCCGTACAAACCTCAGAGAACGACGGTCAAGCTTTTTAAGTGAAGTTCCTACGCACCGTTCGTGTCGAAATGGGCTGATCCTTGCCGTGTTTCAATTCAGCAGTCAGTTGCTGCGCATTGGAAGACCTTCCACACATTCCTCGTCAGAGCATGACAGGCACAGTCTTTAAGTCTAGTGTGTCTGCTACATTTTGGGGCTTTTCGATAGCGAAGATCTGCCTCTCTTTCAGTCGCTGAACACTTTGTCTGCTTTTCAAAAAATTGGAACTTATTTTATTTTGTTAAAAAGTGGCTATCACTCTATGGAATGTTTGTCTAGTATCTAGAATTAGATCTATCTCGTGTTCCCACATAACCTGAGTTTTTCTTATGATTACAGGAATTAATTCAGCCGAAAAATCTGTACACACTTTATAAAGAAAAGGCACAATCTACTCACTATGGGTGACTGCTACACTTCCTTTTATTGTCCACTGTGGAAAGACGAAAGACGAAAATATCAAAATGTTTATGATCGAAGCGTTATACACTGCTGGCCACCCAAAATGCAACACCAAGAAGGACACGAGACAGCAAAGCCAGATTTACTGGACACATAACAACAGATACAAAGCTGAAACGATTGAGCTTACGGGCCCGTGCGACTTGCGGAACACGCAGACATCAATAGTTCATGTGGCCCCTATGACTGGCAATAACAGCCGCTACACGCCGCGGCATCGAACGAAAGAGAATTTGGATGTGAGCTTATGGTATGTCGGTCCAGGCTGCTTCCAGACGTTGCCACAGTTCATTAGGCGTAGCCACATGTGTTGCTTGCCGGGCCACTCGGTAGCCGATCAGCGACCAAACGTGTTCTGTGGGCGACATATCGGGAAAACAGGCGGGGAACGGCAGCAGTGACACCTGGTGGGCCGTAAAGAACTGTTGCAAGATGTGTGCCACGTGCGGGCGTGCACTGTTCTGTTGAAACGTGGCCGCTGGCAGGTCCTGCAAGTAATGGAGAACTGCAGGCTCCAAAACGTCGCAGATGTAGAGGCGGCAGTTGAGTGTACCGGCGACGCGTACCAGAGGGGTGCGGTTGTCATATCCAATTTCCCCCCAAACCATAACGCCAGGCGACGGACCGGTATGGCGATGCATAATGCGGGCGTCATACAGTCTCTCACCGCGGTGCCGCCACACGCAGATCCGACCATCGCGGTGTTGCAGGCAGAAGCGGGATTCGTCGGAGAAGACAAAGTCGTGTCATTCCGTATTCCAGGTATGGCGTTTAAGGGCCCAATGCCGCCACACCCGCCGGTGTTGTAACGTCAATGGTAATCGGAGCAACAAGCGCCGTGCGACAAGTCCCCGTTCCTGCAGACCACGTCGAACGGTACGTACTGACACAGGTTGTTGCGCAACACACCCTAATTCCCGCGCTAACGTTCGTGATGTGGCGGTTTGAACCGTTAATGCCCGCCGCACAACATGCCGGTCCTCTCGTTAGGTAATATGCCACGATTGCGGCAATCGCTCACGACGGTCTGTCCGGCCCTCCTGCACCCACCGAATCCATACTCGCCTCACTGTGGCTGGTGTCGTCCCACACAGGCGCCGATGTCTCAGTACGATAAACCGCTGTCGCGATAAGCCACTACTCGTCCTCTGTCGAACTCCGTCAGAAACGTGCTGGAATGACTGCCGTATTCTGCCACGTGGCATCAAGAAGCTTCCCACGCACAGGTCCGGCAGCACAACACTTTTCCACTACGTACACTCCGTTTTCTGTGCACCCTTCTGATAGTGCTTCTCGGTGGCGTGCCGGGCGCGCATGATTTGCATATGCCCTGCAATGCTAATCGTTTGCATGTCCTCTCGCGGGCGACGCATGCTGCGAATTTCAGGCCAATCGGATTCTTTCTTCTTGGTGTTGCATTTTATGGGTGGCCAGGTTTGTAGTTCAAAAACGTTGCCCCTGGTATAGCTAAATTTAATGTAAAAATATTAGGTCAGGCAATATTTCCCGCTCGCAAATGACGTTCGAAATTGTAGAACTTTCCAAACTTTACGCAACTGTATTGATTAATTTCAAAATGTCAAACGAATTACAATGGAATCGCTAAAGTGGGAAACATTTGCTTCTAGTAGAGGCAAATGTAATGTAAAACGTTTTTTGAATTAAGACGATATTTTTATTTCGGGTATGACAATGAATGTTATTGAAATTTCACAAATTTAGATAATTTATCTACTTCAGTTATTCGTTTTATTTTCGGGGAATCACTTTGAAGGCAGCGTTCAGTGAGAATTCAGTCATGGTTGGATTTGATAGCAATGCTACACGGTAATACACTGATATACACCAATATAATCTCCGGCTTGAAGATCACACACCTTGCTTGACATCGTTTGAACATGTGTCTGATTCTACGGCCATTGATATGTCGAAAATATATATCTGGTATTTGATCAGCACTGTAGAGTCAACTTCGGGAATTGTATGCTCCATGGTCCCAATCTCGATGACTTGTAATTTTCACAACAACTAAGTTGTGGACTAATCGGACAACAAAATGATTTAGACCCCATTGTATCTCCATCCAGGTGTTTAAATAAATTCCTAAATGCATGTTCATTGAAATGTAGAAGACATATACTTCATTACAGTAATCTTCCAACGTGTAATATTCTAGATGATTTATGCCATTCTTCCATCCGATGTGTTTGTCACAGTTCCATCATATTCATCCACTTGATTATCTCTGCCTAGATGTCTAGTTCAAACAGGCTAGTTCTTATACTGGATACTATGTTTAGAGAAGACCCTGAAGCGGTGTACATATGGCTAATATAACTTGAACCAAGTTGTAGTATTAGATAAATGTGTGCGTCTTCCTATTTTACTCGTACACTAACGATTTGAATGTGCTCTTTGAAAAACTAAAGTTTCATTTCTCTGGTCATCAAAATAAAAGACGTAGAGCAGTAAGTCTGGTTGTGCTGAAAAGCACTTCATTTCTGGCCATTTCTCTTCTAATCTTGCTTTTATCAATGACACGGAAGATATCAGGCTCTGTTATAATGCCCATATCATACATAACGCTTGAGGAGATTCCATCGATTGAGTGGTCAGATACTTCATAACGGTCAATAGCTAATGCTTTTATTTCTCAATTGAATTATTATCTGCCATGGCGATATTGAAGTTTTACAATGAGATGTACTTGGTCCAGGGTAAAGATCTTCGGGAAAATCATCTACTTCCGGTTGGCATCATGCGTTTTTTAATCAATGCACACAGCTGGGTCTTAGCCACAAGTGAGTGGAGGGAAGGATTTGGTACTTAGTAGGAATCTCTTCAAATGTCTAAATTTGCAGAATGCCTACAATTTTGATCGTCATTCGCGAACGGAAATTATTGTCCTAATTCAAAATGATGTTTTAACATTATATTTAGCTATACTAGACGCAAATATTACGCACTAGAATAATTCGATTGTAAGTTATTTGGCACTTAGAAAAAAATCAATGAAACTGCCTAAATTTTGGAAATTTGCAAAATTTCGGTTGTCATGCTCGATAGGAAAATATTGTGTGATATTTATTACATTATCTTTAGCTATACCAATGACACCTTTTCTGCATTATAGGGATTCGATCAAACACATTTCGTTATTTTCAACCCAAACTGGTGTGTATTAATAATTTTTTGTGCCGATCTCATTCCAAAGGCCAGTTTCAGAGGAAAAAAAGCAACCATAGCCAAAAGTAAGGTGTGTTGAACTTATCTAATCCAGTTAATCCGAATAATTTTTTGCAACCGCTTACGTTAAAAAGGAAGTTCGGAGTTGCTGAAAACGATTACCCTTATGTCTGTACATACGTATTTTACGTTTCATCGAAATGAGGTTTTCGAACAAATTGCAATACTATGTGTTGCAACACGGCATTGAGAGGTACTGGAAAGGCTTAAGCCTTTCTTCATATATTGTTTGTTTCACTCAAATCAGGCACTTCATGTTATTTATATTACTTTCAGCTAAAAACTAATCGCATTATTAACAATGGTCAGAATAGGAAAGACATCTAGCCTTACTAGAGGTTGACTTTAACATTTTTTGTTGTTGTTCTTGTTGCCAGTGTAGTTTAAAATAGCGAAGGATCTTTGTTGAAGTACGTAGCAATGTGTATTTGCCGGAAAGGTATCCGCAGTAGAAAATTTGCTATGCCAGCCCCTGCAAAACAGTTTCCGGTTCATATGGTAAGCAAGAACTGCTTACCATAGGAACCGG
This sequence comes from Macrothele yani, assembly GCA_039090855.1. Classification (NCBI taxonomy): domain Eukaryota; kingdom Metazoa; phylum Arthropoda; class Arachnida; order Araneae; family Macrothelidae; genus Macrothele; species Macrothele yani. The sequence goes on from CM077034.1 coordinate 139,448,719, forward strand.
AAATCTTGCTAAAGCAGCAGGAACTGCTTGTTACACAAACAAGAAATCTTGTTAGAACTGCACATCACAGGAAGAACTGTTTACCACAGGAAACAGAAAATGTTCTTAGAGGAGTATAAACTGCTTGTCACACGAACCAGAAGTCTTGATAGAACTGCTCACTACAGGAAGAACGGCTGACCACAGGAAATATAAAACTATTTTAGAGAAGCAAGAACGACTTGCCACACAAACCAGAAGTATTGCTAGAGCAGGAAGAATTGATTACCATAGGAACGAGAAATTATGTTAGGGCAGCAGGAACTGTTTGCCACTCAAAGCAGAAATCCTGCTAAGGCAGCAAGAATTGCTTGCTACACAAACCAGAAACCTTGCGGGGAAGCAAGAACTGCTTGCAACCCAAACCAAAAATCTTTCTACAGCAGCAAGAATTGCTTGACACACAAACCCGAAATCTTGCTACGACAGCAACAACCGCTTACCACAGGAGCGGGAAATTTTGCTATAGAAGCAACAACTGTTTACCATACACAAATCCGAAATCTTACTTGGCCAGCAATAACTGCTTACCACATGTACCAGAGATATTGCTGAACTAGAAAAACTGCTTACCACAGGAAAAAAATTATTCCTAGAGCAATAGGATCTAATTGCCACACAAGGTAGGAATCTTGCTAGGGCGACAACTGCTTTCCCCATGAACAAGAGTAATATTTCTATGGCTGCAGGAACGGCATATCACAGGAAAAGTAAATCTCGCTAGGGAAGCAAGAGCTGCTTACCACAGGAAAAAAGAAATATTATGAGAACAGCAATAATTGCTTACAACAGGAACCCGAAATCTTGCTAAAGCAGCAAAAACTGATTTCCACACAAACCAGGAGTTTTGTTAGGGCAGCCAGAGCCGTTTGCCACTCAAAGCAGAAATATCGTTATGGCAGATGTTGTCTTGACGTTGTTATTCATCTAATCAGTTTTGTGCTCATAAAGTGGCTGTTTGCAGTGCCTATTTTCACTAATGAAATTGCTGCCACAGCAAATTTCTTGCTGTCACAGCAACGTATATTTTACAGTGTGAGTTTGATAGGAGTCATGTTATATGCGGAACTTTCGAGAAGTGACATGTCTCATCAAGAATTTCGTCACGAATAACGATGAGGCTAATGTGATTTCCGTCTATTTCTGCGAACATACAAAATAGCACACGTCAGTCTGCGTGCCCACTGGTTTAGGTATCTGAACAGCTTGAAAAATTATAAATTTAATAATTATTTGTCCAAATTTTTTTTTATTTTCTCATGATTAACCTTAAGTGAAAGTAACACGGTTAACGTATACCTGCGAATCGCATATTATTTGAAATGTGATATTAGCCATGAGCAATATTTTTGATTGAGTTCCTTAATAAAACCGCAAAAACACTGCTGAACTCCATGGTGGTAATGCAAAGAAATCGTAAATCTCTTTCAAAACTTCGCTATTAATGAAAATTGGGACTTACTTTTCAGTTCATCTGGCACAGGAGAAATTTGGGTTTCTTCATCGCAAACCAGCATTTCAAACCCTAAATCTTCAAAAATGTTCTTAAATTAACCCCTTCCAAGGTGTGAATGATGGGATTCTGGAATATATTGCTTGACATCCTGTGACAAGAGAAAAGGAATACACGTGAAATGCTTTTGGTAACATTAGATGGCACAACTGAAAATCAAGAACTAGCAAAATCACGTCCTGTAGGAAAATAAAAAAATTATATTGCAAGTACGTGCAGGAAACATATACGACTGCGTACAAAACTGTAGGAACATGTGTGACCATCCGGTGGCCGAATGACCAGAGACAGAAGGTTTTTACAAGCGGTCCGATATGGGACCGGAAGGGGCTTGATTGCTTTTTATGATGGTGTTGACTCTATATAGTTAGTGGCCCTTATCTAGGGTCCAATGATTGATTATAGACCTACGAATCGCTCGTGGGGTTGGTTAATTCTGAAAAAAAGGGGAAACACGGTGAAAGCAATTATGCACTCACGGGCCAGATGTTTACAACCGTGACTGTGAACACGTCCCACAATGCGTACTAGTTATGTCACAGACCAGAGCACAATCCTATACAGCCGGAAAACTCAAGGAGTAACATCTTGAAAATAGAAAACCCGCGTAATGGGGAAAGGGAATGCCTTGAAGTACAGGAACGATGGTCTTCAACAATTTTTAACTTAATGAAGTTAAACACTAATATTGCAATTTCAGTTTGCTGTGTGAAGTTTTATCAGTTCATCTTATTTTAATAATATTTCACTTATTCTCATTAGCAAACAGTTCATATTATAAAAATAGTATGTATGGAATGATGATGGCCTTCAACAATATGTAAGTGAATGAACTTGCAAAATAGTATTGCAGTTTTAGTTTGCTATCTGAAGCTTTTATAATTTCATTTTGTTCTTATAATGTTTTACGTATACTCCTCAGCTTGTAGTTCATAGTATAAAAAATTGTACTTATTAAAATAAAATTAAGACTTTTTTTTCAGTATCTTCCAGTTCACACTGTTTGATTCGATGAGTGTGACACCTGACAAAAAACTTTTATAATAGTACTACGAAAATTTCCAATAAGAAAAAACCTGATGGACATCAAAGTTTTTCCAAGAACTGTAATGTAGCAGCGAAGGTTAAGACCCTCCCCGTTTAAAGTACGTTGAGTTTCCGGCAAAGAGGGTAGATGTAATAGGTAATGTTACTTGGAACAACTGCATATGGGCGAACACAGATGTATTCAAGTCTGTAATGCAACAGATTTTCTCTCCATACAGTCTAGTTTGGTGCAAATTCATAATCAGAACACTTCCAGAAAGAGCACGATATACCCGACAGTGACTAAAGTTTCGTGAAAAAAAGTTGGTGCACCACGGATAAATGAGGTCACTTAAGAATAACATTCCAACCGTATCAAATGGAAGGAATCTGTTGGGCAGGCAAACATCTGCGTTGGAGATATGTAAGATAACATAGCACAATAGGCACGTGGAGAGGTACGCTGTTGTAAGATTCGCTAGCCCCACGTCACAAAAAATTAATTGTAAAAACTGTAATGTATATGTTCATTTTCAGCGGATACAATCAGCATGTATAAAGCTGTTGCAGTCAGATACACGCGATTAACTGCGTTACAATCGGCTTAGTACGCAAGTATTTGAAATGAATTGTATCTCTCTATTGTGGCGATGGTATTATTTCAAGGGAACGGTAATCAATGAAACACAAGCTACACGGTAGTCTCACGTAGTTGAGATTAACTCTGAAATACATTTAACGGACCAGTGGAAATTTTTTGAAGTATGAGGAGAAGGCACTTTTGAAGTGGAAGCGGAGAGAGACGGAATCTTGAGTTGGTGAAAAAGGTCGGACCTTGGATTTGACGTCGAAGTTTTTCCCGAGGACGTTTGGTATTGGTTCGCGTAGCCTCGGCGACGGTTTACAGAAAACACGAATTTCGGGTCTGGTGGCGATAGCACGTGCGGAAACGCATCCATCAAGTATTCCATCGACCATCCTAGGGAAGTCCTAATTCACATCGTGTTAATGAAATAAACTAATTGTTTTATTATTGTCATATTTTTTTTCAGATTACATAATGTTTTCAAGCAGTATTTTATTTGAAAAGGTGCTTATAAAAAATATGTCATTTTACTTAAGAATTTCAACTATGACGAATAAGAGATAAAAAATATGAGCGCTAGAGATTTAATGTCTTTCTCTGCATGCGTCGGTTTACTGATACCGGTGAGTTTTCCTTTGAATGCAATGGCATAAAATAGGTATCACAGGGACCTAGATGTATTCATTTAAGCTGGCAATTCTGCCAGATAGAAATGATTTATTCCAACAGAACAAACCCAAACCCTATGTGAAACTATTAAAATATGACTCTTTCTTGAAGACAAAAGTAATTATTCGTACGACGCGGTAATAGGTATCACAAACCCTGTCTGCGTACGATAAATGAAATCATTAAAAGTTTACAAAGTAAAACCAAGATTATTTAGAAATTAAAATAATTTAAAAGCAAGAACTTTCGGGGCTCTCATGACCCCGTCATCAGACTAAGTGTCGTAGGAATGCAGAGTCAATCATTATAAAGTACAAGTAACCATCATTCATTTCACCAGTTTGTCTCAAGGAGATGCCAGATAAAAAAAGGTAAAGTTACAGTTCAAAAAAAGGAACTACGTTGTTTCTTCAACATCTGGTTGTCCGGAGGCGGCAACCAGCCGTCTCCACTGGCTCGGAACATAGGCCGGGAGGTCAGAGTTACAGCAGGAGTCACTAAATTTAATAATATAGTGGCTTTCAGTGAAAAAAGGCAGTCCGTTTGTTACTAGTTGAGTTTAAGATTTTTATGTTATTCCAATCGTGTACGTAACCCTCTTGATTAACAGCTGCTGTTAGGGCCGTGTTAGATGATCCTGATCGGAGTGCATATTTGTGTTCAGCCAGACGAATGTTTAATGTTCGAAAAGTAGATCAAATGTAGAACATGTTGGTACCATTGTTTACCTTTTGAATCACTGGTATACTATAAACACCAGGTTTAACCAGTGGTGATACCTTATCTCTATCATTTCTAATTAACGAAAAAATATTCCTAGTTTATACACCGAATGAAAGATTGTGTCGATTGCATGCTTTCTTTAGAATAGACACAATAGGAGGGTAAATTTGGATCTTGCCAATGTACTTGGTTGGAGTAGTTGTAATTGACAAAATCGTTAGGTTTAATCTCTGGTGTTTAAGTAATAACCTCCAGAAAAATTGGTCTGAGAACCCAAAAGAGCGGGCTAAAGTTAACACTCTATTCAGTTCATCAGATCTTGCTTTTCTGGTAGAAGAATGTGCGAACGCTCGTTTTATCAAAAAACGGAGTGCGTCTGTCTGCTTTGTGGTCAGAGGGATGGAACGAAGAAAAAGGTATCATACAGGGGACAGTGGTCGGTTAGCGTTAAACAGAATAATGAAGTTGGTGAGAGTTTAAATCTAAAATCAGCATAATATCCAAGAAGGGCAATTTACCTTCTTTCTCGAGTTCCTTGGTAAACCTGATGGTAGGAAGTTGTGAAGAAAGACATTCAGTAAATTTATCCAAAAGGGCCAATTAGTGTGGCCAGAATATTAACAAATCATCAACATATCTAAAAGAAGTAATGGTTTATGCGGAAATATCCGTAAGACATCATCCTCTAAGGTCTGTAATAAAATTTCGTCTAAAACAGGGGAGATGGGGGACCCCATTGTGGCACCCTCTGTGTGCTGAAAAAACTTGCCTTCAAATTTTAAGTAGAAGCGTTTAGAAACTAATTTAAGGGCTGAAAGTATAGCTTCAATTTCAAGGGGGTAAATGGAGTTGTCCTCTTGCAGTCTATTAACAATGGTTGAATGGACTACATCAAAGGGATATTCGGAAAGAGAGACTCCACGTTTAAAGAAGCCATTATGAAACCAGTTCTAGGTGAATCGAAGTTTTTAATCCTATTCAAGGCCTGAGTGGAGCTACAAATAGAAACTGAGGAATTTAGGGTTAACATTTTTAAGTATGGAGCCAACGCCATCTCAAGGAGCCTAGTCGAGTTGGCATAACCAGAAACGAGTAATCTAAAAGGGTTGCCCAGTTTGCGGATTTTCATCTTTCTAAATCCCTCAGGGACCCTAGTGCCAACAAAGGGTTTCATTCTAGATGAAATGGATACTGGTAGAAAACCCTGAATTCTCAGCCTACTCAGTTCTGAGATTGTGGCCGAAGTAGGATCACATTTGAGAACCCGATGAGGAACCGAGGTAATGGCTTGGTTCATTCTGTCAAGGTTGTCCGAGCGGTCCATGATGATGACTTGATTAGTCTTATTTGCCCCTACTATTGAAAAGTTAGGGTTCTTAGCCAAATTTAAAAGCTGTCCTCTTTCATATTTCAAAGTCGGTGTCATTTTATTTGTTTTGGAGAGGGATTTGGCCACGGCGGAATATCTAAGGTACTCACGTTCTTCCTCCGGTAGAGCACAAATAATACTTTCAACGGGTGGGATTAAAAGTAGTGCATTTAATGAAGACACTGGATAGCTGTATTTGAATCCTCTTCCGAGTGCAGAACGTTGAACGTCTGAGAGCTGAACCGAGCTATAGTTAATAAACGGTTCTTGTGAATAAACAAAAGTAAAGTGATCACCAGAAAGTCTCGTCTCATGGGTCCTGGCAGGGCGTCTAGATACCAGGTCGCAAATTTTATGGATGTGTCGCTGGTAGATGCTATGTATGTGTCGCTGTTCTATTGTATTCCAAAAATATATTAAACCTGAGTAACACTTAGGGAAAATGTGCCCCTAATCCGAATCCCGAGCTAGGAAATCTTTGTCCGAGACAAATTCTCATAAGTCTTCACAATCTTAGCGTACTGAATATTTCGGTCTGAAAATTATAAATATATGTCTGTAGAATTTAGACAGGGAATAAATATTTCGTATGAAGCAGTAACGTTGCACATAATATCAAAGAATGATGATCGGTCTTTATGTTCAGATCAGTTTATCGCGAAGGTATTCTCCATGTTCCATTAGAGACAGCTGTTAGTTAAAGAGAGGGAACATACCTTTTTTTTTTTTTTTTTTTTTTTTTTTTTGAACGCTATAAAAATATATTTCGACATTCACTTTGCAAAATAAAAAATACGTATCTTTAATACATGCAGCTCTATTTAACCAATTGAGTGGTTAGTTTTGTTACCATTGTGATGCGCGAATTATTTCAACAATTATAAAGCATTTAGCTGTGAATAAAGTTTTTGACATTTTTGAAAATGTGTCGCTGCTTTTTTTAATTTCCTGATAATAAACTGTTAATAACATATTCCCTTTTCTATCTGAAAAAATACTACATTTTGGTTTTACCAGGGGATTTTAGTTTATTCTTTTATTTCAAATCCTTCAACCAGATAACTAGGGGGATAGAGTGCAATATTAATTGGATATTATTATTTCCAAAAGGAAAGTTCGAATGTCTTCATTGTTTAAGCAATGCTTCAAAAAATATACACTACATACTCCCAGAAGCCATTCGAAATTAATTATGCGACTTGGGGGCTTAGAGTGGGTGGAACGTTTAGTTGAAATAAATATAAACATTAATTTTTCCAAATAGCTTTTATTACGACATCCCAAAGGCACATACCGCACATTTCAAAAGATATGTTCTGAATTTTTTCATACCAATTGAGTTTCAATTTCTTCCTCAACAATCCTGTACATTAAGATGGTACTGTTAATCTGAATAAAGCAGAGATATTTTAATGTTTTTGTTGCTTGTTTTTTAAACCAACTGTTATATTTTGAAATGAAACATGAATGGGATATTTTGTGGTCTATAGAACGACGGAAAGTGTTTATGTAATCGCAATATTATGCATCTCTGGAGATATATGACTAACCAGATTTAGTGAAGGATTGGGAGAAAAAGGGGAAGCAACACCTCACCTGTTGCGAAATAACATAATGAACTAAAACCAATGCGGCATTCAAAACATTAAAGGAGCTCTCTGTAAATATTTTAATGCCGGCTTAGTTTTAGTTCAAACTCCATAAAAATAGAGAGCAGAATCACACAAAATAAAGAAATATAGGCACAGCAAAATACATGTTATTCTTTCTCAAAATATCTTCTCTTAGATGATATACATCGATCCCATCATTCAGTAATTTCTTCAAAGCATGTGGCGAAGGCATGTTGTGGAAGCTGTTTTAGCGACCCCTGTGCAGCTAGAATAACGTCAGCATCTGTATTGAATGTTACGCGACGGAACATCTCCTTCATTGTAGGAAAAAACAGATATCGCACGGGGCGAGGTCATAACTGCAGTCAGAATGTGGAATGATTTCAATACTGCATTTCGTAAGAAACTGTTGAATACAAGCAGCAACACGTTGGCGGGCGTTATCATGATGTAGGATTCACCGGCCCACCAGATCCGATTGCTTAATCGATATGTGACGTCGCAGATGCTTTAAGGATGAAATGCGATACTCAGCATTTACAATTATTTGTGGAGAAACGGCATGCTATTAGACAACAAATTTATGATCAAAGAAAAGTATCGTCACCACTTTCCCAGCTGATTTGGCTTGGCTGACGTTTCTCGGGGAAGGCGAGCCTGTGTGTTTCCAAACAGCCGTTGCGCGCTCCGTGAGGGATCGAAATAGTGGACCCATGTTTCATCAGCAGTTACATTTGCGTTTAGAAAGTATGGATCCTTTACAATCATCTGTTTCCACTCATGACACACCTGAACTTTGGCTGACAATTGTTTTTCCGTCAGGTGATGATGTACCCATCTGGAACACACATGATGCAGCAGTAATTTTCCACGTAGAATACGCAATGCTGACGTTTTTGAAATACTAGTTGACGCCGCTATGTCTTCAAACGTCATTCGTCGATCGTCTTGTAGGACTGCACAAATTGTGCTAACAATACGCTCTATAACAACACTTTCCGGTAGACCAGGCCTAAGAGCGAGTTCTGCAGATAAAGGCACTTTTTTGAAATCAAAATGCCATCTAAAAATTGTTGACTCACCCAAACATTTATCTTTGTAAACTTCTTTCGGTAAATCAACTGTTTCTGGAGCCGATTTACCCAAATGATAGCAGAATTTTATCGCACGACGTATTTCACTTCTTAAGTTTGAATCCCTCACCTCTATAATTTTAAAGCGAAATGCAGACGTGCCATAAAAACTACGCAATACCAAAACCTGAATCGTCTGCCACGGCTAATAACTCTTGCCATACATATTTTTTTAATTCACTTTATGCGTGGTTATTATTTTCTCTCCGGAGTGTTGCCTACTCAAAAAAAATTACTCTGCGTTTTTATGGAACGATCTTTTTTTTTTTTTTTTTTTTTTTGATTGAATGTTTAACGACCTCCGTGAGCAACTCAATGGGCTATAAGCAGTCGCCCGTCCCTAATTTAGTGTCACTGGTTCCAGGGAAGGAGAGAGCCAGTGCCGTAAGACAAACACAACATCCATGCCTCACCGGGATTCGAACCCGGACCCCTTTCGGACGAATGATCAGAGGCCATTGCTTAGACCACTGCGCCACCGGGGCGGCGGAACGGTCTTTGTACTACCTTGCAACTGGTGCCATCACTTAATTTGCTGATGGTCAAAGTAGATATGACGACTTTGCTTAAACAAAGTACGCCATAAACCTCAATGGGTTTCATTACAGGATCATGCGAAAATTCGGGATAACGTTGTTAACAGGATTTTATTTCTTTAAAGGTGCAAACTGGGAATATGCAAACACATTTTTAAGATATTTAGCGGTAATGAGATCAAACTCAGATTCCATAAAGTAATATATGTGCGAACTGAATCGTTAAGAAACGCTAAACTTAAGGGTACTATAAATTCTATTTTCAGACAAAATACTGAAAACTATTATGACAAAAAATTTATTTTTTTAATTTATCTCTTATTTCTGGGATTTATTAAATACATGAAAATTTGAGTCATGCAAATATTTAGCTATGGAACATTTTAAATCGTACAGGATAGTAATTTATTCCTCCCAGGGGCTTAAACGTATTCAGCCCGTTCACGGTAGTCTGATTCCAGAGCGGCATAGACGTTCCCTGATATCTGTTCCCCTACCGGTTTCAATGTGGTCATCACGGGTCACCCGCTATCACTTACAGCTGCTTAAACGAGGTGAAATCGCTCTTTGGGATTACTCTGTCAGCGGCTTAAATGTGTTCATCGCGTTTTTTGTCAAGGGAGATATTTAATTAAGAGACTGTAATCAGTGTTCCACCTGGACTAGATGATGTTACAATCACACGGAAACAGAAGTTTGTATTTTCCCGCAGTGAACTGTTTCACTGAGTGTCAGCTTAATTTATTTCTGCCATCAACAGCTCTTTATTATATCTGACAAAAAATCGAAATTGTAAACTTCTCATTTGTAGGTGTTTTTCTGTTAAATGCGATCTTAACATTCCTTTACATAAGCACATATCAAATCGCAGTGCACAAACGATCCTTTTCCTTCAACTGTAATCTTTTGATTTCGTAATGTTTCTTTGTAAAATGATTTTGTGTTGCTATCTTTTTCTTTGAAGTGAATTTTAAAGTGGCGTAACTTTGCTATTTTACGGGAAACTAATTTTTCTGCTTTTATGTAAGCAAGCTATTCAGTTGAAATGGAGAGTGATACGGATGCATTTTTTATTTCATCTTCCAATTCAATCAAGGATAGTAGTAGTGAAGAATCTAGATGTGATTTTGAAGAGAACGATGGACCTTGTGATCATGTACCGCAAAGTAAACCTATATGCAAAGCTACCTCCCCTCCTAGATTCCCCTTTATAGGAAATCCTGGACAAAACGCCAACGTTTCAAAAAAGGAAGAGTTTTTGGAATTTTTCAATTTGATTTTTTCTCTGATGATTTAGGAGATCATAATGTAAATTAAAGCAACAAATAATCAGACCAGCTTTTACCGGCCAGTATCATGAAACATTTTTCTCTTGCAAAGCAATGGTCACCAACAAGAACTGCTGATATTAGAGTGTTTTTGAATTAGGGTGTTTTTGGCCTTAATGATATTGCAAGGAATTGTTTAAAAGCCAAACCAAAACTGGTATTGCGTAAGAAAACCACTATTCGAGACTCTGTTCTTCTCAAAAGCTATGAGTGAGAGGCGATTTAGTTTGCTCTTGAAATTTTTTCACTTTTCGGATAACAAGTCATTTGATAAACGCTCTCCACCACAGCCAAACTGAAAAAAATTCGCAATTATTTTCAAAACTCAATCAGAAGTTCAGTTCGGTTTACATACCACAGCGAGATATCAGCATCGATGAATAGCTCATGCTTTATAAGGGCCGTTTAAACTGGGTGCAGTATATTCCGAATAAACGCTCAAGATTTGGATTTTAAAAACTTTGTTTGTGTGAATCCAGGAGTGGTTATATTTGGAATACAATTATGTACACTGGGAAAGAAACTAAATTTTCCAATCAATATGACACATTTGGGTTTGCAACGAAATCAGTTATGCCACTAAGTCAGCCTCCGCTTGATAAGGGATATTGCTTATACAGTCAATATATTCTACAGCTCACCAAATCTCCCTGATTTGCTCATTCAGAACAAAACATATATTTATGGAATTGTTAGACCGAACAGTTTCCAACGGAAAAAAATGAGAAAGGAGACAAGGACATATTGCAAAAACGGCAACGTAGGACTTCGTGCTGTACCGAGTTTTAAATCTACCACGCGAGAAAGGGCTACTGATTCAATTCAGGTATAAGGTGATTATTCTCTGTTTAGTTGTAATTCGAAAAAAAAATCAAAAGCTCACTTATTTCCGTTTTATGCATATCATTTCAGCGTAGGATTAAAATCATCAATGTCTTTTGACGCCAGGAACATTTTGTGTTTCAAAATTTTTTAACTCTGGCATAATTATTTCCAATATATATATATCATCATCATCATTGTCAATCGATTATCAATCCACTGCTGGACGAAGGTATCCCCAAGTTTCCTCCACAACGATCTGCCTTGCGCGAGTCTCCTCCATGTCACTCCCGCATACTTTCGAATAATTCCACTCATCTTCCATGTGGTCTTCTTCTGGGTCTTTTCCTGTCCCTTGGAATCCAATCAAAAATTTCGGCTGTCCATTGTTGGTCTGTCCTTCCGGGAGTATGTCCAGCCCATTGCCATTTCAGGGATTTAACTCTGATCATGATGTTTTTCCACTCTTGTCATTTTTCGGATCCACGAGTTCCTCTTCTTATCTCTCCTAATGACACCAAACATGCACCACTCCATGCTGCCTTGAGTTGCCTGTAACCTTTGTATGTCTCTTTTAGTTAAGGTCCACGTCTCTGCACCGTACGTAAGCACTGGGAGGATGCATTGATTAAACACTTTTCTTTTAAGACATAATGGCATATTGCTCTTGAAAATTATGCTGTTTCTTCCAAAAGCTCTCCAGGCAAGTTTTGTACACCGATTAATTTCTTCATCAATGTGAACCTCACTTGATATCTGCTGTCCAAGATAAACGTACGCGTCTGTTATCTCCAGTTTTTCTCCATCAATTGATAAATCTTCATTTCTTGTAAAAGCACTGAACATCACTTTTGTCTTCTGAAAGTTCATTTTTAATCCCGCTACTTTACTCTTGTCAGCAAGTTCCTGGGTCATACACTGTAGCTCTGATGGGGTAGTTGCAAAAATGACTGCGTCATTAGCAAAACGAAGGCGGGTTAGATAATATCCATTAATCTTTATATATTTGTTTTCCAAGTTCAGTGATTGAAAGACATTTTCTAATGTGGCATTAAAGAGCTTCGGAGATATGGTGTCACCTTGTTTCATTCCTTTTCCAATTTTTATGTGTGTTGTATTTTCAAAGAGCCGAATATTTGCACTTGCATTTTAATAGATGTTATGAATAATATTAATGTACGCATCTTCCATACCGCAGGATTTCAGGGCCATTGTAACTGCTGCTGGTTTCACCGAATCAAAGGCTTTTTCATAATCGATAACAGCCATGCATAATGGAAGTTCATATTCCCTCGCTCTTTCAATTAGTTCTCTCAGTACGTCGATATGATCTATTTTGCTGTAGCCACTCCTGAATCCAGCTTGTTCTCTCGGTTGAGCCATGTCCAGTGTCACTTTTAAGCGGTGTGAAAGAACTTTAGTGAAGATTTTATAAACCACTGATGGGAGGCTGATAGGTCTGTAGTTCCTGAGATCCTCAATGTCACCTTTTTTATGTAGCAGGATCATTGTAGCGTTGTTCCAATCCTCAGGAATCTTTCCTTCATTAACGCATCAAGTGAAAATTTGGGCGAGTACTTTCGATTTCTCCACTTGCTTCTTGTATGATATCTACAGTAATTCCATCTTCTCCTGGAGCTTTTCCCCGCTTCATGTTCTTGATTGCTTGTGCAACTTCTGCTGGGAGGACTGGAAGAAGTCTGGTACCTTTCATGACGTCTGGAGTACATGTATCATCCCTTTCATATAATTTGGAGTGGAAATCTTTCACTCTTGTCAAAATTTCGCCTCTATTTCTTGTTACAGAACCATCTTCTTTTCTCAGTGCCATAATCTGTTTTTTCCCCTTACTAAGATGTCCCTTTGCTATCTGTAGGCTTTGGTTGTTTTCAATTGCTTTCCTTACTAGTTCACAGTTGAATTTCCTTACGTCTTCAGTGATACTTTTTCGTACTGTCTTGCATAGCTCTATATATTCCACTTTGGAAGTCACATCTTTTTTAGTTGTCCTCATGTCTCTTCTTTTTTGCATCAACATTTTGGTTTTTCCTGATAATTTGTTCACATGCAACTTGTTCTTAGACCCAGGTAATTTTTGTTGCTGTTGCCGTAAGAGCTTTGGTTACTTTTCTGTTAACTTCAGAAATATCCACTTCTTCCGATGTTAGGCCTTCTAACGCAGAGAATCTGTTCTTCAGTTCCAACTTGAAGGTTTTATGGTGTTTTTTAAGGTTGGTTATGTGAATACATTTTGTTTGTCTTATCAGATTGCTACGTTCGAGTTTAGTGTTGAGGTGCATCTTGCATCTCACTAATCTATGGTCACTACCTGTGTTGAACTTGTTTAGCACACTGCAGTCGTCTATGACGAATTTTTTATTACACATAATGGAATCAATTAAACTTGCCGTCCCATTTGGATGTCTCTATGTCCATTTCCTGTGTGGCTTTTTCTTGAAAAAGGAGTTCAAAATGAAAAACCCTTCTGCCTCTGCAAACTCTACGAGAGTATTTCCACGCTGATTTCTGTTGCCGTGACCGAATTTACCTACTGAAGTTTCATTCTGTTGTCGTTTCACTATTTTTACATTAAAATCTCCCATAATTATCTTTAAGCGCTGCTTATTTTTATTATTTAGATGATGAATTTCCTCATAAAATGCTTCAATTTCTTCTTCAGGATGACTTGCGGTGGGTGCATACGTTTGAATAATCTGAGCCTGGTATCTTCTCGAGAGGTTGGATAGTGAGTCGTGCAGCTCTGTCAGAGGAACTTTTAACTGACAGAGCTGCACGACTCGTTGTCTAACTCTCGAGAAGATACCTGGCTCAGATTATTCAAACTTATGCACCCACCACAAGTCTTCTCCAAGCCGAGTGTAAGAAAACACCGCTAGCCGTCGTACAACGCATGGTTGAGAATATACACCGGAGGGTCGCAGCTGTAATCGCCGCTCGTGGAGGCTCCACCAAGTACTGAAGGTGAATAAACTTCGTTTTCCTTTGCTATCACAGGTGTCCAATTACGATTACAGCTGCGACCCTCCGGCGCATTCTCTCAACCAGGCGTTGTACGATGGCTAGCGGTATTTTCTTACACTCGGCTTGGAGAAGACAGGTCAGTTCCTTCACCGATTTCGGACGGTGGGGGAACCCCTTGAGTCGAAGCTCCAACTCGCCTTATTGGCGTTCCATAGGGTTAAGGTCTGGGCTCTGCGCAGGTGAGTCCATTCGTTTAACCCTATTTTCACCATACCAAGCCATGGTGGACCTCGCAACATGACAGGTGGCATTGTCATCCTGACAGTAACGTGGGTCCACCCCAGTAAACTGTCACAAGGTAGGAAGTGCGTGGTCATCCAAAATGGTGCAGTAGGTCTCACCGTTGGGTTTTCCAGGAATTGCGACGAAGGATCCCGTGCCATACCAGGAGAAACACCCGCATAGCATAATTCCACCGCCGCCGAACTTCACAGTTGGCGCAATACATTTCGGCAGGAGGGGTTCTCCAGGCAGACGGCTAACCCAGACCCTGCCGTCCGAACGGTAGATGGTGAACCTTCATTCGTCGCTCCAGAGAACCTGCTTTTACTGTTCAACGGTCTAGTGTCGACGTTCTTTGCACCACGTTAGCTGAGCAGCGCTATTGGACTTGGTGATGAAAGGCTTGCGGACGGCAGCACGTCAATGGTATCCGAGCAGATCGGTTTCCTTTCGGATGAGATTCATCGAAAGAACACTCCCGGATGCCTGTTGAAATTCTTCGCGGATGTATCCCATCGATTTAGTGCGGTTCTTCCAAATTTCTCTGGCCAACACCCGTCACACTCTAACTTCCTGTTTTTTGCGTCTGCCGGGTCGGGTCACATTCCGACAGTCACCTCTCATCTTCCACTTTCCAATTAAGTAGGCCACTCTCGATTTTGGGTACTTCAACTCGCTGGATATGTCACGTGTGGATCGGCCATTTGTTTGATACCCGACGATTACACCTTTCTCGAAATCAGAGAGCTCCGAACTGCGTGGCATCTTGCATGCGACTGCTTGCGTTGTTGTTTCCCACACGATATTTAACGGCGGCGGCCGTGACGTGAGTCAGGACCGCAGATATCGGCAATTGCAGTGGTGTCTAATTACTTGTTGGTAGATAGTGTATATATTTATATATATCATCATCATCATCATCATTGTCAACCATTATCAATCCACTGCTGGACGAAGGTCTCCCAAGTTTCCTCCACAACGGCCTGTCTTGTGCCAGTCTCCTCCATGTCACTCCCGCATACTTTGGAATTTCATCCACCCATCTTCCATGTGGTCTTCTTCTGGGTCTTTTCCTGTCCCTTGGAATCCAATCTAAAATTTCGGCTGTCCATCGATGGTCTGTTCTTCTGGCAGTATGTCCAGCCCATTGCCATTTCAGGGATTTAACTCTGATCATGATGTCTTTAACTCTTGTCATTTTTCGGATCCACGTGTTCCTCTTCTTATCTCTCCTGGTTACACCAAGCATGCACCTCTCCATGCTGCTTTGAGTTGTCTGCAGCCTTTGTATGTCTCTTTTAGCAAAGGTCCACGTCTCTGCACCATACGTAAGCACTGGAAGGATGCATTGATCAAACACTTTTCTTTTAAGACATAATGGCATATTGCTCTTGAAAATTATGCTGTTTCTTTCAAAAGCTCTCCAGGCAAGTTTTGCACGCCGATTAATTTCTTCACCAATGTGACCCTCACTTGATATCTGCTGTCCAAGATAAACGTACGTGTCTGTTATCTCCAGCTTTTCTCCATCAATCGATAAATCTTAATTTCTTGTAAAAGCATTGTACATCACTTTTGTCTTCTGAAAGTTCATTTTTAATCCCACTTCTTTACTCTTGTCAACAAGTTCCTGGATCATACTCTGTAGCTCTGATGGGGTAGTTGCAAAAATGACTATATCATCAGCAAAACGAAGGTGGGTTAGATAATCTCCATTAATCTTTATCCCTTTGTTTTCCAAGTTCAGTGATTGAAAGACATTTTCCAATGTGGCATTAAAGAGCTTCGGAGATATGGTGTCACCTTGTCTCACTCCTTTTCCAATTTTTATGTGTGTTGTATTTTCAAACAGCGGAATCTTTGCACTTGCATTTTCATAGATGTTATTAATAATATTAATGTATGCATCTTCAATACCGCAGGTTTTCAGAGCCATTGCAACTGCTGATGGTTTCACCGAATCAAAGGCTTTTTCATAATCGATAAAAGCCATGCACAATGGAAGCTCTTATTCCCTCGCTCTTTCAATTAGTTCTCTCAGTACGTGGATATGATCTATTGTGCTGTAGCCACTCCTGGATCCAGCTTGTACTCTCGGTTGAGCCATGTCCAGTGTCACCTTCAAGCGGTGTGAAAGAACTTTAGTGAAGATTTTATAAACCACTGATAGGAGGCTGATAGATCTGTAGTTCCTGAGATCCTCAATGTCACCTTTTTTATGTAGCAAGATCATTGTAGCGTTGTTCCAATCCTCAGGAATTTTTCCTTCATTAAGGCATCGAGTGAAAATTTGGGCGAGAACTGTTTCGATTTCTCCACTTGCTTCTTGTATGATGTCTACAGTAATTCCATCTACTCCTGGAGCTTTTCCCCGCTTCATGTTCTTGATTGCATGTGCAACTTCTGCTGGAAGGACTGGAAGAACTCTGGTACTGGTACCTTTCATGATGTCTGGAGTACATGTGTCATCCCTTTCATATAATTTGGAGTAGAAATCTTTTACTCTTGTCAAAATTTCGCCTCTATTTCTTGTTACAGAACCATCTTCTTTTCTCAGTGCCATAATCTGTTTTTTCCCCTTACTGAGATGTCCCTTTGCTATCTTTAGGCTTTGGTTGTTTTCAAATGCTTTCCTTACTAGTTCACAGTTGAATTTCCTTACGTCTTCAGTGATACTTTTCGTACTGTCTTGCATAGCTCTATATATTCCACTTTGGAAGTCATATCTTCTTTAGTTGTCCTCATGTCTCTTCTTTTTTGCATCAACATTTTTGTTTTTCCTGATAATTTGTTCACATGCAACTTGTTCTTAGACCCAGGTAATTTTGTTGCTGTTTCCATAAAAGCGTTAGTTACTTTTCTGTTAACTTCAGAAATATCCACTTCTTCCGATGTTAGGCCTTCTAAAGCAGAGACTCTGTTCTTCATTTCCAACTTGAAGGTTTTATGGTGTTTTTTAAGTTTGGTTATGTCAATACATTTTGTTTGTCTTATGAGATTGCTACGTTCGAGTTTAGTGCTTAGGTGCATCTTGCATCTCACTAATCTATGGTCACTATCTGTGTTGAACTTGTTTAGCACACTGCAGTCGTCTATGACGAATTTTTTATTACACATAATGGAATCAATTAAACTTGCCGTCCCATTTGGATGTCTCTATGTCCATTTCCTGTGTGGCTTTTTCTTGAAAAAGGAGTTCAAAATGAAAAACCCTTCTGCCTCTGCAAACTCTACGAGAGTATTTCCACGCTGATTTCTGTTGCCGTGACCGAATTTACCTACTGAAGTTTCATTCTGTTGTCGTTTCACTATTTTTACATTAAAATCTCCCATAATTATCTTTAAGCGCTGCTTATTTTTATTATTTAGATGATGAATTTCCTCATAAAATGCTTCAATTTCTTCTTCAGGATGACTTGCGGTGGGTGCATACGTTTGAATAATCTGAGCCTGGTATCTTCTCGAGAGTTGGATAGTGAGTCGTGCAGCTCTGTCAGAGGAACTTTTAACTGACAGAGCTGCACGACTCGTTGTCTAACTCTCGAGAAGATACCTGGCTCAGATTATTCAAACTTATGCACCCACCACAAGTCTTCTCCAAGCCGAGTGTAAGAAAACACCGCTAGCCGTCGTACAACGCATGGTTGAGAATATACACCGGAGGGTCGCAGCTGTAATCGCCGCTCGTGGAGGCTCCACCAAGTACTGAAGGTGAATAAACTTCGTTTTCCTTTGCTATCACAGGTGTCCAATTACGATTACAGCTGCGACCCTCCGGCGCATTCTCTCAACCAGGCGTTGTACGATGGCTAGCGGTATTTTCTTACACTCGGCTTGGAGAAGACAGGTCAGTTCCTTCACCGATTTCGGACGGTGGGGAACCCCTTGAGTCGAAGCTCCAACTCGCCTTATTGGCGTTCCATAGGGTTAAGGTCCGGGCTCTGCGCAGGCCAGTCCATTCGTTTAACCCTATTTTCACCATACCAAGCCAT
The DNA here is from genome assembly GCA_039090855.1 of Macrothele yani. Lineage (NCBI taxonomy): Eukaryota > Metazoa > Arthropoda > Arachnida > Araneae > Macrothelidae > Macrothele > Macrothele yani. The sequence goes on from CM077034.1 coordinate 139,467,332, forward strand.
GGTGGACCTCGCAACATGACAGGTAGCATTGTCATCCTGACAGTAACGTGGGTCCACCCCAGTAAACTGTCACAAGGTAGGAAGTGCGTGGTCATCCAAAATGGTGCAGTAGGTCTCACCGTTGGGTTTTCCAGGAATTGCGACGAAGGATCCCGTGCCATACCAGGAGAAACACCCGCATAGCATAATTCCACCGCCGCCGAACTTCACAGTTGGCGCAATACATTTCGGCAGGAGGGGTTCTCCAGGCAGACGGCTAACCCAGACCCTGCCGTCCGAACGGTAGATGGTGAACCTTCATTCGTCGCTCCAGAGAACCTGCTTTTACTGTTCAACGGTCTAGTGTCGACGTTCTTTGCACCACGTTAGCTGAGCAGCGCTATTGGACTTGGTGATGAAAGGCTTGCGGACGGCAGCACGTCAATGGTATCCGAGCAGATCGGTTTCCTTTCGGATGCGATTCATCGAAAGAACACTCCCGGATGCCTGTTGAAATTCTTCGCGGATGTGGCCCATCGATTTAGTGCGGTTCTTCCAAATTTCTCTGGCCAATACCCGTCAGACTCTAACTTCCGGTTTTTTGCGTCTGCCGGGTCGGGTCACATTTCGACAGTCACCTCTCATCTTCCACTTTCCAATTACGTAGGCCACTCTCGATTTTGGGTACTTCAACTCGCTGGATATGTCACGTGTGGATCGGCCATTTGTGTGATACCCGACGATTACACCTTTCTCGAAATCAGAGAGCTCCGATTTGCATGGCATCTTGCATGCGACTGCTTGCGTTGTTGTTTCCCACACGATATTTAACGGCGGCGGCCGTGACGTGTGTCAGGACTGCAGATATCGGCAATTGCAGTGGTGTCTAATTACTTGTTGGTAGATAGTGTATATATGTATATATATCATCATCATCATCATCATTGTCAACCATTATCAATCCACTACTGGACGAAGGTCTCCCCAAGTTTCCTCCACAACGGTCTGTCTTGTGCCAGTCTCCTCCATGTCACTCCCGCATACTTTGGAATTTCATCCACCCATCTTCCATGTGGTCTTCTTCTGGGTCTTTTCCTGTCCCTTGGAATCCAATCTAAAATTTCGGCTGTCCATCGATGGTCTGTTCTTCTGGCAGTATGTCCAGCCCATTGCCATTTCAGGGATTTAACTCTGATCATGATGTCTTCCACTCTTGTCATTTTTCGGATCCACGTGTTCCTCTTCTTATCTCTCCTGGTTACACCAAGCATGCACCTCTCCATGCTACTTTGAGTTGTCTGCAGCCTTTGTATGTCTCTTTTAGCTAAGGTCCACGTCTCTGCACCATACGTAAGCACTGGAAGGATGCATTGATCAAACACTTTTCTTTTAAGACATAATGGAATATTGCTCTTGAAAATTATGCTGTTTCTTTCAAAAGCTCTCCAGGCAAGTTTTGCACGCCGATTAATTTCTTCACCAATGTGACCCTCACTTGATATCTGCTGTCCAAGATAAACGTACGTGTCTGTTATCTCCAGCTTTTCTCCATCAATCGATAAATCTCAATTTTTTGTAAAAGCATTGTACATCATTTTTGTCTTCTGAAAGTTCATTTTTAATCCCACTTCTTTACTCTTGTCAGCAAGTTCCTGGATCATACTCTGTAGCTCTGATGGGATGGGGTAGTTGCAAAAATGACTATATCATCAGCAAAACGAAGGTGGGTTAGATAATCTCCATTAATCTTTATCCCTTTGTTTTCCAAGTTCAGTGATTGAAAGACATTTTCCAATGTGGCATTAAAGAGCTTCGGAGATATGGTGTCACCTTGTCTCACTCCTTTTCCAATTTTTATGTGTGTTGTATTTTCAAACAGCAGAATCTTTGCACTTGCATTTTCATAGATGTTATTAATAATATTAATGTATGCATCTTCAATACCGCAGGTTTTCAGAGCCATTGCAACTGCTGATGGTTTCACCGAATCAAAGGCTTTTTCATAATCGATAAAAGCCATGCACAATGGAAGCTCTTATTCCCTCGCTCTTTCAATTAGTTCTCTCAGTACGTGGATATGATCTATTGTGCTGTAGCCACTCCTGGATCCAGCTTGTTCCTTCGGTTGAGCCATGTCCAGTGTCACCTTCAAGCGGTGTGAAAGAACTTTAGTGAAGAATTTATAAACCACTGATAGGAGGCTGATAGGTCTGTTGTTCCTGAGATCCTCAATGTCACCTTTTTTATGTAGCAAGATCATTGTAGCGTTGTTCCAATCCTCAGGAATTTTTCCTTCATTAAGGCATCGAGTGAAAATTTGGGCGAGTACTTTCGATTTCTCCACTTGCTTCTTGTATGATGTCTACAGTAATTCCATCTTCTCCTGGAGCTTTTCCCCGCTTCATGTTCTTGATTGCATGTGCAACTTCTGCTGAAAGGACTGGAAGAACCCTGGTACTGGTACCTTTCATGATGTCTGGAGTACATGTATCATCCCTTTCATATAATTTGGAGTAGAAATCTTTCACTCTTGTCAAAATTTCGCCTCTATTCCTTGTTACAGAACCATCTTCTTTTCTCAGTGCCATAATCTGTTTTTTCCCCTTACTGGGATGTCCCTTTGCTATCTTTAGGCTTTGGTTGTTTTCAATTGCTTTCCTTACTAGTTCACAGTTGAATTTCCTTACGTCTTCAGTGATACGTTTTCGTACTGTCTTGCATAGCTCTATATATTCCACTTTGGAAGTCACATCTTCTTTAGTTGTCCTCATCACTCTTCTTTTTTGCATCAACATTTTGGTTTTTCCTGATAATTTGTTCATATGCAATATGTTCTTAGACCCAGCTAATTTTGTTGCTGTTTCCATAAGAGCTTTGGTTACACACACACACACACACACACACACACACACACATATATATATATATATATATATATATATATATATATATATATATATATATGTAATAAGTTCAACTACAGATAAATTACAATCCTAATACAGAAATTAATAGCAACATTTCTAAACTCCTAACTAGAAGGAATTTCCTTCAGAAAATAAATAAATAAACCCCCGTCCCCCTACCCCCTCCCCACATAATCACAACAAAAAAAACCTAACTTAAGTAAAATATACAACTCTACCTCAGAATACCATATCACTCATCAGGGAAAGACATCCGGTACCCTGGGGTAGAGGTTTAGGTTTCATCAGAGTGCTGAATTTTGAAGCCAATAGTTAGATGTCTTAATAAATTTTGTAAAAAATATACATCTCCTTTAAGTACTCTGTCTTCCCTACCTGAACCAAATTGTAGAGCTTAAAGAATATAAAGCAAATTGAACTTACTTGTAACTTCTACAATAACAACATAAAGCATGAAATGGAGTGTTAAAACATAGACTCAAATCTCAAACTCAAAATTCCCCAAAACAGTTAAGTAAAACACCTGGCGTTCAAAGTCAGTAATCACTTTCTATGGTGATCTTTAGGTAGATTGAGGTACCTTCCGAAAGTAATACTAAGTTGTTTATTACGTCATGGATGAAAGTTCGGGGTGTTAGGTCTCTCCTGGGCGACTAGGAGGAAATGAAGTTTTTTTTTTGAGGCCCTAAGAATTGGTTAATAATAAAGTAATTACGTTGGTATAATGTTACATAACCTAATCGAAAAGTTTGATTTAGAATTAAATGATGATAATAAATATTGAAAGTGAAATTTACAGAAATGATGAGTATAGTTATTTTTCAACAAATTGGAATATAGTAATTTAAGTGCTTTAATTGTACTATATTTATTATTGAAAATATTAGAAATTCTTAAGAACTGTGTAATAATAATATTCCTGTGAATTTATTTAAGGGTTTTTGAGTTTCAAATACTTAAAGGTAGCGGAACAAATTTAAATTCTATTCTTTTATCAAAAAGTCCCGTGAGAACCCTTTTACGAGTCCGAACTATCTCCAAATCCAGAAAGGTAGTTGAGAAACCTTCACTGGTTTTTACCAAAATTAGTCCTGATGGATAAAAGTTCTGAAGTGGAAAGATTTTACCATCAATCTGAAAACTTATTAGGTCACCTATGTATCTGAAATTAGTTACATTATCAGATACAGTGGAAAGATTTTACCATCAATCTGAAAACTTATTAGGTCACCTATGTATCTGAAATTAGTTACATTATCAGATACAATATTCTTTTCATAGTAATGCAAATATACATTTGCAAGTAAACTAGAAAAAGTGGTACCCATGGGGATACCACGATTCTGAATCAAAAGGTTCTTCTGGTCATAGATGTAATTTTGGAAAATGCAAAAATTACATAATGCACTCCAATATTCCTTAGAAATTTTAAAATATGTTCAAATTCTTCAAAATATTTAATTAAAACTTCTTTGAGGTCCTTGAGTTCAATTGAGGTAAAAAGGTTTTGAAAATCATATGTGGTCATTTCTCCTTTAAAGGGTTTATTATTTTTTATATATTGTAGTATCTTGTCTTTATTTGTGACTATCCAGGTGTTCTGTGAAATATTGTCATATAGAATTTGTAATAATAATCCTAGCTCTCTTAACTTATGTAAAACCAACCACAGTAATCAGGAACTAGAATTCCTAGACTTAAGCATTAAACTTAACAGAGGTAACCCATCTATTAGCCTCTTTGATAAAACTGTTAATTTTCCTTTCAAAGTAATTAAATATCTACACTGGAATAATAACATATCAACCAAAGTAATTGAGAATGTACTAATTTCTAAGGTGCTTAGAATTTCAAGAATTTGCAGCAACAATTTGGACTTCAATTACCACATTAATATACTATTAGACAGTTTTCTAGAGAACAAAGTTCCTACTTCTTTCATCAAAAGAACTTTAAAAAAAATATTCTGAATAATAGAGTAAGGTTGGCAGATCTGCTTTAATGTTCTACACAGTTAATAATATGATTCTGACCAATGAAAGCCTTTTGGAAGTTGGCTAGAGGATGCATATTAACTACAAAAAGGAACCTTGGTGCTATGGATAAGAAGGTCCTATTAAAAATAAAAAATAAATAATATAGACAAAATCACAAGAAAAACTTAAAAATCTGTTTATAAAAGAAAATAAAAATAAATATAAAAGAAAACTAGTTATTCACTCACTAGAATAGCTATTCTAAAAATAGCAAAACTAACATTAAAATTAATAGGATTCTGAATAGTCTACAGAATCTCACTAAGGTGATTAAATACATGCAAAGATTATTAAACACACTACTTGTGTATTTCATAATATTACTCATGTATTCTGGAGAGTTAATTCTGCTCTTTCTGATCATACAGGTCCACAAGCTTATATATATAGCTTTTTCACTAGTTAAAATCTCCGCGAGTAGGATTTTTTCAGTGTGTGGAGGCCTTCAGCACCACCCACACTGCCCCTCAGCGACTAGGGAGTGGTTGGGGTGTTTGGAAGTTTGGGTTAAAAGGTCGGCCATGTTTCCTCAAGAGTGGTAGAAGTTAAGTTGCATAAGAGGTAAGCTCTCTTCATTGTCTTTGGGTTTTAGGTTTTTCCAAGTTCAATGTTTGAACTTCTTGAACATTTTTTTCTTTTGCTTTAAGCATTTAGGCACTAGCAAATCTATTAGCTTTTTTGCGGATTTTAACTCTTTCTTTTCTTGGTAACTTTGCGCGTTTTTTAGGAACTAAGGCCAAGCAGCCGGCCGTAACATTGTTCTTGTAGTCTGCGCTGTGTTTTCAATGTAGTTAAGGTCTTAATAACTACTTAATTATGCACTTAAAGCACTTCTGAAATACTTTGTACATATTGCAACTAATTGTTTATGTCACATAACCTTCGCAAAGCATTTCTTTAGTTTATTATTGTCTTTATTTTATTCTCGTTTTTGTGTTGTCAGAAGTTGTGGAGTAGGGGGTTTTAATAATTCAGTTTTCCTTCAAGAATCTGTACTTTAGAAAAAATTAATATTTCCTTTTTTATTGCAATGTAAAGAATTTGCAACACTTTTGTATTGCTATTCAGGTTTAAATTCTATCTCAGGTGAACTTGGCAATTTGTTATTGCTGAACATTATTTCTGATTCATTATGTCACTCTTACAACTCGAGTTTTCTATAATCATCTTCTTTCTGTTTAATAGTAACAGATGAAGAGCATTGGTCGGGCCAGGAAAGCTATGGATGCAAGCTAAATTGTTAACTAAAGCTTGGTCATACAACTCTGTGGAGGTCATGACATATATATATATTTTTTTTTTAAATTTTTTTGGTGGGCTTATTACTTGCATCTATGACTTTGCAGAAACCCATTTCCAAATAGGTCTTTGTGGAAGTGAGAAAATGCAGAGTTTTTGCTCGTCCTTGATAAAGCCAAGGCTCAGTATTCTCGACACTTTCTACATTCAGTTGTTCTATTTTTTCTCTTTTTACTAACACCGGTCAATACATAACCTTTTCTATGTTGTACTTAGTATGAGTCAAAATTTTTTTTTGGTTCAGTCTCTTCTTAATAGAATGTGAATTCTGAATTTTCATAACTGCTGCGTTGCGCGTTTTGATCTTCAGGCTATTTTGCAACTTTCGTTTTAACTTCTAAAGTTTTTCTTATGTTTTCGGCTTTGCTCTTTAGTATATATATATATATATATACTTAAGAGCAAAACTGAAGACTAAGGAAAAAATTTTAGAATTTAACACGAAGGGTGCAAAATAACCTGAAAATCAAAACGCGCAACGCAGCAGTTTTGAAAATTCAGAATTCACATTCTATAAAGAAGATACCTAAGCAAAAAAATACATATATAATTTTGACTCACACCTAGTACAACATAGAAAAGGTTATGTATCTACCTGTGTGAGTAAAAGGAGAAAAGATAAAAAAATAAAATAAAACAACTGAATGTAGAAGGTGTCGAGAATACTGAGCCTTGCAGAAACCCATTTCCAACTAGGTCTTTGTAGAAGTGAGAAAATGCAGAGTTTTTGCTGGTCCTTGATAAAGCCAAGGCTCAGTATTCTCGACACCTTCTACATTCAGTTGTTTTATTTTATTTTTTTATCTTTTCTCCTTTTACTCACACAGGTAGATACATAACCTTTTCTATGTTGTACTAGGTGTGAGTCAAAATTATATATGTATTTTTTTGCTTAGGTATCTTCTTTATAGAATATATATATATATATATATATATATATGCAATCGGCTTACATTACTGTGAACACTTCTTATTTTTGACGTCAACATCGCATGGCCAATGAAAAAGGGCCCGGCCCATGTTGTGACCTGGCTTGGAGGTAGGGTATAAAAGGTGTGCTGTAGGCATTCGGAAATTATATCACTCGTTGCTGTCATGGATAACCGGGGCAATTTACCAGATTTGCAAAAAGGAATGATCATCGGCTTTCGGGCCAAGGGTGGCAGTATTTCTGAAACAGGGCAATTTATGAACTGTTCGCGTGCTGCTGTATTTAAAGTGTATCATGTTGGAGAAATGGCACCATTGCGAATAAGCAATGCGGAAACTTCGGAGCTAAACATGCCATTGATGTGCAAGGTGAACGTCGCATCAATGGCCTGAAGTGTTCCTAACACGACAGTTCTGCGAACCCTGCTGCGCCTTGGCCTCCGATGCAGACGGATGATCACTGCACCTATGCTAACAAAGGTGCATCGGCAGAAATTGCTTACATTTGCACGGTAGTATTGCAATTGGACCTCCGCTGATTGGTAAAATTTTGCCTTTTCCGATGAGTCATGTTTTCTGCTTTATGGAACGGATGGACTTTGGCGTTCAAGGCGAGAAACATCGGAGGACAAACATTCTTCAACCACCGCTGTAAGAACACAAGCTGGTGAGGGGAAGCGTTATGGTCTGGGAAATGTTGTCGTGACATTCTCTCGGTCCACGCGTACTTGTGGAAGGCACTATGGACTGATCGTGTTATGAATCCATCCTTGCAGACCATGTACTTCCTTTGCTGATTGTCTTCCCTTTGTCCCATGGGATCTTCTGGCACGACAATGCGACGTGTCACACAGTTACAGATGCCCGAGAATAGTTGTAACAGCACGATGAAGACCTCAAAATATATCACTGGCCCCCTAATTCCCCATACTTGAACCCAATTGAGTATCTGTCTGACCAACCTGGATTCTGCTGTTTACTCTATGGATCCTCCACCCCTCACACTCCAGCAGCTGTCAGATGCACTGCAGTCAGCGTGTCTCCACACACATGTGAACACCTTCCAGCACCTTACTGAGTCCCTCTAAGCCCGTTTAGCTGCTGTACGCGAGGCACACGGTGGTTGCTTTGGATAGTACCGGTGATCACAGTAATGTGACTTGACCGTGTATGTATATATACACTATCTACCAACAAGTAATTGGACACCACTGCAATCGACGATATCTGTGGTTCTGATACACGTCGCGGCCGCCGCCCTTAAATGTCGTGTGGGAAATAACAACGCAACCAGTGGCATGCAAGATGCCACGCAGTTCGGAGTACTCAGATTTCGAGAAAGGTGTAATCGTCGGGTATCACACAAATGGCCGATCCATCCGTGACATAACCAGCAAGTTGAAGTACCCAAATTCAACAGTGGCCTACGTAATTGGCAAGTGGAAGATGAGAGGTTAATGTCGGAATATGCCCCGGCTGGACAGACCCACAAAACTGAGAGTTGGAGACCGACGGGTGCTGGCCAGAGAAATTCGGAACAACCGCCCCAAGACGATATGCAACATCCCCGAGGAATTTCAACAGGCATCCGGGAGTATTCTTTCAATGAATACCATCCGAAAGGAAGCCCATCTGCTCGGTTATCATGGACGTGCTGCCGCCCACAAGCCTTTCATCACCAAGTCCAATAGCGCTGCTCGGCTAACGTGGTGCAAAGAACGTCTACAGTGGACCGTTGAACAGTAGAGACAGGTTCTCTGGAGCGACGAATCAAGGTTCACCATCTACCGTTCGGATGGCAGGGTCTGGGTTTGGCGTCTGCCTGGTGAACGCCTCCTGCCGGAATGTATTGCTCCTACTGTGAAGTTCGGCGGCCGTGGAATTATGCTATGGGTGTGTTTCTCCTGGTATGGCACGGGACCCTTGGTCGCAATTCCTGGTAAACTCAACCACGAAACCTACTGCACCGTTTTGGATGACCATGCACTTCCTACGTTGTGGCAGTTTTACGAGGTGGACCCATGTTGCTTTGAGGATGACAATGCCACCTGTCATGTTTTCGAGGTCCACCATGGCTTGGTATGGTGACAATGGGGTTAATCGAATAGATTGTCCTGAGCAGAGCCCGCACCTTAACCCTATCGAGCACCTCTGGGACGAGCTGAAGCGTCGACTTAAAGGGTACCCCCACCGTCCGAAATCGGTGAAGGAACTGATCTGTCTTCTCCAAGCCGAGTGGAAGAAAATACCGCTAGCCGTCGTACAACGCCTGGTTGAGAGTATGCCCCGGATGGTCGCAGCTGTAATCGCCACTCGTGGAGGCTGCACCAACTATTGAAAGTGAATAAAACTTCGTTTTCCTTTGCTATCACAGGTGTCCAATTACGTGTTGGAAGATAGTGTATATATAAAGTTCGATTATTTTCAAGCTCTGCATATGGTTTTATATCGGTATTCGGAACAAATGTCTCGAGAACAATAGCACTAGCACGGAGAAAGTGACCGCTAAATGTCTCTGTTGAAAAATGTTTCTTGAAAATGCCGTTTCTGCTGCTGCTAATGTTTCAAAAATGGGCATAGGTTTGTTATAAAGCAAAAAGAAGTTTATTGAAAATTCATGATGAAAGACAAATACAACTTTATCCCTTATTAACGATTTGTCACTATTGAAAATGCAGTGCTGCACCAACCCTACAAATAATGATCCAAATGGGACTGTGTGTGTGTGTGTTTGTGTGTGTGTGTTTGGGAGGGGGCTGTAGAAGAGGTGAACGTTTTTGGAATTCTTTGACCTCAAAGCACAGACTGCCAATTCTACACCCTGTATTGTAATCTGGCGACTACTGTCCCATATTTTCAACAGGAAATATGGTAAATTCTGAATAATGTCTGATGGATTTGAAAGCATTTACTCAGTATTGCAACAGCTGAAAAAGTGATATGTTGAAATTTAGCATGTGAAGAATCGAGAAAAATGGACAATTAAAATATACAATGCTCTCAGAAACACACGCATCAGAGTTATACCCTTGTCATCTACGTGATCAATGAATGTATGAGATTTATTTTGAACTCCAAAATGTCAGTTTTAATGCCCAGGCATTTTGGTTTCTTAACACTAAACTGGAAATAGTTTTCTAATGGAAGGAAATTAATGAAGTGCATCTACCAATAAACTCTATAAACCGAAATGCTTTAAGTAGGCCATCTAAATTATCGATCATCCAAGTACCAGTAAATTTCGTGTTAAAACATTCTGGCTTTTTAAAAAAATATTGGGGTGTTTAAATAAAACCGAAAGCGAATCGAAGGGAAATAAGCAATAGCCTGCACGGTATTTAAAGCAATTGGTGTTAGGTAAGGGATAAAGCCACTGCGATAAGACAAACACAAAATCTTTGTCCCATCGAGGTTCGAACTCAGTCTTATCTCCAACGAATCATTAACAGCCTGGCCTTCGACCGCAGCGACACCTCACAGCTCTAGCTCTTTACTCTGGAAACGTGTAGTGCATTTTCCCCACGCTTGGGCATTTAAATTGTTAATATCCCATGTTTCCTTTCACTATGGTTCTCTAGATTGGTAATCAGAAACATTTCTAATTTTCTGTTCTAAAAGAGCTAACATTAAAACAACTCCACGTTTTTATTCAGCATAAAGACTAAAACTGTAAAGAAAAATACAAATGACTCATTGTGCACATGATTCAGCAAAATTTTAAAACAAACGGGATTCGGAAATGAGTAACATCATATTTAATTGGAATGTTGCCTACTCATGACGAAAACTAACGAAATTCTATTATATTCAGTTTCTTTCAAAAAAACCCGTTTTTTGAATTTGCTAACTATGATTGCAGATTTACAGGAATTTGAGGGTTTTCACATTTGCCACTCCAATGTAAGGAAAATTTACAAAGAGGACCTTGTTTTCAATCTCTGTTTCACATTAATCATTCCTCACTGACATTTGCCATCCTAAACAAAATACCCAAACAGAAATGTTTAGAAGTATGCAGTTTTTATCCTTGAGTCTAACATTATTAAAATAAAAACTGATTCATTATATAGGGCGTTTTTTCGTTCATGGTAAACATGATTCACATCATTCTTAAACTGCCATAGCCCTAGAGGTGAAAACTCTGGGTATTAATTGTAAATTAAGTTAGAATTATAATTTTTTCTGAAATATTAATATAGCCATCAATTCCGAATCACGTATAAATTCAGTTTCTTCTCAATCAAATTTAGCATTTTTTATGAAATTTAACCAAATCATCTCTTAATTACGACTTCAGTAGAAGTTATCGGAAATGGAATGAAATGCCCCTAAGAAAAAAAATCGTAAATTTCCAGTACGATTAATATTTCTATAATTTAATTGTGAGAAAACATAAAAATGTCCTATTTTGTGTCTTGAAAAAGTGTTGTAAATGAAATGTGAAGAAAAATAGAAGTTTAAGTTAACTACTATTCATCAAAGGAAGTGTTTGAATATAAATTGTAGCACTAATTCCTCTAGAAAATTAAATTCATTTACGAATTTCAATATTTCAGCATTTAATTTGTTTTTTTCCCAGTTTCACTATTTGCTGTTAATTTGTTCTCTGCCTATTTTAGCTGTTAATTTAAAGACATCCCTTCCCAAAAACAGTGGATTGCTTGAAGAAGATGTTCATGGTTCCTAACAGAAGTCAACCTTGTTGCAAAAGAAATCTTGTAAATCTACACGTGAGCGCTTTTGTGCTAATTCCTTTTTATTCCTTCTCGTTTGTTTTGAACTATTCTTTTGTTTTCTACCACAGTGTTTAATAAATTTTGCGAAATCTAAATATTGCAGCACTCGATCCCTTTGGGGTAGGAAAAGTTGGAGGAAAATTGAGATGGCTTTTTCTAGGTTTACAGAGAGTGAGATCCTGTTATAAATGGACCACTCATTTTTATGGTTACGTAATGTTATTTTAGATTTTAAGTATATTTCAAGTTTTCATAAAAAATAATGCAAGTATTCTCAAAATATGTTCAAAAATGAATTATAAGGGGAAGTCATCTGTTACCCATATTAAGGTTTAAAGAACCGAAAATATGAGTTCTACATGAAGTTTAATAAGAACATTAAACTAATGCTTCATGACAATTTTCGAAGCATGTCAAAAAACATTCATGTTAGACAACTTATTATGCTGATAGCTGCCTTGCTTTTTACTAAAAAGCCAACTTTCTTTCTCTCTCTATTAGCATTTCCGTGACAAGTGACTTTTTGCCCGTGAGACTGTATAATTTCATCAAATACATTAATGTGTCAATCAGTAGCTCCTAGGTTTATAGCAATTTTTAGGTATTCCTAAGAAATTCAGTTTGCTCCTTAGTGGGAAAATGATATCGTATTCATAAAGATGACAGAGGTTTGGCATAGATTTCAATGAAATATTGTGCAAGAAATTTTAGTCAGGTGTTTCCTTGCGTGCGAAAAGAAAGTTATGGTTGTGAAATTATTGGAGGTAGAATTTTCAGCAGTTTTAATGGTCGTCTAAACAGTATCTAAAAGCAATTTGCCTTCATCCGAATAATCATTAGCAAGAATAATTACTGTACAGTACTTTTCTTTAAAGTCCTAGTATATATATATATATATGCGAATATATTTTTGTTTGTTAACATGCAAGTCATGTAACCGTGGCGCTGAAATGGTGCTGGATCAAAGTGCAACGAATTGGATAATCCACTGAGACACGCATAGAAACTACTGTGTTCTAAGCAAATCTAAATTCTTAGAACAGTGCATGGATGTAAGGTAGGCAGGCGTAGGTATATTCAGGAATGAGTTCGAATGTATCCATGTTCGAATGCTTAAAATTATGGACGAACGTGCAACGTATCGGATAATCCACTGTGACAGACATAGAAATCAAATGTGTTCTAAGCAAATCTAAATCCTTAGAGCACTTAATGGATGTAAGGAAGGTGCGGGATTGTGCAGGAGTGAGTTAGAATGTATCCATGTTCGAATGCTTACTTACAGAACCGTTTGAGTGAAAACTGAAAATAAAGTTGGCTGGGAAGTGATTTCGTGCGAAATGATTTTCAATACTTTTGCGCCCAGACTGAGAAACAAAAAGGGCCAACAGCACGGCTATTTTTTGCATTATCTACTGCAGTGAATCTGAAAGCATATTATTGAAGTCGATCGAGTGAAATTTTGGAATGTTTAAAATGCAGGATTACGCTTATTTAATCAAGTGCTACTTTTAGGCAAAATTTGCATAATTTATTTTGACAAGTCTCGAAGAAAATTTCTGGTTACCTTTACATTTTCGTATTATTAAATGTAGTATGTAGGCAGCAGTTTTGTTTTTATTATGCGTGTACATTGTATGTGAAATAAGTTGTAATATGACATTGCCCCTTTCATATCCATCAGTTCCTTGCTTATGTTTTACAGGTACTGCTACCTTAGGTGTACTGCTAATGAGGAAAAGCAGGTACCACATACGTTTGGTACGTGCTTTTTCTTATTAATAGTATAGTATTGCGGAAAACGCTTACCAAATGTTCTTTTTTGCATTAGTACACTCACTGCGGAACAGCAGTGAACAAATGCATCAGGTACGTGCTTTCCACATTTACAGTACATTTTAGGAAACAACGCTCGCGCAACTTATATAAATTGTCGTTTCTCTATATTCCAGTATCTGTTATAGCTCCCACTGCGGCATCAGGCGGAGCACATAAGATTTACCGAATTCAGAAATTCACTGTTTTTTTTTCATGTCATCTTTAAACAACAATCCGTTGACATTTTTAACAAATGCCTAAATCACAAAAGCTTCATCGTATTGTATTATTGAAAAACGTAGTAATAAAAACATCAAGAAATGAATGTATATCTGAACACAGAAAATAAAGCGAATGATTCATTGAATTTGAAAAGAAATGGCGTAGTCTTTTCACATTCATCTATGCACGAAGATATAAAATTGTTTTATTTAGGTTAACTATATTATTTGCCAAAATGTCTTTCTTTGCGCACACAATCGATTAAAAAAGTAATCTACAATTTAGGAAGGAATTTGAAAGGCGGGTCTAATAAGTAGTCCTTCAGAATTTTGTTCGAACGATTTGTGTTCAGATGCATTAATATTGTTTGCTCTTATTTAAGTGGCAAGGTAATATTTAGACGATTTTTTCAGTTGACTACCGTTCATATATTTGAACCACACATTTATTTTGTTAGGATTAAATTATTGGGATTTTGTTAGCTTCAAACAACCGTTATTTTTTGGACAGAATAGGTAATGTATGCTTTCAAAAGAACTGAATCATCTGGATTTGCCGGAAATCTTCCGGAATTGAGGAAGTTAATTCCCAGTTATATTAAAAATATTTTGAAAAGAACAACTGCAGAAGTTCGGCGAATCTACATTGAAAAATCCTTGACATACGCTGGTGGTCATGCATTTCTTATTTAATTTCTGCTGAAATCCGATTTCGTCCATTGACCTGACGTCAGGACAAGTTTTACAGGAGTGATGACATTTCCCCTTAAATTGTTTAAATACTTCATAAATCATCATAAACTGCTAAAATTTTGATTTAAATTACTCTAATTACGCTTTCGTTCGTTTTCAAATTGAAGTTCTTAATTTGCCTTAAATACATTTTCTAAAAGTATAATTTGAAGTCTGTCTCTATTCAATTTTTTAAAAATTTAAGAAATCGATTGTTATGGATTTTTTTCTTCTTTGCTGTTGAGCTATGGTACCAAGTATATTATGAGGTAGCCGCATTGTTATTATATGCAGACTTGAAACTTTGTCATGTTAATATCATTCCGCCACCTCTTAGTATAAAATTGAAAAAAATATACATAATACGTTCTTTCTTCATTACCAAGTGAGATGTATGCGTCACATAAATTTGATAATAGAAGGGAATTTATTCCTCCGATAGAGATGGAGAATTATCAATACCCGTGGCTATCGAAAGTTTTCAGTATTCATAAAATAACTATCGATAGTGTGCCTGCAAAATTTCTCTGCCAAAATTTGTTTTCCGGGATGAAAAATTATTTCTGACAAGAATTTTTCTTACTTTTCTACATTGTCAGAAAGCTAAGCTCCGATAAACTTTGAAACGTTTTTCTTTTTGGTTGGAGGTTTAACGACCACCGTGAGCAACTCAATGGAATTCTCCCATTCCTGATTTAGGGCCACTAGTTTTAGGGAAGAGATAACCCAGTGCTGTAGGACACACACAACCACAACATCTATTCGTCACGGGATTTGAATCCGGGCCGCATGTCAAGAAAATGCATCACGGCTACCTTATACGGATTCCATATAAGCCTGTGATTAGCTGCTCGGAGAGGGAGACGATTTGATCGGGAGTAACCCGAAGCACGAGCTCCCCGAAGTAACATACTCTCGATAGCAGACATGTAATTGCATACTACAGCTGTGGTGCATTTTATGAAGCTGTTTGTTGACATTGAGAAACTTGGTGCATTTTCTGGACGGACTTTAATGTATGTTCACATTGCTCTGTACGCGTCATGTTTGTTCATGAGCTCCACCATTTCTGCCTGGATTAAAGTTGGTGAATATAATCATTTTAAATACATTGAGGGAGGATAATGTTATTCTTATAGAACTTTGTGTTTAAAGATCATCAATTTTTGCAGATGTATGTTACAGGTAGTTATATTTTAGAATCCTAATGGGTTTGTGTGAACCTTGGGTGTGTGACACATTAGGAAAGCATAAGAATGGAAAAAAATAGAATCAGAAATATTTGAGCGTCCCGGTGGAGACCGAAATCCTGGCGTATCTATATACCTCTTATGTCAGTAAATAAACGTATTTTTTTTCTTTTTAGATTGATAGTTTAACGACCACCATGAGCAACTATATGGGCTATAAGCAGTCTACCGTCGCTAATTTAGAAGCTAGTTCCAGGGAAGAAAATTAAGTAATTTAGAAGCTGGTTCCAGAGAAGTGAAGTGATTTAAGACAAAAACACATCCAGTGCGGGATTAAGGCCTTAGTGGGACCCTAGCCTAATAAGTGAGCTCCAAGGCTAAGATATCTGATTAGGCCATCAAATAAATATGACGGGGAATCATGAAATCCGTTAAAACATGAAACCGGAAATATGTTTGTGGTAATTAATATGTAGTGCGTTATTCAGACAACTTAATTATCTGCCGAGATCTCATAATAACTTACCATATTTTCTATTGTTCTCATAAGAACATGAGTTAAAAGCTTAAGAATCCTGGACTTTGTCTTGAATTTTTTTAATGGTTTACCACTGTGTACTTTTCTTGGTGCATTTTTTTGTTATGCGATGTGAAGCCACAGGTGATTTCAACCATTAACGGTTCCAAGTGCAAACGGGGAGGTGTGGGTGGATGGTAGTGAAAAAGCTGAAACGGTTTTGTAGACCCCGCATTACACAGCGACATGAGACTCTTACCCTTAGTAACTCCCTGCCTTGAAATCTGTGTTTACCAGCCCCTCTTTCTCACCAAGTGGAAATCACAAGACAAAAGTAAAACTAGTTCACACAAACCTCTCTCTCTCTCTCTCTCTATCTGTCTGTTTATTGTTTGCCCAGACATGCATCCTGAGCCATTGGGCATGGTGGGTCCCAAGGCTATATACCCCATCTTAATCCGGCCGTGAACACATTCATGCCTCACCGGGATCCAAACCGGGACTCATCTCGGACGAAAGATCATAAGCCACCGCATGGACCACTGCGCCACCGAGATAGCTAAATGGAATTTACTACGCTATAAGTGCTTTTTGATTAGAATTGGAAGCTGGCCTCAAAAACGTTGCATTATGAAGGTAGAGTTACAAAACATTGCCTAGTGTTTTTAAAAACGCAATTTATACATTAAATTAGAAGTTTGTTTTATTAGAATATATTCAAATTTACTTGAAAATATTTATGTGCGGAGGTTCAAGTTAAATGGAACAAGTAGCTTTTCAATGTTTTTTTAACAAAAAATACTAGTATTTTCTTTTTTTTTTTTGAGAGTTAGTTGTACTTCATGTTTATCCCATCCTGGTAATTTATAATTCTAATTCTTCACCATCCTGCAAATCAGAACCTTTCAAGGTACATTTGCACCCTGATGCAAATCCTGTTCCCAGTATATTTGTTTGTAATTCACTCAAATGTATGTTAACAACAATGTACTTCAAGTTTTAATCTCCTTTTGGCTAGCTTTCCATTCATTCATTGCATCAAGTAGTTCAATATACATAGTGCAAATATTTGTTTCAATTGAATAATCAGTAATTAGAAGTTTTGTAAAGAAACATAGCTTTGTTTTATAAAAATGAAATATTAATAAATAACTATTTGTTGCCAGTTTCTTTGAACCATTAATGTAACTAGAATCACTGATAATTTACTTACATTTCGTGTACATTTTTGTTTGAATTGGGACAGTAACAAGTATCAGTTTTGTAAAGAAAAATAATATTTATTTTATAAAAATGAAATGAAAATATTTATTGCTAGTTTCTTTGCATCACTAATGGACCTATTTGATGAGTAGATAATCGGAAGACTAGCGATCCTTTACAAGAACAAAGTTGCAGCTATTAAAGAAACTAATGCCCTCGTGGTGTAGTGGTCTAAGTTCTAGTTTCTGACCATTTGTCCGAAAAGAGTACGGGTTTGAATCCCGGTGAGGCATGGATGTTGTGTTTGTCTTATGGAACTAGCTCTTTCTATTCCCTGGAACCAGTGGCCCTAAATTAGGGACAGGCGACTGCTTATAACCCATTGAGGTGCTCACTGTGGTTGTTAAACTTTCAGTAATAATAAAATATTTTCGGTTATCCTTATTTTTTAACTTCATTGATTTCATTTACACTGCGTAGATTTACATTTGTAAATGCAGTATGTAGTACATATGCTGTATGTACATAGCATTGCCACTAATTCATTCATAATTCGTATTTTTTTACACAAGGAGATGTGGTGTAGTATATTATGGAACTTACATATACAGTATATTAAGATAGTTTAAAAAATCATTATTTTTTGTTGTTGTTTACTTTTAAATTGAAACAAGGCTATTGAAAGCGTGCATGGTTTTCTGATTAGTACTTTGACCATAAAAAGAAGCAGCAATGATTTCAGTACATTACTAAGTTGGAGTGCTCATGCATTTACCTTGGAATCATCATCACTTTTGTCGCTAGAGACATTCTCATTGCACTTTTTGTTTTCAGTAATTTCATCTAGAGTCATAAGTGTTGATGTTGCCAACGGCACATTACAACTGAAGTAATCATAGATGCTCAACTCATCTTCCTTTACAATCAGTGGCGTACCCAGAAATTAATTTTGGGAGTGTATATCGTCGTCTCAATGTTGAATGCGAAATTTTGTAGTTTTAATTATCGCTATTTAAAAATGAAATTTCGTCAAATAATCACTTTTGGAATTTTTTTTTATTGTGGGTTTTACGACCACCGTGAGCAAATCAATGGGCTATAAGCAGTCGCCCATCCCTAATTTAGGGTCACTGGTTCCAGAGAAGGGAGAGAGCCAGTGCCGTAAGACAAACACAACAGCCATGCCTTACCGGGATTCAAACCCGGACCCCTTTCGGACGAATGATCAGAGGCCATCGCTCAGACCACTGCGCCACCGGGGCGGCACTTTTGGAATTACATCAGACTGTTTAAACACTATAGATAACATTTACATCAAGTTGCATCTGTATTATGCATCAGTGAGTAAAGTTTTATATGATGTAAAGTCAACAATCGAAAAATGCTCACATTCTTGGTTTTATCACTGCAGCTATTATACGATTACATTTCTTCCTAAGGTGATGAAAAAAAATGTGCATGAGAACAGGCATTTTTATTTTTCTCCAATACTACTAATTACAAAGTAATGTTCATTCTACGTTTTTGTTTTCCTGTTATGGTAGGTACTCAAGATAAAAGGCTCCCCTCTCCATCCCATTGACTCCAGCTTCCACTATTCTTTAGACTGACGCCCTAACCACTACAATATCAACACCAGTTCGCTCTCTTCTTTCTTTGGTGGTTTACAAGTGAGAAATGTGCGCCGGGGGTTGGTGGTGGGGAGGCATTAACAATAGGCATATTTGACCTCATCTGACCATTCCAAATAAAGAAGCCGCCTCAGAGGCGCAGAGGTCTAAGCGATAGTATCTGGTCATTCGTTCAAAAGCTGTCCGAGTTCGATTCCTGGTGAGATATGGATTTTGTGCTTGTCTTACGGCAATGGCTCTCTCCCTTCCCTGGAACCAGTGTCCCTAAATTTGGGGCGGGCGACTGCTTATAGCCCATTGAGTTGTTCATGGTAGTCGTTAAACTTCTAATCCAAAAAACAAAAAAACAAAGAAGAAACTAAGGGCAATTTAAGGAAGACCAGAATGACAAAACTAGCAAAATAACGTTACCGAAATTTTTTTCAATTTTTAATACTAGATAAAATTAGTTTAGGGGTGCATATGGCTCTTTGCAACCCCCTTGAGTACGCCATTGTTCCCAATTATAATATTCCAGTCAAATTGTGAAATTATATGTTATTGATTTGTATATTTGTCTGGAAAACAAATGCAAACGTAGGTCTGTTTGATGTCGAGCAATAGCAGGTGTCTGCTGTAGGTGGCAACTGATCTGACTGATGTTAGCTCAGGAGGAATTTGTGCCTTCTGCAAAGTGAAACATAAAGCAGGTGGAAGATAGATAATGCAGAGAAGAGATTGGAAAAATAATTTTCCCATGGCAAAAGAGAACTACTTGAGAAGAGAGTTCGGCAAACAGAAACCGCGTGCTTTGAATTTTCTTATTCACAATCACACCACAATTTAACACATAAATGAGAATAAAGCTGATTTGATTAAAGTGCAATTACTAAAATTTAACATTAAAGGCAATTTAGAACTTTTGTACTCAATACATTTTGCATTTGTGATCCAGTTTGTCATGAAAATTATAAGTCGAAAAAGATTCAAGTTTTTCAAGGATCGCGAACTGCAAGAAGAGTGGATGACTGCTCTCTACAGAGACAACTTGATACCAAATCACAACAGTATAATTTGTATTCGTCATTTTAGTGATGAATGCAAATGTTATGAAAGTTAATGCAATTTCAAAAGGATGATCGTTCACTGTTATCAGTTCTTTGGAAAGTACTTATATTAACTATGATCACTGGCATACCTTATATATTTCCAAACCAACTGTCATATTTTTCATTTCAAAAGTTATGGCAAATGTAGGTGTGATTCCCTATTTCGACTAAAGAAGAAGGATAAGATTTAAATTTCTGGTAGCTTTTCTTCAAAGAACTTCCAGCACTTTAATTAAACAGTCACTAGTCTGTTCATATCAGTTTAATACCCCTTTTATTCTGTGGTGTACTAGAAAAATTATATATTTTCTGCATGTTTTGCATCCCTTGTTACAAATACGTTAATAAATTTATTAAAAAAAATATTTTAGGGGTGCATATTTCCGTTAAATTATAATTTATAAAATTTAATCTATTACTTATGTATTAACACTGTACCATTTTTTTCATTGTTTTTCCTTATCCGAACACCCAGTGCGGACTGGTCCATTTAAGATCCTTACTTGCGCTACTGTGAAAAATGTCGCATGTAGTGCAAAACATTTTGCTATAGTCGATAAATGGTATCACCTGTGTGCAAAGTTAACTATTTGGGAGAAGTGTTTTGCAGTGGATTTAAATAAAAAATTCACTCAAACATTTTTTTAAAGGTTTAAATTTTAACAGTGATTGATTCTGAAGTTCAAGCTAGAAATACTGTAGGTGAGCTTCTTTTTGTGCATACACTTTTAATGACCAGAGACAGTTTTACATTAGTACAGGAATCATCAGTTTCCAACCAATGAAAAAATTAACATTGTATATTTAGTTTATGATTTTCTTCATCTAACTCCAAATGTGTTTTTCCACTTTAACTTGTTTTTTTTTTTTTTGGTTTTCAGGATTTTTCCCCATACTTACACAAACCAGAGATAAAGTTTCTTGGTCTATAATAGTTTTGTCTTTTGAGGAATTTCATGATATGGTTTGTAATCATTCTTTACTTAGATGTCCATCTAGTTTTTTATAGAATTTATAAATGAACTCTAGCAATTAATTTTTCTGCATGATTATAGCTATCGATATTACAACATCACCTCCAGTTCTTGGAATTTTGTCTTTTCTGCAAGTTTTGTAATTGACAATCCCAATTTATCTGTTTAGAATTTTTTATAACAATATCGTCCATTCAAAGATAATCTTGAAATTTCATATTGGTTAGGAACGCAATTTACATTGAAGGTACGATTTTTAATTGTTGTTGTTATGTCATATTTTAGTATGTGTGGGTCTACGGGTGAGTCACCTTTCAAAGTAATTTAGGTATCCTCTGTCTCAACTTGAAGTGTTACCGAATTGAGAAATTTCTCAAAGTTTCTCAATTTAACAATTACTTTATGTTTTCATTTTATATTTAAAAATGTGAGAAAATTGCTCCCTACTTTTTATAAATTTTATACTTTATGTTTTAGCTTATATTCTATTTAATTTTTCTTTTCACACAAATTTGGCAAATTTTTGTAGTGTATTATTTTAAAGGTTCTATTTTTTCCTTGTGAATAATCACTAGAATGATAGAGTATTTTTAGGTACAGTTTGTTTTATTCAGGAAATAGGATTATTTGTTCCACATTTCTTGGTGTTTATATGCAAAAATTATAAAACATTAGTAACAAGTTCTTTTTTCTCAAAAATCATTTGAGAAGGCTGAGTATATAATATAGTTCTTTTTATTTTATGGCTCAATGAGTCTTAGAAACAGTGATGGTAGGTACAGGGAAAAGTCCCTAAAACCAGGGAATTCTGACCTGCTGTAAAGCTTGAAACGGAAAAGGGAATGTTTGACTAAAATAAGGAAATTCCAGGAATTTTGTAGATATTCTGTGACAGACTTTTTTTTCCCTTTGATGCATTTTTTCTCAAATATTTTTACTTGTGGCTGTCTTGCCCAAAGTAACCGTAACTGTTACAGTGGCTTACTTCGCCTCATCCCAAAGTAACGGTAACTATTACAGCTACTTAAATCATTTGCACGAGTGTTCTCACTTCTCAGCGACTTATAACCGATTTGGCTTGGTTTGTTCTTCGTTGGGTCTCTAAGGCAAGGGTGAGCAGTAAAGCATTCCCAATGCTAACAACTTATAACGAAAGTCTCATTTGATCTTTTGTTTATTGTATTATGTGTTTCTAAGTCATCAACGGTGTAGAATCAGTTATAAGTAACAACAAGCTTGACATCGAAGGTAGTGTGCATAACGATGAATTAAGTGGTGTACCAGCCACTAGTAAAACCCGATCGCCAAAAAAAATGCTCCTTCGACAGTAAGGAAAAGTGTAACCACCCCAATCAAGAAACGGAAAACAAGAGGCGAGCTTAAGTGAAGAACGAGATAAAGTGAAACATGTTAACAAATTCAGGGAAGAATGGCTAAGTGACGAAAATTTTAAATTTGTTTCCAACCTTTACGAGAAAATGATGCACGATGTAAATGCACGGCTTGCAGTTGCACTATCCTTAGCGGCAAAAGTGAGCACATGAAACATGTTAACATTGAGAAGCATAAATAAAGCATTAAAGCTATAAAGGGTTTTCCAGCAGTTGAGAGTTTTTTTCTAGATGCGAACAAATCCAGATGACTCACATGACTACAAAGTCAAAACAGCAGAAATACAACTTGCTGCATTTTTTGCTAGTAACAATTTGGCATTTCAGGTAGTTGAACAGTTAGTTCCTGTTCTCGAAAGTGCATTTCCTGACCACGAAATCCGAAAAGATGTGAAAATGAAAAGGCGCAAGTGCACCAATCTCATTTCAAATGTCGTCGCTAAAATAGAGAATGAGGCTACAATTAAAAATTTAAGAGAAACTAAATTATCGATTCTTGTTGATGAAAGCACAGATTTAACATGTGAAAAGTTTCTGTGCATTTTAGCTAGATATCTATCACCAACAACAGGTCGTGTAGAAACTGAACTGCTTGAACTTGTGGAGAATGATGCTTCAGATGCTTCTGCTGATAAAATTTACTCTGCGTTCAAACAGTCCCTGGAGAATACAGAAATTCCATTGGAAACCATTGTGGGTATTGCATCTGATGGAGCTAATGTCATGATTGGACACAACAATTGCTTTGTAAGACGACTGCGCGTTGATATTCCCGGAGGAACAGTTTTGCGTTGTGTTTGCCAGATCTAAATACTGCTAAGCGAGAAAACGGGCGCCATCGAGAGGACTGACGAGATGCCATCTAACAGCCGAACTACAAGAACGGGTATTAACGGGTATATAACCAACTAACGAAAGAAATGGGTATTTTGAACTGATCATTTTAGTGACCCGATGTAAAAGATACGGATTGCGCAAACGACTAAATCTACTTACCACTAAGAGTAAGGCAGCGGTGGCCTTGGTAACAAATTCATAGAAGAAAACATGATTTCACCGTTTCAAAGATATTTTTAGAAATCAAATGCGAAATTAAATGGAATCTGTTATACAAATAAATATTTAGAAATAACAAAATGCTTTACAACAAACACTAACAAAAAAGACAAATGTTAATTACTTTGAAAGAAAATTACCGAAAAGTAATTGAAAAAAATATATATACGCTGACGGAGAAAAAAATCCCAACACCAAGAAGGGGTTGTGTTAGATAAACGACAGTTAGTAGGTGGTGAAAGTATATCTGTAAGATGACGTCTATGCAAATTTCGCGCTCGGCGCATACGTGTGGCGCTAGTAGCGCTCCTCGGAACACGCAAAGCATGTTTGCTGTAAATACGCGCTGTAACGTCCGTGAGCGTTATTTATCGTTGAGATTCCACGTAGTGTGTTGATGTTACTCAAGAATGCCTTTAAGAAGACGAAGAAGCCATAATGAACAGCTCACGGAGTTTGAACGAGGTCGTGTAATAGGGTTACGAGAATGTGTATTTTCTTTCCGCAATATTGGAGAACGACTTGGCAGGAATGTAGCCACTGTGCATGATTGTTGGCAGCGGTGGTCAAGGGAAGGAACTGCCTCAAGAAGACCGGGTTCCGGCCGGCCACGTGGCACTACTGAGAGGGAAGACCGCCGTGTACGGCGTATGGCCGTGGCGCATCGTACTGCGTCTGCGGCAGCAATTCGAGCGGCATTTGCCACCACAGTGACAGAACGAACTGTGACAAATCGGTTACTTGAAGGACAGCTCCGAGCCAGACGCCCTGTAGCGCGCATTCCACTTACCTTAAACCACTGCCGTTTGCGACGTCAGTGGTGTCAAGCTAGAGCTCATTGAAGGACGAAGCGGACATCTGTTGTGTTTTCTGAGGAAAGCCGGTTCTGCCTGGGTGCCAGTGATGGCCGTGTGTTGGTTAGAAGGAGGCCAGGTAAGCGCCTGCTACCAACCTGTCTGCGGCCGAGACACACTGGACCTACACCTGGAGTTATGGTGTGAGGAGCAATTTCCTATGACAGCAGGAGCACTCTCGTGGTTATCCCACGCACCCTGACGGCACAGTTGTGCGTCGGTCTGGTGATGCAACATGTTGTGCTTCCATTCATGAACAGCATTCCAGGGGGTGTTTTCCAACAGGATAACGCTCGCCCGCATGCCGCTCTTGTAACCCAACATGCTCTACAGAGTGTCAACATGTTGCCGTGGCCTGCTAGATCATTAGATCTTTCTCCAATCGAGCACGTATGGGACATCATTGGACGACAACTCCAGCGTCACCCCTAACCATCATTCACCGTCCCTGTATTGACCGAACAAATGCAGCAGGCATGGAACTCCATCCCACAAACTGACATCCAGCACCTGTACGACACAATGCATTAACGTTTGCATGCTTGCATTCAACATTCTGGGGGTTACACCGGTTATTAATGTACCAGCATTTCACATTTAAAATGGCTCTTCTCGCGCTTACATTAAGCTGTGATCTTGAAACCTTAATCGATTAAATATGTTACCTATACAAATGTATTGCCGCCATTTCATTCCTCTACAACCATTTTTTCGTGCTGTTGGGATTTTTTTCCGTCAGTGTATTTATAATTTGAACTATCTCATTATTCAACTTTAATTTTACACATTTAATGGTAATATGTTACCTGAAACCTTGGGCGACATATGGTTTGTAACTACAATCGTTTATGGGACAGGTCAATGTAAGTGGCTGTCATCAGTATCTTTATTCAGTTACAACGTTTTAAAATGAGGGTGCAGCGACGCATTCCCATCAATCAGCGTGATCTTTGAAATACGGCCCGATGTTCTAGGTATCGGTAATGTTTTCTGGTAAATTCGGGAAATATGGCATCTACCAGCAATATGTGCATTACTTGCACTAGTAGTTTATTGAAATAGTGAATGTTAGTCTATGCAATGAAATTTCTTATTATTTTTTAGTAATTTTCTGTCCAAACTCACGCGAAAATGGGAATAAGAAATTGAGGAACTTGAATAACTACGATTTCTTTGAGAACATGCCAGGAACGATTTCGACGCAACATGAAGTGAACGGCATGTGGAGAAATGATTAGGAGTGAAATTTGCATTTTCTTATGTGTATCTCTCAAGCTACACTTCTCGGTTTTGTATAAAAGAAGTAGATATACCTTATTTCTGTGTAGTCATAATGTTGAAGGAGTAAAAGGGTGAAAATGAGGGAAGAAAGTGGTGTCACCGGATTGCACGTGACACCTGTCGTTCAGTCTGTTGATAGGCGGAAGGAATTCTCATCAGAGAACTCTGCATTCATTCCTAGAAACAATACCTGCGGGGAGTGGTGCACAGGGTGTTCTGAAATCAACACGGGTGCTTTTTGTAGTCGATCCAGGTTGTGCTTTATTATAGAAAACATTAATCAGGCATAGATGCTCATATTTATAGTGATACATTTCTTCTCTACCATTCTTTTAACGTTCTCTACCATTCTTATAACATTTTCAACCATTCTGTTAACAATGGAATATTATCCCTACATGTTGTACTTTTTTGTGTAATATTCTCTCCTGAACTGTCTTATTATTTTTCCCTTTTTCAGTTTTTGAGCAGAATTTTTACTTCAGCTTTACAGAATTTTCTCTACTCTTGCTGCTTCAGTATGAAAAGTTCCCCCTTTTTATGGGTCTTTACAGTTTTAGCCCTAAGCTTTCCATTTCAAATTTCAACTTTCAGATATTGGATCAGAATTTTGCGGTACTTAAGATGGAGGAGTTGTATCATACGTTTTGTCATTTTTACTGATTCTTTGCAAAATTGGTCAGGTCAAAAGTTTTAGGACGACTCCCAGTAATTTATTTTTTGCGGTTTCTTTTTATCTTTCTACAATTTTATTTTTAGGAGTCTTCTGAGACAATAATCTTTATTTTTGAGAGTGTTTTTGTTAACTACAGTGTCTTAAGCCCACTTTATGCAATTTTAGCTTTTATTAATTTTGGGGGGATTTATAATGTTATATTTCGGGCGTGGTGACAGATAATTGATTTATCCTTTTTTATTTTAACTAAACTCTATTGTAAAATGCACGTAGGAGAAAAGTAATAGAGAGAAACTTATGTGCTTCCGGCAATTTGCCTAGGACAACGATTGAAACAGTAATTTTACGAGATGTAGTGTTATTATGAAATTAGTTCTTCCCTTCCTTTGAGAAAATTTCTCCAAATTAAGAACGGGTGACACCTTATAGACATTCAGCTGCTCATGGTGGTAGCTAAACACTGACATAAAATAAGAAGATATTGATTTCAGTATAGGACGTGAATAAGTTCTTGAAACAGAAGTTATCGCTCTTTCTGCGTTTGTAAGTCAGTCACGGAAAAAATGTCATCTGCCGCCACCGGGAAACGAACCCAGAGTCTTACAGTTACCTACCGGACATGCTTCCACTCCACCACAACTGCCTCGAATTCCTCCAAGCTCACATACGACTAACTGCCAAGCCACCTGGCAGGTTGCTTCTTGAAGTCCCGCACAATTCTGGAGATTCATTAAAGATGGTAAGCAGCAACTGAACAAATAACTAAGAGGCGGATTAATAATTAATACAGATAATTAATTATTCATTCCCCTGAAAGACCCTGTGTTTGTTTCCCGGTGGCGACCGATGAGAATTTTTCCGTGACTCACTTATAAGCGCGGAAATAGCGATAACTACTGTTTGATGTTCCTAATCAACGTCAATGGTCTGTATGTGAATAAGTTCGTTCACGGAAAAATATTTGTGGAACTTTACTCATTTCAATTCATTTTGATCTGAAATTATAACTTCAATTATTAATTCATTATCTGAAATAAACAGTTTTGTAATACCTTGGGCATGAGGAGCTTTGACGCAATGATGTTAAGTACAGCTTTAGGTTTATTGTACACTTGAATATCCAATGAATGGTTAAGATTTCTGGACAGTGAGACATACCGGAAAACCCGCTTTCCATGTTCCTCTATTTCCGTAGTGAAGGTAATATTGGGGTGTGCTCTGTTGATTGAATTGAAGAAATTATTAAATTCCTGTCTCTCATGTGTCCAGAAGAAGGTATCATCAACGCACCTGAAGCAAACCTTGATTTGATTCATCGTACTATTGATAGTCGCTGTTTCTAAAGAGCGTGATACTGCCTCCGCTAAAACACTTGATAGAAGTGCCACATTGGGTCTCTTTCCATTTA
The DNA here is from genome assembly GCA_039090855.1 of Macrothele yani. Lineage (NCBI taxonomy): Eukaryota > Metazoa > Arthropoda > Arachnida > Araneae > Macrothelidae > Macrothele > Macrothele yani. Next base: position 139,495,279 of record CM077034.1, read on the forward strand.
TTCGTGAACCTTCTTATGGAATGTATAATTGTTGTTATGCTAGGTTATCAGATTTAAAACTGTTGAGATTTGCTACACTACACCGTCCGAGTATACTGCCGAGCTATTTATAGCTTCTTCCAGATTGGTAGCTGCTTTTTCTACAGGGATAGTGAGAAAAAGCGGGTCAATATCGAAATTCCTTCTAATATCTGTGTCGTTAATCAGAATTGTTTTGACTTTGTTGACAAAGTCTGGGGTTGATTCCAAAGCATGCGGTGATACCGGAATGAGAGGTGACATCAATTTGGTTAAAGCTTTTTTAAAATATTGTTTAAATTGGAGACTTGTTCTTGGGTGCAATCGACCTTAAGTTGTGGCCCTGCTTGTGGTGTTTTAAGCTATCCAAAGGCGATGGATCACGTGTGATAGGGATACTCTCGAAGCCTCTTTGAGTATCATAGAAATATCTTCGATCTTTGTTACTGCTTTTGTCCTTCTGATCAATCGTTTGTCGGGTTCCTAGGGATTGCCACGGACTGTGATTGGTTGATAAACTCATTGATTTGGGATGCATATTCTGTAGCACCTATGAGGACAATCTGCCCAGTCTTGTCTGTTTGGGTGATTACTATGCTAGGATGCTTCCTGAGAGTAAGCAGTACTTTTAATCTTGTCTATTGGTCCTACGACATCTTTCATGAGTTGATTTGAATAGTTCAGCTGCCAAATGCCGAATTCTGCTCTGTTCCTCCTGAGGTATCATGACAATGGCACTCTCCAACGCCGGTATGATGTGCCTAGCATCCGTTTTGAAAGACTTTGATAACTTTGTTCCTCTTTCTAGGAGCCACACTGATATGTAATATTAAGGTTAATCAACATTGCAATGAACTTTAAGGAATTGCTGAACGACTATTGAATCACCGTTAATTTCTTACATATGCATTTATATTCGAGTAATTTTCTGCAAACTAATAGAGATGTAAACAAAGTGTATAAACACATAAATAAGAAGTGCAGTTCTACAAATATTTGATACAAGCTGTTGTAAACCCCATTTTATTGCCGTAAACAACTGATATTATTACGTTTTCGTGCACCACCGGGTGGTTCTATCAAGGCAAGCAATACTAATATACGTAGATAAGATATATGTAACATTTAAAAACAAACACTTCTCCTGAGTTACTTCAACTTTTGTGAAAATTCAAAATTTTTACTTGCAAAACCATAAACAAGAAAACAAATTTCCTTAACGCGCGGTAAATTCCATCCTAAGCAAAATCAGAAGTCGTGTACAGGAACTAACACGTATCGGAAATTCCAACTTAAATTTCTACGGAACGCTGCCACAATTTCCTGGGTTCCTGCTTTTCTTTTGAAACGAGTTAATGAACATACTGTACAGGTAAGCATAACGCAGTAATAAATTAGAAATAATTTTTATACAAATTTTGGTTAATTAAAACTTACCTGTCAATGTGATACTCTTTCGTGCTTAAAGTGTGTCAGAAAAAGATTCTTTCTAGTAAAAGATATGCATTTTTATGCTCTTTAATTAGAGATTTCTTTCTTTAGAAGTCCAGAATCTGAAAACATCGCGTGTTTGGACAATTTGCTCCTAAACTGTGTAAGAGTGTAATGTGTGGTGTGTCTTTCGGGGCCTACAGTGTCGTGTGTGTGGCATAATATGATCTTAGAGATTTAAGAAATTTTTAGATAAGAATAATATGTTTCGGTTTTTCAATCCCAAAGTTTTGATGGTAAACTAAATTAGGTTTCAAAATATACTACAGATAATGTATATTGTGTATTGATGGCTAATATAACGATAAATGTGAGTATTTTTACTGGTTTACTTTAGAATAATTGTAACAAACGATAGAGTGCTTTCAATCAATATTAATATATATATATATATATGTGTAGTATTAACAAATATAATTTGGCTAAATAGTGTACTTTACGAGTAGACAGTGTATTACTGTAGCATTAATTTTTGCAGAGTTTCCTTTTTTTAGGGGTTAAAGGATTTCTCCATTTGCGAAGAAAATTGGCTATTTCCCCTTTCTGCCTACTGTTGGTTATTTGAACCACTTTGGAGCAGTGTTTCGTCGTATATTTGCAGGTTACTCAATGTCTGTGCATAACAGCCTTCATCACGGTCTGAGAGAAGAAAACAACAGCTTTGTGTGAAAGTGTGAGGAAGATCGTATGTCGTGCGAAAGTGTTTTAAATACAGTGTGAAAGACTGCGTGTAAGGTTGTGTGTTTTTCTTCAATAGTAAGACTTTCGATGCCGTTCCTTATGTTTAATGGCTGAGAGAGGTTTGCTAGAGTTCTGAGTATTAATTCGTGCGTACCCCTCTCCTTCTATGGAGAGCGGTACGCACGAATTAATTCTGAGACCCTGAGACTTCTGAGATCCTCAAAGGAATTAACCCTGTAATGGATTTCATTAAGCAACTTGATCCTAGAAGACAAGTTTCAGTCCCCAAAAAATAGTGAAATTCCCTCTACTATAGTTTCATATATTTTTCAGAAATTATACATTACCCATAATTGATGAAATTTATTTTTTAAATTATGGGTAATATTGGCAATTAAATATTTATATCAATAGGCTATTAAATAATTAGATCAATAGTCTATTGCTTAATCTCTGTCGAAAATATAGGTTAGAAGTTCTTTCTTCTAGTGCAATTTTTTGCACACTTTTTATTTGTTTCAGACTTTAATAGCATCTTAAACAGTTCAAAACAGTTTCTTCTCTTATATAATCTTACATGATTTAACTCTGTTCAAGTTCCTACTAGAGGACTGAGAGTACGCTGATAGTGATCATGCCAATCTCTCTCTCGAGAGAATACTAACTATATTTCAGGCAAAAAACTGTTGTCTGGCAGCGACCTCTTCAGTGTTTTATTCTCTGTTACTTTGCCTTCATATCAGTACCACGCTTCTGGAACAGAAACACATGATCATCTCCCATGTGAATATAGCTCTTTCTCAGCAGAAATTTATGCATTTCTTGCACCTTGGTGCCTTTTCATGCGGATTTATCGGAGTTCTTTTGTGAATTCTGCGTGACCAAAACAATTGCCAATGGTTTGCAGGCTTTCCGCAGCTTCAGACGTTCATGCTTTTTTTTCTGAAATATTTCTACCCCATCATACATGTAACCTAGAACGACATTGACTGTACAACACCACCTCTTTGTGCAGCCCAAAAAGGTTTGTCACCTATTAATAACATTTGAAATAATTTCTAACTCGCTGTCGAAGAAGCTGATGATTGGAGCCTAATCCAGAAACTAAACTGTTACGCCCCATTTATTGTATGCTTAGCAGTAGCGCGCGAGAATTCAAAGGGTATAATTCAGTGACAAATTTACTTTTGGTCCAGATGCATAATTCAAATATCGTCTCGAAAGGGAAAACTGTAAAACAAAAAAAAAATATCTAGTGAAGCTTGTTAAAATTTTGTTCCGAGTAAAGAAATATTAAATTCAGAAAATTAATCTTTTACTTTAACTTCATATAACATTTGCTTTCAAACAAACAAATATTTGCTCTGGATGTAGGGACTTTACCATAATTGATAGCTACGCCCTATAGCTCAATATTTTTCACCGTCATCTATTGCCATCGAAGAGTGCATTACAATATATACTAGCTGTTAGAAAAAGAGATTGAAGCGCAATGTGCTGTAATTGTAAACATATTTCAGCAATATTTCTCAACACCAGTTCAAAATCTGTTCGCTTGCTGGCGTTATACATTTCTCTGTGAAGATAATATCGTAAAGTAGAATAAGAATATATATTGAAATCACCTTGGACTTGAAGATCCCTAGTAAAAAAGGACATTCGGTTTATAAATTCCCTGTTTCTCATCTGCTCCCTGTGAAAACGGAAATGAGTACTCTTGACCTCAGAAAATTACCGAAATTCATTTTGTTAGAATGCATCTAAATTTGAATTATTTCCTTTGAGCTGTATTCTTTCTTTTTTAAGTTTTTCTTTGTGCATTTGTGTAACTTAAGATTCACCCTTTGATAATATTGCCCATCTCGGGATATGACTGCACCTACACAGCGAGAATTCCAGTATTTCACACAGTCCCTTTCTCTGATGTGTGTTGCGCTTCCAGAAGTGCTTCAGAAATGTTTAACCTTCGTTGACACTTCCATTACTTCTAAAGTTTATTAGATATATTTTTACTTACTTTTATTAATAAAAAAGTGCAAGAACATTCCAAATTTGTTAAAAAGCACAAGATTCACTTTTAAACTAAAAACCACACTTAGATTGGAAAGAATACTAATATTCTAACCGTAAATCAAAGTTAAATACAGACTCTCTTTACTTTTTGCTTTAGAAAACGGAGCTGTCACAGCAAGTAAGGATATAATTTTATTATCAGAAATTATTTACCCCAGATCTTATACTGTGATTGCATTTACATATTTGATACATACCCTACTCAAGCGAATTAGGAAGCAAGTGACTTTGGCAAAATTAATCAAGACAGTCGTGTGACATCTTACAGAAACGTTGAAAACGGAAATTGGGTGTGTTGTAGAGAGCAAATCATGCATATCTTTATGGAAATTAGCGTCTGTACCGTCAGAATGCATAAATTACAGATTGGGATGAAACGAAGGTTTCTTGGGAGCTACCTTATTATCCCGCGTTTATCATGACATTTCGTTTATAGAACTCTTCGGTTCGAACGGTTACCCAGATTCATGAAATACCGGAATCAACTTTGTGAAAAGCTAATGGCAGGATGGCAGCCGGTCAGATACCTAAATGGTTGTAGAAGCCATTGAGGTGTCACGAAGTATCAATTCCAGACTGTGGACAATTCCAGGATGCGAAAAGTATTCGAAGAACGCACGGTCATGGCAGTCTACGAACAACTAAAACATTGAACGATGGCTATCTACTGTTAACATCCTTTCGCAATAGGGTGGGAATTGCTGTTCACTTTTAGGAATGTTTCTCAAGTCAACAGGAAGCAGGTTGTCAACTCAAACTATCCCCAATTTCTCTCCCTAGGGATGTCTTTATACACAAAGACCAATGGTGTGTATCCTTTTAACTGCATGACATCTTACGAACCGTAGAAATTGGGCTGAGGAACATCGTGGTTGGAGAGACGACGATTGGGGTCAAGTCTCTGACGAGTCAAGATACATTCTGACAATGTAAAAGCACTTGCCTTCTGGGAACCTAGCAAAAGAAGTACCCAGCATTTGTGCAGGAAACAGCATATCGCGGCAGACATGGAAAGACGATCCGGGCAGGCATATGTATCAGTTAACGTAAATAAATATAGGGCATCCAAAACGGCAGTTTGACTGGCAAGACATACAGGAACGAGGTTCTCCGACTTATTGTCATGCGGTATGCTGGAAAACGTCGCTGACTGTTCCTTTTCATGGACGATAACGCTCGCCTCTTAGAAATCGGGAGTAGGAGATCATATTTCAAGAGGTGGGCATCCAGCGTTTGTAGTGCCCAATAGGATGTCCTGCCTTGAATCCGATTCAGCATTCCTGGAAAGGACTTGGCAGACGCATTGTCGCTCGGCCGGCATCAGCGTTGACTCTTCCTGACTCCGAGAATACTCGCAAAAGAGAAGTGGCATGCCACACACTGTTCGTTTATTTTTATCAAGCGAAGAGAGCAACAGTATCACTTTCGCCGGCGTTGTACTTTCCGGATTTCGATATCCAGAACAAAGAATTTGACCGTTAGCTAATGAAAAATTATTTTAATGGGGAAGGAAAGTGTGACTCTGGAGAGTCAAGAGAGTATTCGGCCGTCCCGGTGGCGCAGTAGTCTAAGCGATGGCCTCTGATCATTCATCCGAAAGCGGTCCGGGTTCGAATCCCGGTGAGACATTGATGTTGTGTTTGTCTTACGGCACTGTCTCTCTCCCTTCCCTGGAACCAGTGACTCTAAATTAGGGAAGGGCGACTGCTTATAGCCCATTGAGTTGCTCACGGTGGTCGTTAATCCTCCAATCAAAAAAAAAAAAAAAAAAAGAAAAAAAGAGCATATGAAGAATTGAGGAAATTTAGGAAAGGTAATACTGAATTCAGATTTTGTTTTTCTGGGAGTACCATATTGATTCTTTATTACTAGCCATTCTAACTTGTAAAAAAAGATGGATGGCGCATGGGGGATGAATGCTCTAAAGATATTTGTTAATTGCTTCTCTTCTTTTTTATATTTTTTTATATATAGTTTAAGCATTCTCACAAAAAAAAATTATTCTCACCAAAAAAAAATTGTTCTCGTAAAAAAAAAAAAATTAGATGGCACGTGGGGATGAATGCTCTAAGGATATTTGCTAATTGCTACTATGTATTTCCGTTTCCTACTTAATCTACAGTAATGCAATAAATTAGAGCTCACGCAAACGCCTATATTCATCATATGTTGAAATGCTCGTAATTAAGGAAAATGGGAATGTCAAAGCAGAGTTTATTTAGCAAAAGTATATTGGTAAACTTCTGTAAAATCTTCAAACATGTCCCTGCTCTTTTTGCAGGAAACACGAAAGGAATAAAGCCTGAGTGAACGTTGGAAAAGTGGATCCTCGGTAATTCTGCAATTATATTATGTAATAATGTCACGTGATGCATCTGCGGTTCGATAATGCTTGTGGGAATTTCTGCCACCGAAAAGCAATTAGCACCAATCAATCAAGGATTGTTTTTTGATTGGATGTTTAACGACTACCGTGAGCAACTCAATGGGCTATAAGCAGTCGCCCGTCCCTAATTTAGGGTCACTGGTTCCAGAGAAGGGGAGAGCCAGTGTCGTAAGACAAACACAACATCCATGCCTCAGCGGGATTCGAATCCGGACCGCTTACAGACGAATAATCAGAAGCCATCGCTTAGACCACTGCGCCACCGGGGTGGCCAATCAAGGATTAAATCAAGACATTAAAATGCGCAGCATCGTTCATTTCATTTGAGTCAGTTGATTTAGAAATCCTCAAAGTTTATCTGATACGGAAATTTCCCCAACACTACTTTTCAACATTTTTCATCACTTTTAAAACCAAATGCACAGTTGACTACCTGTATTATTTTATAGTGAGTTTGAGACATGTTATTCCAAATTAAGAAATATCTATCTGTGTTTAGGTGTGCGCACGCGCAATTGTAGCCGATTTTTTAATTTTGCTAAATAAATGGTTTCTTTGATGCTAATGTTTCTTCTTTGTGGAACCTAAAATTTCTGTCAACTGCATTAGAACTTGTAAATGTGGACTGTTTTGATGCTGTAGTGTATGTGAGGCTGAATAAGGTTTTACATGTTATTTGACAATAGTTCATTTGTTTCAGCTCAGAGGACGTCGATTTTGTTATCATAAAGAACAAGCACAAAATCTAAATCATGCGTTATGCATCTAGATAAGACAAATACACAGAGAAAAATATACACTTCTTTAACACGAACTTTCCAGATAAATTCAGGAAGTTCCAATTTCTGAATGTTTTTATAAAATCTGCATGGAAATAATGTACAAATCAGCCGTTGTCCATCTATCGTGACTTACAGTTTAACGTCGGATTTGAAGCCAAGTTCAGTGTAATGAAAGACAAATAGGCATGCAATACAAGAAAATAAAACTGAGTTTTTTAGATGACGTCGGTTGAAATCAAAGTTCTCTTTCTCTCTCTGTATATATATATATATTCAAAGAAATTTTTCAAAGAAATGGAAATAAAAATATAAAGGCAAGAAACCCAAGTCGCGCCAATGCAGCAAACTTAAGATCAAGTACATATGTAAAATACATAGACGATCTCAAACGAACAAACCTAAAGGAAACGAACCAATCCAAATTCCACCAAGAGTCAAACATGCAGTTGAAAAACAGGAAACTGTTCATAGAAATCTTATTATTTCACAGTTTTTCCGGATCTTTAGGATCTGCAGCACTGACACTTCACTTAAAAAAATTGTTAGAAATTCTTACTATCAATTGCGTTCCCATGATTATCCTGCCCTTCTTATAAAAAAATTCTTTGAACAGCTTTTGAGATATCATAAATAAACTAAAATTTCAAGCATTTCTTTTTCAGATATTATTTATTAATTTTCGTGCCTTCCGTCTGCTTCCCACTTTTCCTTTATTTACGCACTTCCGGTTTTCTTCTTTACACTTACTTCAGTGTCTTCAGCTTTTCTCGCTATTACGTTTAAAATCTGCTGTTTGTCTCTGTTATCTATACTCCGAGTTTATGGGGTATGTTGTGTGAAGCTGCTTCTCGTTTTTATCATCGGTTAGGCCTGTTTTGGCGATTTAGTGATTGTTTGACTTTGAGGTCATGGGCTCTGTGACTTAGGGAGCACTCAAAACAGGTATATATATATAATAATCCGCGTCTGAAGACAAATGCAATATGAAAATAGAGCAACTTCAGTTTTCCAATCCGATTAAACCAGTTGGACTGAATCACGTATACCGAATCTACAGAAAATTACGATGGTTGATGGGCATTTTCTTAGAAAAGCCCATCCGCACATGTATATTTGGTTTATAATGTTTACTTTCGATATAATCGAATCTTTCCAGATGTGTTCAATTACGAAAAATATACTGGCATAATTTAATTCGATAAAACACTTATATCCATTCACTATATGCTTTCTTTCTGTTTTCATGGATATTTAACCAATTAAAAAATGAAAAACCGCTTTTTGAAGCAAATAAATTGATTTGTAATCTTTCACGGTTTGCACAATATGCAAATAGAGATTCAACTTTAATAACTTCTGGCACATACTTTTTTGTGTCCCCATCTATATTCAGGCTGTGTCGTAGGAATCTGTGACTCTGCTTAGAGCTAAAGAAGTTTGTCCGCTAGGTTAGGAGGTGGTATATTCATACCATAAGGCCAATGGCGCTCTCTCTTAGCCAAAGAGCGTAGATTGCCTTGTGTTTCATACGGATTGTGTCTTGAATTGAAAGCGTCGTTCGCTTACTTGTGAATCTTATCTTTATCTCAAAATGTAAAATACTACGGAATTGTTTCAAAACCTTGCGAAAAATGAAATTTTTTGTATGCAGTGGCGCGAAACATGGGTTCTTTAACATTTTACGATGTACTGGGAGGCACGTCAATCCCTCCTAGTCCAGACAGTACCTAAACCGAAAGGAGTTTTCCTTCTCTGGTATTACGGACGAATGATCAGAGGCCAACGCCTGAGACCACTGCGCCACCGGGGAGGCAAACATAATTTTTTTTTTTTTGAGATTTAACGACCACCGTGAGCAACTCAATGGGCTATAAGCAGTCGCCCGTCCCCAATTTAGGATCACTGGTTCCAGGGAAGGGAGAGAGCCAGTGCCGTAAGACAAACACAACATCCATGCCTCACCGGGATTCGAACCCGGACCCCTTCCGACGAATGATCAGAGGCCAACGCCTTAGACCACTGCGCCACCGGTGCGGCGTAAGTAATTTAGAATGCCATTAAGGAACATATTCTGTCAGTTTATCAGATAGTGCAAAGAAAACGCGGAAGAACAACCCAAGTAGAAGTCTTAAAATCTAGCTCGCCTCCCAAGTGGCGCAGTGGTCTAAGTGCTGGCTAATGACCATTCGCGCAAACTGGATCCGTATTCGAATCACAGTGAGGAATGCATATGTCTGCCTTACGGCACTGGCTTGCCCACTTCCCTGGAGCCAGTGGCCCTAAATTAGGGATGGGCTGCCGTTTATAGCCCATTGAGTTGATCACGGTGGTCGTTAAACTCCCGATCAAACAAAAAAAAAAAACAAGAGAAAAAAAATCCGCGTGTGTTTTTATGTTTCTGAGAATACTGTCAGGTAATTCTAGTTGCGTAAAGTATTAGAAATATGAATAGTCTTTCGATTAATCAAAATATGAGGTGCGAAGAAAAGTTTTCTGGTAAAAGCATTGTTATAAAGAAATTACCTCGTGCACCAAAAGCTATTAAATCGAAAACAAATGCCGTTTCCTGCACGATACCCTTTAATGATAAAAAACTATGTACAATTAAAATAAATGTATTTAAGAACTTTCAACGCCACAACGGTGTCATCCTCAGAAACAGTGACGCAGTGAGCACAGACGTGAGTCGCCTATATATGTTAAAAGACACATAGCAGTTAATGCGCATGCGCAATAATCGGTAAAGTCCAAATACATTTCAGTGGGTACAAGCATAGTTTATGGGCGTGACGTAGCCCAAACGTGTTCTCCAAGGAAGGGGTATATTAGAGCATCTTTCACTATTGACGAATATGTGAATACTTTCACAGAAAATGTTCATCAACGGTTTCTGGGAGAATCCAGAATAGTGGTGTCATTCCAACATAATAGGTAAGAACCGTTTAAACAGAGTCTCGACAAAGATGTAGCACCAGAATGCGTCCGGAGATTATACTGATGTTCGTAACTGCGGCCCCAAAATTACGAGTGGTAGAGCCCACATAACATAAATCGAGCTTTGCAAGGTTAGTAGATTTAAGTGGAACAAAATATACACCGTGACGCTTCACACATTCAACACAGTCTACGTCATTTTTAACAGTGGTAAATAAAGTACGAGACCTTACACCAAACTTGAGTTTGCACTTATGACATATGGAGTTTAAGATGTTACATACAGATGGTATATATGGAATGGATTCCATAAATTGGTAGTCAAATTTATCTGCAAGCAACACTGTCTGCGGTCGACGAATTGATTTCTTAACAATCAAGATGTGAAGAGGGTAACCGAAAGTCAAGGCAAACTATTTAATCCAAGCTAACTCTTGGTCCCGGAGATCCTGTGTAGACGAGAGTGTGAATGCACGATAAATAAAAAAATGAAAAGCAGATAATTTTTACGACATTGGATGAGAAGTAAATGTTATAAGCGTTACAGAAAAAGTTAGTTTATGGTAAACAGAAAATGATAAGGAGTTATCGGAAAGATTGCGAAAAGGGCAAAGTCGAGAAAGGTCAAAATGCCCGAATTCTCGAACTCTACCTCGAACTTTATAGAATGGTGCCGTGAAGAAAGTAAAGTGGCAAAGGAAAGAAGCTCATCAAAACCTGAAGGCCAAACAACCAATACGTTGTCGACCTTCCTGGTGTAAATAAGTGGTTTTATGGGGGAAACAGGAATGAGGGTATCCTCTAAGTCCTGCAACAAAACCTCAGCAAGCAATGGAGACCGGGGGACCCCACGGGGGCACCTGCCAAATGTAGATAGATAGAACCATTAAAACAAAAGTAAGATCTCTTCAAAATAAATCGAAGAGTACACATTATGGAAGAAACTTCATTGGAAGAATAAGTGCACAAACCAACAAGTTTGGGTTCAATAAGATCATGAACATAAGAAACGGGGGTGTTCGTAAAATGAGCCACTACATCGAGTGAAGCTAAACAGTAAGTGGAAATGTTGGTGGACATAAAAGAACGATTCCTAGAAAGTGTTTCGATGGAACTGGGAACGGAGCAAGAAGAAGATCTAATGATGGGAGCCAAAAAATTGGATAAAGCTCCCTCAAGATTGCGGGTGGGTGCAAACAACGATGAAACCAAAGGTCGGATAGGGGTTCCCGATTTATGGAGTTTTAACTGGCCAAATAAAGGAGGAACCCTGTAACCGGGAGGAGAGGGGTGTGCAAACTGTTAAACAAAGACGTGGGCAAAGCTGTAAGGGACTTTAATTTTGATAAAGCTGCAACGGTGGCATTAGTAGGATCCCGGCGGCAAACTTCAATACTGAGATCGGAGATAGCCTGCTGTACCTTGTCAACCTATTCATTCCGATTCATGATGAAAACCTGATGAGTATTATCTGCTAGTGTAATAGCTAGACTCTGGTCTTTACGAAGAGAACGAAGACTTCTGAGTTCGTCTTTCATGGTCCTAGATACAGTTGAGTGTTTCTGCTTAGAATTATTGAATGACAATACACGTGCAACACGATGTCTAGTTGAGTCGACTGGTAAGGTACTATGACGACTGGTAAGGTACTATGACGACTGGTAAGGTACCAATGACATCCTCGAATTGCAGGATAACGTGCAATACGTTAGGCCTCGTATCTTGATAGGCAAACTTCATACCCCTCGTCAATGCTTGTTTCTGAATACCACTTAGTGGCTTATTACTAAGATTAATGAAAGGTTGGCATACCTGATCTCGATTGAACATTGGGGAAAACTATGATGGTTTTCCGTCTGTTGCGTAAGCAACAAGTGGTCGAAGTTTACCAATATGAGTGGTTTGCAGCTGCTGTTGTCTAGATAAGGCGGCAGCAACACAACATGTCAAAGTACGATCTAAAATAACAGAATGAAGGTTACCAGCAAGTTCCGAATAATTCTAAACAGAAACACTCAGCTCTATTCTAGGACCTTGAATGACGAACTCAGAAGTCTTCGTACCCTTTGTAGTGACTTCTGGTGCTACATCTTTGTCGAGACTCTGTTTAAGCGGTTCTTACCTACCACGTTGGAATGACACCATTATTCTGGATTCTCCCAGGAACCGTATATCAACACTTTTCTGTGAAAGTATTCACATATTTGTCAATGGTGAAAGATGCTGTAACGATGTATCCCGTGTTTATCCCCCTTCCTTGGAGAACACTTTTGGGCTAGGTCACGCCCACCAACTATGCTTGTACCCACTGAACTTGATTTGGACTTTGCCGATTATTGCACATGCGCATTAACTGCTATTTGTCTTGTGAAAGTATATAGGTTACTCACTTCTGTGCTCACTGCTACACTGTTTCTGAGGGTGACGCCGTTGTGGCGTTGAAAGTTATTAAACTTATTTATTTTAATTGTACATAGTTTTTAATCATTAAAGTGTATCGTGCAGGAGACGGCATTTGTTTTCGATTTAATAGTTTTTGGTGCACGAGTTAATTTCTTCATAATGTTGATATTGTGAAATCCTTTGGACCACCAGTTTTCTTTCTGCATAATAGCATTATAACATCAATGAATGCAATACGGTATTACACCATTGTACAATACAAATTTGGAAGATGTGGATCCTTTTATTTGTGTAAATGTGACATGGATGTAAAGTCAGGTAATACACAAAAACTTGGGCATTTCGTCGTCTCAGGTCGATAATATCGAACACGCATCTCCCAGATGGCGCCCGAGTATGCTAAACATTACGCCGCACAAAACGACCATGTTTCAAGTTTCCATTAATTCGAATATTTTGGGATCATTCATTTAGCGTACTCGGGCGCTCTCCGGGAGAAGCGGATTCGATTCCCGCTCCAGAACGACAAATTTTTCAAGTTTTCGGATATTATCTGACTTAACATCCGTGTCACACTTACAAAAATAAACGGATTCACATCTTCCAATTTCGTATTTCATTATTATGTCTGAAGATGAAAGTTTTCTATATATGCATTAGAAAATTTTTTTATTCTTCAATTTCAGTTAATTGCAGTTCACTATCTTTCAATCTAATGATTTTATATAATATCTATTGCATCAGGCACAGGGGGTTAGGATACAACGAGAAGCAATGTGATAACTGCTTGCTTCGTGTTGAATATATGAGTATTTTAAACTTTCCGCGAAAGCTATATCATTTTTAATATTGAATTTCTCATATCGGTCATAAATATTTATAAAATATATTTTCTTCTAGGGCAATGGTTCCCAACAAGGGGCGTACGCTCCACTGGAGGGCAATTTGATTTTTAAGGGAAGCAATTCGAGAATGAGCACACTAAATACTTTTTTGCTTTCTTCTAAGATCGACAAAAGAAAGTAAAACAAATTCACAGGCTGCCTTAGATTTTGGTTTTCTGAAAACCAGAGCAAGAAGAATCCCCCGAAACCTCTAAAATTTCTCCCCGTTTGCAATCTCCTAGTGCATGCTCACTTCTGCTCCACTAATTGAAAAACCCTCTTTCAAACTTAAGCCATTCACAAGCTTCCAAAGAACATGTGAACAGGAGCTCATTTTTTGAGAAATAAGAATTGTATGTCATAGAATTATACGTATATGTCGTTATACATGGAAGATAGGCGCTCATTTTTTGAATAATAAGAATTATATGTCATAGAATTATACGTAAATGTCATTATACATGGAAGATAGGAGTTCATTTTTTGAATAATAAGAATTATATGTCAGAGGGGTGGGGGCATCACGATTTTTGAGATGCTTAGGTGGGGCATGGCCAAAAAAGGTTGGGAACCACTGTTCTAGTGTAATCAGAGTTGCTTTCCACTTGGTTGTGATCAAGCTAAAAGTGTTTTCTTCTTTTTGCGTGTTTATCTTTGCCAACACTCTAAGTACAATATCCCCAGTTGGGAGATGTGCATTCGTTATGCAGTCTGATAACGAAGTGCAATATCTAATTTTGGCTGAATCATATATTCAGTCCAACGCGATTATCAAATCATTGCGTATTTCAACTTTTGATAATCACCTTCAAAATCGCGTGAAAATAATATGTAAGGCATTTTCTTATATTGAACGAGTTGAAGCAGCCTTATTATATATACCAAATTTTTCGAGTAAACTCGTCCCAAATTTTCTCTGAAACAAATCTGGTCAAGCAAGATCACCTATTTTTCAGCGTAAGTGGGAATTCCCTTTTGGCTAAGTGCTGGCGCTTCCAACTTTTCCAAACTGGCGGCAGTCCTTTTCTTTAATTATACAAGAGACCCTATCTTTACCGAACTCTTCAACGGGACGACTCCGCCTACCTCAGACGAATCACACGGAGGCAAAAAGGAAATAAGTACGACTTTGTCATCTTCGGACTGGGTTGATATAAGAGATACTGCTGTACGGTGAAGGTGGGTGCCAGAAGTAAGACCTGGTGAGAGGGGCGGGGCAATCGCTAGTCCTGACTAACAGAGCGAGTGAAGAGAGGGGACGTCACCGGTATTCCGACAGCATTGTGAAACAATTGAGTGTACCGGATACACTTTGATTCACCAAAGGTAACAGGTTGAATACAGCATTTTGACAAACACAATAAAGTTAATGAAACAGAAAAAGACGCCCAATTATTTTATTTCCTAAAACATCGATTCTGGTAAGACTTCCTTTTCTGTCATATTGCTGTGTATCTTGTCTTTAATTTAATCATGTAATTATATTCGCAATTTGTAATACAGAGGTAAATAACCTTAGTTTTGTGTGTTCACATGTTATACACACCAGAACATCACTGAGAGCGGTTGGGCGGTAAAAACCCGTACACTTACGTCGAATTATTTTGTATATCGAACTATCGAGTTCTCCCCTTCGAATTCGATATAAACGTGTTTAACTGTATTTGCCTATCTATTGGTTCATAGTATGTAATTCCTCAGATGCTTTTGTAATTTACTCGCAGTGTGCTTTAATTGCTTTCTTCAGATCTTTTGTTTTGCTGAGTGGAAACCGTACCTAATGAAAGTTCATATATTTGTTTTAATATTTCCACATTAGTCATCCTTTCTAATTCACGGGTAATGTCAAATAGTAAATAATGAAAGTTCCGATTTTTTTTTATATTTCAGCAGCAATCTCCCTTCAAATTCATGGGCTATGTCAAATTTTTCTTTCAACTTTGCTTTGGCTATGCTCGGAGCTGAAACAGCATTTACGGATGTGATACTTGAATGCCTTCTTTGTGTAGTGATTGGAAGCAAAATGAGAAATTAATAGAGAAGACCAATCTGAACTTTAGCAATCTCACATTTTCTTGCTTTTCTTCCAGCTTTCAATTCAGTTTAGGCAACTGACAAATGAGGTACTTAATTTGTCCTTCTTGTTCCCATTTCCTGCTCCCAGTTTGGTGTGACCATAAAGGTCACATTTTACACCCAAATCACTTTCTGCAAGCCGTTTTTACATGCTTATTATCGTCAAACCTATTCAAAATTTAAAGTCATCTTTAAAACATTTCTTAAGTAAAATGTCGCTCTGATGTAATGGATTCACTGAAATATAAACATAACTTTTTCTGAAATTTTTCTCGTTAGATCCATGTATTTCCCGTTCTTAAGAGTGTTAAAGCCTTATATTTAGCACTGTTCCAAACATGGCTTGCAAATAGCGTTCTAAATAGAAAACCAATTCCATTTCACTCCTAAAACCAATTCCATTTCACTTCTTTACATAATCACAGATGTTTGCGAAAACATAATCACTTCAGAGGTACAAGATAAAACAAAAGTGAAGAAATAATTCCCTCAAGTACGTGGAAAAGAGAAAGCTTTAAAAGTAATATGTTGGAGGTGATATGCAATTGAGAAGCATCTTATTTCGGAAGATTTTTAGGTACATTTCTACTTATTGAAAGGAGATCATGGCAGATATGATATTAGCTCTCAGTTTATCTTTCATAAAATTTATCTATATATTTAATGTAATCAGCAGAAAATTTCGAATTCAAATTTCTTTTCTTTGTGTGTCTGAGTGATCTTCGCTTAATATGCTAATAGAAAATTTTGCAAAAGCAATATTCGTATGCAAATGGTGTACTATGGCACGTGATTCGTAATTGTTATTTATTCCTGATTGTGATTGCTCCTTTTCCTGTACTTCAGCACCTTACCTCTTATCTTAGATAATTCAGTGCATGTCTTAGCTTTTTTAATGAAATGATAACATATCATGAAAAGCCGATGGTACCTTTAAACCTTCTGCTGTGGTACTTTTTGCAGAAACAATTACTTTTTATTCAGCACAAATCTCCAAAATTTTGTCAGTTGACCAGAAACAGCAAGATATCACTCATCAGTCAAAACAGAAAATATGCATTATATCTTTGAAATTGAAAGGTACTCTTTTTCCCATTCGGATCTTTCCATGATGGTAAACGTGCTGTATCCCCACATATACACTGGTGTGCAAAAATTAAGGACGAAGAGGAGAAATTAGCATAACAGCGGAACGAGAAGGCAGAACGGACCGAAAGACCACTCAGGAGATAGACGAAGGTCCGGTACGGAAGGGCATGCGCATATATGCAGAATGACGTAGGGGGAGGAGTGTCGGAAGGTTATAAAGCACATGGACGTTGTACGCTCAGCAATTCGGTGAAAGCTATTGCACGGTGTACATCTGTTTGAACGACATTAAGTTGCTGCCCCCGGGTGATTTGGGCAACAGGCAATCCAGTAGACTGCATCTGGATGACTTTACTAGAGGTCGCGTCATTGGGAAGTTGGAAGAAGGTCGACGTGTGACTAGTGTGGCCGAGGAGTTCGGGATCGCTTACAGTATCGTTTCATGAGCTTGGAGAGCATTTCAAACGACAGGAACAGCTGTCCGAGAGTTTGGCAGTGATCTTCCACGAGCAACCACGGAGCGGACGACCGGTATATTGTCCTACAGGCCAGAAGAAACAGAAGGTAGACAGCGGAAGAAATCGCAAGGCACATGCAAAAGACAACTGAATGTCCGTTATCGCGTTTTACCGTGGCCAGGAGGCTGCACAAAGGTAGTCTATTTGCACGACGACCAGTACGGTGTGTGCCATTAACGCCTGCTCATCGGAGACGCAGGTTTCTTTTTTTTTTTTTTTTTTTATTGGAGGTTTAACGACCACCGTGAGCAACTCAATGGGTTATAAGCAGTCGCCCGTCCCTAATTTAGGGTCACTGGTTCCAGGGAAGGGAGAGAGCCAGTGCCGTAAGACAAACACAACATCCATGCCTCACCGGGATTCGAACCCGGACCCCTTCGAACGAATGATCATAGGCCAACGCCTTAGACCACTGCGCCACAGGGGCGGCCGGCGGTTTCTGTGGGGCCAGGAACACAAGAACTGGACACATCAGCAATGGGGTCGAGTTCACTATACGAATGAAAGCCGATTTAGTCTGACGTGCGATTCTGGACGTATACACATCTGGAGAGAGCAGGGAACACCCAATGACAAATACAACATCATCGAAAGGGACCGGTGTGGAGATGGCGAAATTCTCGTTTGGGGCGGCATCATGCTTGGTAGCCGCACTGACCTCCACATCTTCCAAGGAGGTTTAGTCACTGGTGTCCGCTCTTGTACCGAGGTTCTCCTGCCTCACGTGCGTCTGTTTAGAGGTGCAGTGGGTCCTGAGTTCCTCTTCATGGACGACAACGCTACACCTAATCGTACAATGGCTGTCGCAGAGGTGTTAAAGATTGAAGATATTCAAGGCATGGATTGACCTACAAGGTCCCCGGACCTAAATCCAATCGAACACGTGTGGGCCCTTCTCTGGAGACGTTTGGCAGCACGTCACCAGCCGCCAGCAACGATTCCGCAGCTGCGATTGGCGCTACAAGAGGAATGGCAATTGGATTGCCAGAAGAACCGAACACCGATGGACAAGAGTAATTTTAGACTGGATACCAAGGGAAAGGAAAAGACCCGGAAGAAGACCACCCGGCTGATGGGTGGATGAATGTAGAAAACACGCCGGAGAGACAAGGAAGTGACTGACTCAAGGCAGCTGCTATATAAGAAACTTGGAAAGAGCTTCACCCAGATGCGTATTGAAGATTAATAATGGCTCACAATGATGATATCATCTTCATCATCATTGTCAACCATTATTAAACCACTGCGGGATGAAGGTCTCTCCAAACCTCTTCCACAACGGTCTGTCTTGTGCCAGTCTCCTCCATGTTACTCCCGCATACTTTCGAATTTCATCCGGGTCTATTCTTCTCGCTTGGAATCCAATCTAAAATTTCGGCTGTCCATCGATGGTCTGTACTACTGGCAGTATGTCCAGCCCATTGCGATTTAAGGGATTTAATTCTGATCATGATGTCTTCCACTCTTGTCATTTTTCGGATCCACGAGTTCCTCTTCTTATATCTCCTGGTTACACCAAGCATGCACCTCTCCATGCTCTTTGAGTTGTCTGCAGTCTTTGTATGTCTGTTTTAGTTAAGGTCCACGTCTCTGCACCATACGTAGTCACTGGAAGGATGCATTGATCAAACACTTTTCTTTTAAGACATAATGGCATATTGCTCTTGAAAATTATGCTGTTTCTTCCAAAAGCTATCCAGGCAAGTTTTATACGCCGATTAATTTCTTCATCTATGTGACCTTCACTTGATATCTGCTATCGAAGATAAATGAACGTATCTGTTATCTCTAACTTTTCTCCATCATTCGATAAATCTTCATTTCTTGTGAAACCATTGTACATCACTTTTGTTTTCTAAAACTTCATTTCTAATGCAAATTCTTTACTCTTGTCAGCAAGTTCCTGGATCATAACCTACAGCTCTGATGGGGTAGTACGAAAAATGAATACGTCATCAGCAAAACGAAGATGAGTTAAATAATCTCAATTAATCTTTTTCCCGTTTGTTTCCCAGTTCAGTGATTAAAAGACATTTTCTAGTGACGCATTAAAGAGCTTGGGAGTTATGGTGAAACCCTGTCTCTCTCCCTTTCCAATTTTTATGTGTGTTGTATTTTCAAACAGCCGAATCCTTGCACTTGCATTTTCATAGATTTTATTAATAATATTAAGGTATGCATCTTCAATACCGCAGGATTTCAAAGCCATAGTAAATGCTAATGTTTTCACCGAATCAAAGGCCTTTTCGTAATCGATAAAAGCCATGCACAATGGAAGTTCATATTCCCTCGCTCTTTCACTTAGTTCTCTCAGTACGTGGATATGATCTATAGTGTTGCAGCCATTCCTGAATCCAGCTTGTTCTCTGGGTTGAGCCATGTCCAGTGTTACCTTCAAGCGGTGTGAAAGAATTTTAGTGATGATTTTATAAGCCACTGATAGCAGGCTGATAGGTCGGCAGTTCCCGAGATCCTCAATGTCACCTTTTTTATGTAGCAGGGTCATTGTAGCATTGTTTCAATCATCAGGAATCTTCCCTTCATTAAGGCATCGAGTGAAAACTTGGGCGAGTATTGTTTCAATTTCTCCATTTGCTTTTTGTATGATGTCTACAGTGATTTCATCTTCTCCTGGAGCTTTTCCCTGCTTCATGTTCTTGATTGCATGTGCAACTTCTGCTGGGAGGACTGGAAGAACTCTGGTACTGGTACCTTTCATGATGTCTGGAGTATATGTATCATCCCTTTCATATAATCTGGAGTATACATTTTTCACTCTTATCAAAATTTCGCCTGTATTTCGTGGTACAGAACCTTTTTTTCTTCTCAGAGGCATAATCTATTTTCTTCCCTTACTGAGATGTCCCTTTGCTATCTTATGCTTTGCTTGGTTGTTTTCAACTGCTTTCCTCACTAGTTCACAGTTGAATTTCCTTACGTCTTCAGTGATACGTTTTCGTACTGTCTTGCATAGCTCTATATATTCCACTTTGGAAGTCACATCTCCTTTATTTGTTCTCATCTCTCTTCTTTTTTGCATTAATATTTTGTTTTTTTCTGATAATTTGTTCACACGCAACTTGTTCTTAGACCCATCTAATTTTGTTGCTGTTTCCATAAGAGCTTTGGTTACTTTTCTGTTAACTTCAGAAATATCCACTTCTTCCGATGCTAGGCCTTCTCAAGCAGAAGATCTGTTCTTCAGTTCCAACTTGAAGGTATTATGGTGTTTCTTAAGGTTGGTTATTTCAATGCATTTTGTTTGCCTTTTGAGCTTGCCACGTTCAAGTTTAGTGTTGAGATGCATCCTACATCTCACCAATCTATGGTCACTACCTGCGTTTAATTTGTTTAGCACACTGCAGTCTTCGATGGCGAATTTTTTGTTACACATAGTAAAATCAATTACATTGTCGTCCCATTTAGATGTCTCGATGTCCATTTCCTGTGTGGCTTTTTCTTGAAAAAGAGTTCATGATGAAAAACCCTTCTGCCTCTGCAAACTCTACGAGAGTATTTCCACGTTGGTTTCTGTGGCCGTGACCGAATTTATCTACTGAAATTTCATTCTGTTGCCGTTGCCCTATTTTTGCATTGAAATCTCCCATATTTATCTTCAAATGCTTCTTGTCTTTATTATTTAGATGACCAATTTCCTCGTAAAATTCTTCAATTTCTTCTTCAGGATGACTTGTGGTGGGTGCATAAGCTTTAATAATCTGTGCCTGGTATCTTCTCGAGAGTTGGATAACGAGTCCTGCAGCTCTGTCAGAGGAACTTTCAACTTCTACAACTTTATCCTTCAGTTTCTTGTTTATTATAAATTCAACACCACTAGTTCTGCCAGTATCTGTCCCAAGATAGTAGAAGAGATCTTCACTTTTCATTTCAATTTAACGTTGACAGACAGCAGGAATTCGTTCCCTGTCACCTTCTGTTAATTTTTATTGCGATTTTTTTATTGGGAGTTTAACGGCACCGTGAGCAACTAAATAGGCTAAAATAGACGAATGTTTATGCTTAGTTAGTCATGGAATAAAAGATTTCCATCCAAAGCACAATTAAAATAATAATAAAAGTTAAAAAGAACACACACAAAAAGTGTTAAAAATAATCTAAATGACAAAGTAAAACAACATAAGATATTTCGATCCCTCTTGGGATCATCCTCAGCTGTGCTGGTGAATTAGTGTTTCCAACCTTTAAATAACAGAAGTGCAGGGTGTCAGGATTCAATTTGTGCTTTCACTGCGAATGCCTGGGTCATTCACGAGAGTACCCGGGTAGCCGAGTGAGTGGCTATGTCAACTGGTATTAAGGTATTCTGAAAGCTGTTGTCATTCTGAGTATCATTTGATTCATTGGCACGATATTTTTCAATAATTGGGGATATTCATTGCTAGATAGTCCTTGCAACATTGATTACTCTTGATGAATATCATCAAACTCTCAGCAAAAATCAATGAGGTTTTGTTCCATGGTGTTGGAACGATGGGAGCTTTCTTCCAAGCTGGATAATAAGAGGCTTTGTTGGTAAGGATTGATAATGCAGTCTTAGTCTTGGTGTCATATATATGTTCTTTCACTCTAATATCTAAAGTCCTCTGGGTGGATCCTATATAAGTGAGAGGTGTAGCTTCTGGCTCAGTACTGTAAGGAGGTATGCTTTATACTCCATGATGGGATCCCTGTTTGATTTGATCACGGTCCTTACGAATAATGGAATAGATATTTGATGTCCTGAGGCCAAAATCGATTTTATGACGGTGACACAAGTTTTTCATATTTGGAGAAACATGTGGGTTATAGCACATAGACCAAACAAATTTCTTATTCCTAATTTCTCTCTCGAGGGTACAATATTGAGTTTCTAAGTCTTTTATAAACCGAATTTACCAAATAATCTTCGTAGCCATGGTTTCTGGCGATTTCTTTGATTTTTGCAATCTCTTGTTTTTTTAATTGGTTCCTGGAGGAGTGTGTGATGGCTCGTTGTATCGTGAATCAAATGACTGCAAGTTTGTGACTTAAAGGGTGCATGATGCTAGGGACAGACATAGGCTTCCTGTAAACTGAGGTTTGAAAAGTATGATTTGCACTGATTTTGGTTAGTAAGATGTCAAAAAATGGTAAGACTCCCTCTGATTCCAGTTCAGTTCCAACGTAAAATTCACTGATGGATTTAATAAAGACATGAACTCCTTAAGGTTCAGTAACTCTTCTTCAGTACCCAAACAAAAAAACCAAAATGTCATCGACATACGTCAAATCGCTTGGTATCTTTCAACGAGATACCAAGCGATTCTGGGTGGAGATCTGCACTGATGGCAAGCGATCTGCAGATACATAACTTCCCCTCATCCTGAAACAACTGGAGCCAGGAATCACGATCATGACGGATCAGTGGGATGCATATCGGAACCTGCAAAGCTGTGTCTACGACCATTTCATCGTCAACCACTCCCTCAACTTCATTGACCCTATCACAGGGACGCATGCCCAAGGAGTGGAGAGCAATTGGCGTTCCCTGAACATAAACTAACACAGAGGACTACAAAATGTGCTTAGCAGACCATATTCTGGAATATTTGTTCGGAAGGAATTGCCGTATTTCCTCTAAACATTTCTTTGAAGTCCTGATTCCTGCGATCAGGCAGTTCTTCCCTGGCAGATAAAACTTTTCTTGATTTAATTCTGCTAGCTAGACAGCTTCATATTCATGAGGAAAGACAATTGTTCCGTCAAAATAAATATTTCACACATATGCCACAATCAACATTGAAACGGTCCTTTTAAGTGCCACCATTAATCTATATTATTCACTCCCTTTGACACTTTCACAACGTAACGACAGGCTTAACAATGTAGTGATAACGTGTCGCTGTCTTTCGTCTTTTTGAAAGCTATTTCTGGACCGAACGCGGATGGCTTAAAACACGAAGTAAGTTAAATAATGGAACAGGCAGATAAATATATTTCTCTTTCTTCCGGCATTACAGAGGCCATTGAATCAAATAACCACATCAGTGTTAAAGAAAGATTTGCGTTGTGGCCTATATAGTGCTGATACTGATCTTTAAAAAATCTGAATCACCAGGTCCGTTCTCATGATTACAGGATTAACGTTTCAATAATTCTGAGTGTCTGGGGATCTTTTTCTTTTGAAAATGTTGTTTGACGACTACAAAATTTAGGTGGGCCATTTAGGTTGATTTCCGTCGTGATTATAATGCATTACCTCGTGGAATTTTCAGAATTAACAAATGCAAAATCTTTCCAATTCGAATTACGCTCGAACATTACATTACGCTAAGAAGCTTTTCATTTAAATATGCGCTTTAACAAGCGTTTCTATAATGTCATGTTAACTCTAAATCCAGACTTAAAAACTTGTTGTAATTTATGAAAATATTTCTAATTTTTGTGAATAAAAACTGCAAATAAAAATGCACCACAGTTCTTCGATAGGAGCATTTTCTTTTTAGTGGCATTTCTCTTTGGAATATTCTTTAAATATTAATATGATTGTATTTTTATTCTAGAATTACTCCTTTGATAATTTAGTTCAGGGGTATAGAACCTGCGGCCTTTTGAGTGAATCCAAATTTTGGAGAACGAATCATTTTATTTTTATTAATATATTTTTGTTTGTCTTTTATTATTTTTATTTCTAATTTAAAATGACCGTATTAAAATATCAAAGAGTAAAAGAAGATTGAACCAAATAATGATCCCCGACGAACGGCCACAATTAAAACGTTAATAAGTCAAAAGGGCTATTTTGGCACCTGCTACGCTCATGATTTCGTTCTATGACTCCTAAAGAACTTCAGACGGAATTGATTGAGGTATTAGAAGATGACCTTTAAAAATCCTTATTTGACGCTAAGGTGGATCCGTTTGAAATACGGGAAATGCAATAGAATACCCATGCGTTCGGCAACATGCACAAAAATTGCTTTCTTGCTTTTCAACCACTTATTGCTGCGAATTTACATTCTCCCACCTAACCCAAATCAAGACAATCTAAAACTCAAAAATGACGGATACCCATCTACAGGATCAGCTAAAAGAGCGGACCTCCATGTTGCAACAAATTGTTCCCTCAAAAAGCAGTAACAACCAAGTTATTAAAAGGTTAGTTAACTTTATAATTCGCATTTTTTTTATTTTTATTTTTTAAAATAAGTTAGCTCATAGGAAGATTTTTATCAAATTATGTATATAACGAATTCCGCGATTTTACGTGCATTTTTAATGGTCCGAACGGACCCACATTGAAATTAATTCTTCGTGTTTTCCGATTTAACGAACACATTTCCTCAATTTAGCGAAAAAAATGTGTTTATATTTTTTAAACCACCAACCTGTGTTAACCACAATTTTCTTCTTAAAAGAAGAGAGAACCCCGCGTAACAGGAAAATTTTACTTATGCAATTAACTAGCGCTTCAAAGAACACCGTCTACGATAAAGCTTGACGGAATCATAAATCAGTTCGCCTTTCCTCCGAATATCAACCGTAAGCTTCTTACAGGAGGAAGCAAATGACCAACAAGTTCCAAAGGAGAGCAACGTTTTCTTGCATGGGCAGAGACATGCCATGATCTATGGAGTTATCTCCTGCGAAAAGCAAAAGTCTTGATTCCGTGACAGCACAGAGGTGGAAAAACGAACAGCTGCCACAATTTTTTTATGTCTACATGGAGTGTGATATTCTTAATTCTGATGAAACTGGATAGTTTTACAACGTGCAGCCAGATAAAACGCTATGTTTTAAAAATGTCACCTGCAATTGAGAAAATAATTCGAAAGACAGAATATCACTGTTCTTCTAGCTGCCAATGGAGACGGGTCAGAAAAATTTCTAACATTAGTTATAAGCAAATCTGCTAAACCAAGTTGCGTCAAGCATGTGAAATATTTGCCCACCAAATATGAAGGAAACAAAATGCCGTGCGTTACTCCAGCTTTATTCAAAAATTATGTAGAGCCTTGGATACTCAGGTGCAGACAAAAAAAAGAAAGAAAAGTTCACTTTTTCATTGATCAGTGTTCTGCGCATGCTCAGGTAAACAATCTGAAAAATGTTCAAGTCATTTTTTTCTCGGCAAATTGTACTAGTCAATTGCAACCGCTGTATCTGGGTGTCATTAGGTCTTTTCAAACCCATTATCAAAAGTTTCTCATGTGAAAAGTACTTTCTGTTATTGATGCAAAGGATGATGCATCTAAAGTTAAAATTCTCGATGCAAAGCATTTCGTGCGATAATCGTGGAATGCTGTTTCGACCATTACCATTAAAACCTGCTTACTAAAGCAGGCTTCTCTGGTTGTGAGCAAGAAAGTGAGTCCGTTACAGAAAATTTCAGCTGATAATTTTACAAAGATGATTATGCGGAATGGAATGAAATTGCCACATCACGTATTGTGTTTCCAATTATGTTGATTGTGACGCAAATGTGCATACCTGCCAAATGGGATCCCTTGATGATACTGTGAATTTATAGGTAGGGATAAATGCATCACATTCTGATGAAGAAGATGAAGCAGAACTGAAATTTAGCTGCTTTAGTGCTGCTGCTAACGGTATAGAATGTGCAAAAAACTACTTGATGAACTTTGATATAAATGATGATATTTTTTACGCACTACATAAATTGAAACTGCAATTTATAAAGCTAAACATTCAGAAAAATTATAAGAATCTTCTCTAAAACATTTATTTTTTACAGTGTAAAAATGTAATCAACACATAATTTGTTTTTACAAGTCAATTAGGACTAATTCAAGTTTTCATGCGGTTTATAATTCGGAAAAATTGAATATAAAAACATTTTCTCGAATTTATTAACTAAGCTTAAATTGTGATGTTACAAATTGAAGTCCAATTGCTAAGAATTAAGAAATTTAATATGCAAAGTAAATGTGAACGTAATATAAAATTTTGATAATAAATTTCGTTATTAAAAATAATATACGTAATTTAAATTTCACTGAAAAAAGAGAATGCTTACGTATTCTGTTATGAACACTAGCCTAATAACTTGAATGTTTCCTTCGAAAAGATTTAGCGAATTCACCGCTTTTATGTGCAAGACTGTTTGTCCCTTGAAATTCGTTAAATCGAGTTCCCCACCTCTTATTTAGTTTGTTCAGTTGATAAATTTAACACATTGGTTCTTCTTCCGATAAAATGTATGTTGATATAACATATCGATGCATCAAAAGTAAACGTAAGTTGAGGGACATTGTTTGACTGTTTGTTTCCATCTCATAATAATTAATGAGAGCTGTACACAGGAGAGGACGAACAGATGCTACGACATTTAGCATCGTCAGCAGAATATAAAAGCAAGTTCCCGTCAGTAAAATGGGATTTAAGATTTAAAACTATGGAACAAATGTAAGTGACATTTTACAGAGGTTTCCTTTACTGTATTTCGTGCAGCAATGTACCTCGTAACATTTCGCACTTTATCTCGAGTTATTCGTTTCGATATTAAATCCAGTCATAAAGAAAGAAGGTGCATGGATAAACTTACTGCTGTGAGCGAGATCTTGGAAGAGTAAGTATAAATTCTAAAAAAATTATAATATCCTGATGAGAATGTTACTGTCCATGAGCAATAAGTTACATTTTGCGGCGGATGCACTTCCGAGCAGTATTCCCAGTAAACCTGCTAAATATGAAATTAAAATCTGAACGTTTTGTGACAGTAAAACTTCCGATGTTCTGCAGACAAAAATACACTGCTGGCCACCCAAAATGCAACACCAAGAAGGAAGCATCCGATTGGCCTGAAATTCGCAGCATGCGTCGCCCGCGAGAGGACATGCAAACGATTACACAATGCAGGGCATATGCAAATCATGTTCGCCAGGCAGGCTACCGAGAAGCACTATACGAAGGGTGCACAGAAGGCGGGGTGTAATTTGTGGAAGTGTGTTGTGCTGCCGGACCTGTGCGTGGGAAGCTTTCTTATGCCTCGTCGCAGGATACGGCAGTCATTCCAGCACGTTTCGGAATTCGATAGAGGACGAATAGTCGCGTATCGTGACAGAGGTTTATCGTACAGAGATATCGGCACTCGAGTGGAACGACATCCAGTCACAGTGAGGTGAGCATGAACTCGATGGGCGCAAGAGGGACGGACGGACCGACGTGAGGGATTGCCGCAGCCACAGAACACCACCGAACGAGAGGACCGGCATGTTGTGCGGAGGGCATTGACGGCTCGCACCTCCACATCACCAACGCTACCGCAGGAATTAGGGTGTGTTGCGCAACAACCTGTGTTAGCTCGTTCTGTTCGACGTTTTCTACAGGAGCGGGGACTTGTCGCACGGCACCCTTTGCTCCGATTACCATTGACGTTACACCACCGGCAAGTGCGGCGGCAGTGGGCCGTTGAACGCCGGACCTGGAGTACGGAATGATACGACATTGTCTTCTCCGACGAATCCCGCTTCTGTCTGCAGCACTACGATGGTCGGATCCGCGTGTGGCGGCACCGCGGCGAGAGACTGTATGACGCCTGCATTATGCATCGCCATACCGGTTCGTCGCCTGGCGTTATGGTTTGGGGCGCAATTGGATATGACACCCGCACCCCTCTGGTACGCATTGCCGGTACACTCAAGAGCCACCGCCACATCTCCGAAGTTTTGGAGCCTGTAGTCCTCCCTTAACTGCAACACATGCCAGCGGCCATGTTTCAACAGGACAATGGGCGCCCGCACGTAGTACGCATCGTGCAACAATTCTTCATGGCCCATCAGGTGTCAGTGCGGCCGTGACGCACCTGATCTCCCGATATGTCACCCATCGAACACGTCTTGTCGCTGATCGGCAACCGTGTGGCCCGGCAAGCATCACCCGCGGCTACGCCTGATGAACTGTGGCAACGTATGGAAGCAGCCTGGACCGATATAACCCAAGCCCACATCTAAAGCCTCTTTCGTTCGATGCCGCGACGTGTAGCAGCCGTTATTGCCAGCCATGGGCGCCACACGAACTACTGATGTCTTCAAGTTCCTCAAGTCGTATGGACCTGTAAGCTCAATCGTTTCATCTTTGTATCTGTTGTTATGTGTCCAGTAAATCTGGCTTTGCTATCTCTTGTCCTTCTTGGTGTTGTATTTTGGGTGGCTATCAGTGCTAATACTGAAAAAGAACCAGGATTAATGGAGGGAAAAATCATTGGAATATGATAATCTTTCAATGAACAAACAGTGTCACAGTTGTTCTCAACCTCTTCCCTGAACAGAGAAGTTAATATATCGAATTTCTATAGTAATCTTCTTAGACATCAACCCAAAGAAAGTCAACGAGTAAGGACATGTTTCAGAACCTTTCTGATTTCTATGTCATGCATTGATTGAAAATGTTTGTGTTTAATTTTCAGTTTAGAACTTCTTTCCAAGTAATAATATATGTCGATCAAATATTCATGAACTTTATCGGGAAAACATTTTTCACCTTTCTCTGCAGCCAAATTTTTGAAATGGCAAGTGCACTTGATGACAACCAAATGATTCTTCTGGCCTTTCAAAGTACCTGAAACTCCTGTTTTTATACCCACCATGACAAGAGCCCCAAGGGTTAAACAATATTGTAATATGTAATGGAATACCATGTTTATGTAGAGTATCCAAAATGAGATGAGAATCCAGTATCATCCGCATCTAACACAGGTACTGGCAACAACGTACTTTCAATTTACAGATTCTGTTCATTGTAATAAGTTACTAGGAGTGGAAATAATTTACAATCACTTTTGTTGTTCCCATCTTTTGCGATAGAAAACGGCCCTTTTTTCAATAAGGCAACAAGATATTATTTTTCCATCTCACAGATTTTGCCAATAATCGCTGTTGTCTTGGTTATTGCAGCACTATATTTGTTTGCGACATCGCTGACAGGGAACATTTTTCGAAATTATGCTGCTTTTTGAACTGTACAGGTGATTGAAGGATTATGCTTTGGGTTTTCCTGAACCATACAAAATGCCGTAAAATACGTCTCTGCACGTATGACACTGTCAACTTGAGCTTTTTACCTGGGCAAAATCCAGGTGTTTTGTCCTTTCAAGTGTTTCAGAATATCACTCCTTCCACCATGAAGAACAGACATTTCAGAGCGGTAATCTGTACAAAACCCATACGCAGTTCCCTTTCTAGAAGCAATAATAGACAGATAATCTTGAGTGTAGGACTTGTTAAAACTTGTCGCATATTTTAGTTTCGACGGTGCAATATGTCCAGAGTGTACGTAGTAACGAAATCGTGAAACAAAAACAAACCAGTCAAAACAATGTTGTTGCCAGCCACTAAAAGTTCTGGAGTTAAAAAAAAACCCAAAAAAACAGCGATGGTCTCCCACTTCGTGGTTTGTCTTCAATGCTGGTTTCCCCTTCTAAAAACTTCTTCATGCATCTGTACACATTGGTTTTGTGAATGATGTCATCTCCGTAAACATTCTGTAGCCTTCTGTGTTTGTTGGTTAGCCGCCACACTTCCTTCGTGAAAAACTTCATGATGGCACGTTTCTTCTCATTGGAATTTATTTTTTACGTGCAATGAAGAAGTGTTACTATAGATAAAGCGTTTCTCTAACAACACATGCAATTTGAACGACCTCTTCCCTTAAATAAAAAAGGTATGCCGACTTTTGTATTACTTTCGGTAAAACACTTGTATTACAATTCGCGTGTTTTGAAAAACTTTACTTAGATTAATTACAGGGTAACTTGAATCATATATGCTTCTATTATGGCAAGACAGGATCGAATTCAGATGTTACGAAGAAATTATAAATATGAAATCGAATTAATATTGAATACCTCTTGGCTTGCCGATCTTTCCGCCTTGATTCCTTTCTTTCACACTTTCAAGATGGAACCGCTCTTTAAATGATGTCATGTGCCCGCAATCAGACCTCTTTCGTATATATCCTAAAATCCGGATTTTTGAAGTTAATTAAACTTCGATGTTATTTATTAAATACCTGGAAACTATATATTATCTACATACTTTCTATGTAGATCGTCATCTTGCGTTTCTAAAGAGTGAGATGTCGCTTATAGAATAAGATAGAAAAACTTTTATGCTCCCGTAACACAGAAAATGTCCTTTTAAATGCTATTTCAAAAGGAAAACTAAAATAAGGCTTGTGCTTACGGTTTTGAATTTGGCGAATTCTTGTGTCGTTTCGGGGAGACTCCAACTAAGTCTTTTATGTAAATTAGGCAATCAGTGATTCGTTCAAAATAACGTACTTGTTCCTTTATCTTTCATTCATAAATGGGTACCTCTTATTCATTTCTATGGCAAAGAACTGAGTACATTCGTTAAAGTAGATGCATGGAATTTCTGTATAATCAACTGTATTTTGTAATTATCGGAATGCGCATGCTAACCGTGTTTGGGTTTTCCTGTACCATACAGAATTACTGAGATTCACACGAAATTTATTATATTTAAAAGCTAGTAGTGGTTTTTAGAAATTCCAAGTGTTCCAACGTTTAAAAAATTTACATTGAAGGAAAGAGTAAAACCATGTTTGTGCATATTTTTATATTTGAATGATATTACTAAATCCCTAAAATTAGTATTTCGTGGAAAATATCCAGAGCAGCAGTATGTCTTCATAAATAGTGAATTCTCTTATGGGAAAAGTTTGAGCCGAACTGCTTTTGTAGCCCAAGCTACAAGTTTTCAAGCAGCAAACTAAATTGGATTTGGTGCAAGTAAAGATAATATAAATTACAGCTATATCCGTGAGTTGTAGCCCTTCTAATTGTACATATTTCCAGAACGCAACTGGTACATTTGAATCGTTTCATCTTTTCTGCATCTGTAGCCTAAAATTACGGTTCTTCTCCCAGAATTTTCAACATTGACTTGGGTTTTGTCTTCTAGGAACTACTCTCAGCTGCGTATTCTGCTGTTATCCATAAGTTCATAAGCTGTTTAAATGATGTGGTTCTTTCTATTTCATGCATGTGTGAAGTGTTGTCACACCCTTCAACAGTATGAAGCAAGAGCAAATGCTTGGGCACATTTGGACATAAATATTTGGAATCAACCATATACCATTGGACAGAGAGTGCTACATTTGTAATTAAATGTGACTTCGAGACGGCAAAAAGACATGAACGTCTCAAGAATAGTTCAACAGCAGGATCAGAGAATCGCTGTCTTCTTCCACTGATACTGATTTAATCAGTTTCGAAAATACGTTCTTGTACCATGTCACTATCAGCATCACACTTTGCATAAAACATTATACAGCTTTGGCGGACGATATGATATCTTATGAGAAGTTACAATATAGTTTTATTCAACGCATTATTTTTTATGTTGGAGGTTTAATGACCACCGTGAGAAACTCAGTGGGCTATAAGCAGTCGCCCGTCCCTAATTTAGGGTTACTGGTTACAGGGAAAAAAGGGAGCCAGTGCCGTAAGACAAACACAAACATCCATGCTTCACTGCAATTCGTACTCGGACCCCTTTCAGACGAATGATCATAAGCCATCGCTTAGACCACTGCGCCACCCGGGAGGCCAAAAAAAAAATCGTAACCATAAAATATGTTGAATTGCTAAATTTGAGGAGTATGAAGTCTCCAGAATATACCTAAGGCCTCTGCTGGCTTTTTGTTTTTTTGGGGCGCGCTCAGCCCCTATCGTGAATATCCGCACCTGTACGGTTCTTTTTTCACGAAGCAAGTCAATGAAACAATGATCCACCATCCGACACATTTACTTGGCGGCTTATTTTGGTTTGTAACTTGGCTTGCTATTCTAATTCTAGTATGTTCAGTAATGTACTGTGTATTTATCAGAACATAGGCGTTTTCGTGTTATAGACCAACTCCATAGCAGCACTCGTCATCTTTGCTTCTTCCTACCATTGCATCCGTCGGCTAACAGAGAACTTTTCTCTTATTAAAAATTACCACCTCTATAAAGTCTTCTTGTTTGTGCAGGAATCTATTCGTCTATCTGCGTTTTACACATGCTGTTTCATGTTCACTACTCCTTGCAAAAGTGAGGACATTTCCGTGTTGTGGAAAAAAATAAAACCCAAAAGGAAAAATTCAATGTAACCCACAACCAATTCCGAGGGGAAAATATAGGCTACACCGTCGACGTAGCTAGCGGAAGACGAAACACATTTGCTTCACGAAATTGTAGCAATGCGGCGAGAGTGCTGTATCCTAAATATCTGCAACCAAGCCGCTTATTTCGGTTGAAATATTATGGAAACGCAGTGCATGGAAGCTCAAATTTTGTGATATGTTGTAGAGCAAAGGATAGGAACCCAACTCTGGAATAAATTCAATAACATACATGGTTTGAATTGTATGCACTTTTTAATTGAAAAAATATATTATTAACACTTTGTTTGAGACTGAAAATTGAATTTTCTGTTCTTTAAAAGACAATACAGAAAGGAGGCTTTCTCCTGTTGTAACAAAAGCTTATCTGGTGTTGTATCTGTAATAAGCAAACATTGTTGTCACGGGAAACGCTGTTGGGAATTCCGTGTCGTCAACAGTTTACTGTAAGACATTGTTAGGAATTCTAATACCTTACGACTAGAACGTTTATTTGTTTCTACCAAGAACATTTACGCCATCTA
Source organism: Macrothele yani (assembly GCA_039090855.1). Taxonomy (NCBI): domain Eukaryota; kingdom Metazoa; phylum Arthropoda; class Arachnida; order Araneae; family Macrothelidae; genus Macrothele; species Macrothele yani. Next base: position 139,528,264 of record CM077034.1, read on the forward strand.
GGGTGACTCAAGAAATATCAGGATAGTAGCCTCTGCGAATCGCTTAACACGTGGTAGACAGAGTTTTGCTGTATTTCAAATATATTTATATTCGTACACACACCGTATAGTTTCCGTGTTTCATCGGAAAGGTACAATTATTGCGAAAATAAATATTACCACATATTCAGAGAACAGTTTTCAGACGTAAATTACAATTTTTCATTAGACATCATTTCCTTTTCTCATTCAACAATACCTTCCTTTATAATTCTCGGATTTCGAAACGAAAACACCATTTAGTATATGTATTATCTAGAGGAATATGTCAAAGTGCGAACATAACACCAATTTTTAAACATTTGCTCTTATTTTTCGCAAATGATATGTTCCCAGTTGATATTTTATCACCATACTCAGAAAAAAAAATTGAAAAACAAAAATGTCTTTTATCGTAGGAGCTGGGCATCATACCATTTTAAAGATGTTCTTACATACACTTCATTGTTAGGTTCTTGAAGTTCAGTTTTGTTTGTTTTACTAGGCATTTCTTCTAAAACTCCGATTGACACGTAGGTCTCATTTAGCCGTGGCGATTCTCCGTCATAAATGTCACAGAACAGTTTTTTCTTCAGGTATTTTACCTGCCAACTTGTGAGATTACCGCGTGCTTTCGTCTCTACCAATGACTGTATTCGATTCTATCATTGCGCTCCGTGCAATCAGGAAACGTTCTGATAAATATCGTGCCATCCGTTCATGTAAAATAACTATTTTGTTAGAAAATTTAACTGAAATACTTATTTGACTGCTAATGTTTTTTGTAGATCAGGTTTTCATTTTAGTTAATTGAGTCCGCTTTTTTAGAATGTGTAACAATACTTTTTCTAAAGCACCCGAAAATATCACTAACTGAATTTTTGCCAAAATGTCTTGTAGAGACATAAATGCAATTTATTTCAAAATTTTAGAAAGCCAAGAGTGAAGCAAACTAGTCAGACCCCCTGGTTTTTGGCAAAACGTCCGATCACGCCCGAGATGGAAATTTGTTTATTGATCGGACGACTAGTTAGGAACCCGGACCTCTGGCCAGTGGTGGTCGTAAACCAATTCTGGGGAATGGGAATTGGTTTTACGACCAGAGAATGGAGCTAGTTGGGCTATAAGAAGTCACTCTTTTCTAATTCATCACAGTTAGTTCCAGCGAAAGAGAGAGTCGGGCTCATAAGACAAACACAAGATCTATGCATCACCGGGATTCAGAAACGATATATCTTCAATGAATGGTCAGTAACCAGCTCTTGGACAACTGCCCTACATGGAAGAACCAAAGAGGTCATGGAACATGAGTGAGGCCCATACACCGCCGTACTATCTCACATGGAGGATATGATACTACATTATAGTCGGACATTGATAATATCCATGAGAAGTGCACATGTTCGGTGTCTTATATAATAAGTAACATTTTATTATTATTCCAAACCTTTAGCTATTATTTCTTCAAATTGTATTACATTTTACACAGCTTGGCCGTTGGATCTAAAGCAACCACAAAGTTTTCATGATTTAAAAACCGCGTTAAATCAAGTAAAATGACTACAACTAGATTAAGATCAACGATACTTTAAACTATATTTTGGCAGTGCTCATATTTATTATTTTCTACAATAAATTGGGCATTTATTGGTCCATGAGGAAAAAGCCGAGATGAAGGAAAGTTTGTCTTAATTCGTCTGACCATAAATGCCAAAATCTTTCAGCAAATGATGTAAATAAACGTGAGTAGAGGTCTAATATTTTCAAATAAGTTCATCGAACACTTAGTGCAATATTAGTTTCGCTTAATATTATTTAAAAGTAGCTGTACACTTATAAAGTTGAATATACACTGACGGAAAAAATAATCCCTACACCACGAAAAAATAATCCCAACACCACGAAAAAATAGTTGTAGAGGAATGAAATGGCGGCAATACATTTGTATAGGTAACATATTTAATCGATTAAGGTTTCAAGATCACAGCTTATTGTAAGCGCGAGAAGAGACATTTTAAATGTGAAATGCTGGTACATTAATAACCGGTGTAACAGCCAGAATGTTAAATGCAAGCACGCAAACGTTCATACATTGTGTCGTACAGGTGCTGGATGTCACTTTGTGGGATGGAGTTCCATGCCTGTTGCACTTGGTCGGTCAATACAGGGTGGATTAATGCTTATTGGGGGTGACGCTGGAGTTGTCGACCAATGATGTCCCCTACGTGCTCGATTGAAGAAAGATCTGGTGATCCAGCAGGCCACGGCAACATGTCGACACTCTGTAGATCATGTTGGGTTACAACAGCGGTATGCAAGCAAGCGTTATCCTGTTGAAAAAAACCCTGCAGTGCTGTTCATGAATGGCAGCACAACAGGTCGAATCACCAGACCGACGTACAACTGTGCCATCAGTTTGCGTGGAATAACCACGAGAGTGCTCCTGCTGTCATAGGAAATTGCTCCCCAGACCATAACTCCAGGTGAAGGCCCAGTGTGTCTCGGCCTGAGAGAGGTTGGTTGCAGGCGCTCACCTGGCCTCCTTCTAACCAACACACGGCCATCACTGGCACCCAGGCAGAACCGGCTTTCATTAGAAAACGCAACAGATCTCCACTCCATCCTCCAATGAGCTCTAGCTTGACACCACTGACGTCGCAAACGGCAGTGGCTTGGAGTAAGTGGAATGCGCGCTGCAGGGCGTCTGGCTCGGAGCTGTCCTTCAAGTAACCGATTTGTAACAGTTCGTTGTGTCACAGTGGTGGCAACTGCAGCGCGAATTGCCGCCACAGACGCAGTACGATGCGCCACGGCCGTAAGCCGTACACGGCGGTCTTCCCTCTCAGTAGTGCCACGTGGCCGGCCGGAACCCGGTCTTCTTGACGCAGTACCTTCCCTTGACCACCGCTGCCAACAATTATGCACAGTGGCTACATTCCTGCCAAGTCGTTCTGCAATATTGCGGAAAGAAAATCCACCTTCCTTTAGCCCTATTACACGACCTCGTTGAAACTCCGTGAGCTGTTGATAATGGCTTCTTCGTCTTCTTAAAGGCATTCTTGACTAAAATCAACACACTACGTCGAATCTGAACGATAAATAACGCTCACGAACGTTACAGCGCGTATTTACAGCAAACCGGTTTTGCATGTTCCGAGGAGCGCTACTAGATCCACACGTATGCGCCGAGCGCTAAATTTGCATAGACGTCATCTTAGAGATGTACTCTCACCGCCTACCAACTGTCGTTTATCTAACACAACCCCTTCTTGGTGTTCGGATTTTTTTTTTCCCGTCAGTGTAGAAAAAGTACATCTTTCAAAATCCTGAATGTTTTCTTCAGCTACAAAATGTACAGCATTCCTGCATCTGGAACACCCCAAATCTTTGAAGCTGAGTTTCTTGTAACTTGGCCCTCGACTAGGATAATCTTTGGAAATGTATGTATACAGATATCTCTCTATTTCATAACATATATTGTTTGTGGAATTGTCTGTACCCTTCTCCCGCGAAACATTTATTTTTAGTTTTTACTGTGCAATTTCTGTTTAAACATTTTCTCCAGAATTTTTTTTATTGTATATCATTTTTTCTAATTTTTCATGTACTATTGAATGCAATAAATTATGTTTGCTTTTTAAAAGAAGTTATATTAGAAGTCACAGATATGCATCAAATGTAATTTACAAAATAATATAAGATATCTTTAAGTGTGTTATGAAACAGTATCCTGCATGACAGAGAAAAACAATTTAAAATTTCCTTATCGATTGTAATATCCATCCACATATGTTTTATTATATGGCAGAAGGGCAGGAGTGCCGGAAGCCAGAGAAATTCATAAGCAGTCGCAAGATATGCTGATAAATAATCGAATTGTGTTTATAAAAGTCTTTCAAAAAGCGCAATTCTCCACAGATACTTTGGAAACATATCTCTAAAATTCTTTGTAATTTGGGATGTTAGTATTTATGTCATTTGATTTCACTAACAGCACATGTGTGATATTTTTATTATAGTATATGACATGAGATGCGATATCATTTTTTAAAACTGCAGAAACTGTAAAGAGAAAAATCATTTTTGTTTTAAAATATAATTGAATATAATTTTTGAAATTAGTTAATTAAAATTTACAACCTTCAAGTTTCCATGTGGTAGCGTAATAAAAGTACAAATGGCTTAACTTGCGGGTGCACACCTAGGAATGCGATAACACTTGTTACAGAAAGAGGCCCTACAACACGGCATTTCTTCCTTTTTCAAAGAATATTCCAAGTGAAAATGTTTGGAATACATTCCTTAATAGAAAGGTAAATTCTAATTAACATCCTGTGATGGACTTCCGACCGATGGACAGCACCACAACAAAACAGTGTCCGAAGGAGGAGTATTTTCTGGTTAAAAATAAACGGCAGGATAACACATGCGGTTTATTAATGATAACAATTTATCTCTCTGAACCTATGTACAGAGCATTTTGGAATAAATAGGAACAAAATCGGGAAAATGTTTAATAGACCTTACACGTAACGCAGAAAGAAAAGTACTTTATATCGTAAAAGATAAATTCAACCAAGCACGCATATTATTCCAAGAGATCTGTACGGAGCAATTGGGAAAATACCGGAAATCAAAGCAAACATTAAACAGCATTGGCCGTGATTATATTTGGAACAATCAGGAAATAAAAATATGGTATAACAATATTAGACGCCTCGCATTCATGATGAGCAGTTTGACTGTTTTAAAAATTCATATAAAGGAAGTATATGAGCTGTCCTCTGCGTTCACACGGAATAACTGTAAAAATACACGGAATTATCTGTCATTCACACGGAATAACTGTAGAAATATTTAAAAATACGGACTATCCTTTACGTTATACGGCGCATTTGGGGCTGCCTATTGTCATCTGGTGTCTTACAACAAATTCTGAGAATATTCTTACTATTACTGCTGCTCATGAAGGTTTCTGACCTTCTATCAGTTTTTTCTTCGGTCGCGTTTGCTTCATAAGATAACAGTCACAGCTGTGGATAATACCTCGCACCGCTAGTTAATAATCTAATCGTTTATCTTACAAGGACGTTCTTAGCGATTTGCGTAATGAGCGATGTGTACCCATCGATTTATTTCGAAGATACCCTTTTTTCGTTTTAATGGTTCTATTTATCGACAGTTGGCAGGTGCCCGTATGGGGGTGCCCCCTGTATCCATTGCTTGCTGAGGTTTTGTTGCAGGACTTAGAGGATACCCTCATTCCTGTTTCCCCCATAAAGCCACTTCCTTAAATCAGGTACCTCGACGACGTATTGGTTGTATGGCCTTCAGGTTTCGATGAGCTTCTTTCCTGTGCCACTTTACTTTCTTCACGACATCATTCTATCACGTTCGAGGTAGAGTTCGAAAATTTAGGCACTTTGCCTTTTCTCGACTTTTGCCTTTTTTTAAATCTTTCCGATAACTCCTTATCCTTTTCTGTTTACCATAAACCAACTTTTTCTGCCACGTTTATACCTTTTACTTCTTCTCATCCAATGTCGCAAACATTATCTGCTTTTCATTTTCTTATTAATCGTGCCTTCACACATTCGTCCACACAGGATCTCCGGGACCAACAGTTAGCTAGGATTAAACAGTTTGCCTTGACTTTCGGTTACCCTCGTCACAAGATTGATTGCTTGATTGTTACGAAAGCAATTGGTCGACCGCAGACAACTTTTCTTGCAGATAAATTTGACTACCAATTTGTGGGATCCTTTCCATATATACAACCTGTATGTAACATCTTAAAGAACACATGTCATAAATACAAACTCAAGTTTAGTGTAATGTCACGTACTTTATTTAACACTGCTAAAAAGGACAGAGACTGTGTTGAATGTGTGAAGCGTCACGATGTATATTTTGTTCCACTTAAATCTACTAGCCCTACAGAGCTCGATTTATGTTATGTGGGCTCTACGACTTGTAATTTTGGGCGCCGCATTTAACGAACATCAGTATAATCTCAGGACGCATTCTGGTGCTACATCTTTGTCGAGACTCTGTTTAAACGGTTCTTACCTACTATGTTGAAATGACACCATTATTCTGGTTCCTCCCAGGAACCGTCGATCAACACTTTTCTGTGAAAGTACTCACATATGTGTCATTGGTGAAAGATGATGTAACGATGAATCTCCTGTGTTTAACCCCTTCCTTGGAGAACACTTTTGGGCCAGATCACGCCCGCACCAACTATGCTTGTACCCACTGAACTTGATTTGGACTTTGCCGATTATTGCACATGCGCATTAACTGCTATGTGTCTTGTAAAGTATATAGGCTACTCACTTCTGTACTCACCGCTGCATTGTTTCTGAGGATGACGCCGTTGTGGCGTTGAAAGTTTTTAAACATATACTTATTTTAATTGTACATAGTTCTTTATCATTAAAGCTTCTCGTGCAGGAGACGGCATTTGTTTTCGATTTAAGAGCGATGTGTGATTTCGCAATGGAAAAAGCACTTCGACGGTGCCACTGTTTTTGGTATCTTACAGAAACACCAATCATTTCAACAGCGAGAGAATGACCTTCGACGTTGATTCCGATGTTTATCTTTGCAATATTACTGATGTGTCCCCATCTCTCAACATTCTGTGGCATACAAACAGTTCAAGCGACGTGTATTGTAATGTAATGTTTTAGGGCAATATTGGCATTATTTTGCTGGACCTTATTTATCAGTACTGCAAGTAATGCCGGCATTATTCAAAAAACTAGAATTTATCTTGACTCGGGAAGCCAGCGTTTGGGCTGGGAAACTGGGGAAATATAAAAAAATACACATATATCTTTTAGAATACAGTCATTTTGAACGCATACTTTTCGAAATACTATCTCTAGAAGAGCAGAAGGCTATTCAGAATCTTCACCATCTTCAGAAGACCACCCCTGCTGATCCCATGTAGGTACATATTCCCAAAGTGCAGCAATGTGAAGAGAAGTTTAACTTTTTACGATGTATTTGCAAAAAAGGAAACGCTGCGTTTTCCTCGAAATTGACAGTTGTCTTCAACTCTCACATGCAAAATATTCTTTGAATGGGTACCAAAGGCAGAAGAGAGAAAGCAAAAGAAGGAGGAGAATTGTATATGTACTACTTCTTTTTCGAGCTACGTAGATCATTGCCTGTAGATTTACAGAATTTTCTGCATCTAGATTGGTCTTGTGAAGAGTTCAATTCAGCGATCGAAAGTGCTTTCCCTTACAAGATGCCCATAAACTCTCTGCGTTTTCCTCTCAAATATATACCAATGTTCATTTTATTGAATTGCGTCAATTCTTCTACAATAAAGCATGCGACAAAGTAGTCTCTGTGTTAAAGAAACAAGGGGCCGGAGTAAATGAGTTCAATTCAAACCTAATCTTTTACCTAAAAAGCAAATCTTGAAAGCAAATCTGGTACTTTAGTACTACAAGGGTTGTCCCACAACAGCTGTAAATATTTCTATAAGAAAAAAATATGCCGACCTTAATTATCAAGAGAGTGGTTATCTTCTTCGAAATATTGTCCATTGCATCGAATACAAGCGTCCCAACATTTCTCGCAATTTTTGAATGTCTTCTGGAATTTTTCTGAAATGTTGTAGAAGCACCTGTGCTCAGGTGTGATAAGTTGTTGAACAGTCTAAAATTGTCGCTCCCGTAATGTCTGTTTTTAAAAAGGGGAACAACCAGAAGACTCACGATGGCAAGTCTGGACTACATTCAGGTTGGGCATCAACTTAACATTCATTTTCTCTGAACAAGAGAAGACAGAGCTGAAAATGTTTTATAACAAACTTAACTAGTCATGTGCGGCACGCAATGTCAAGCACATGAAAAGAAGTACAGAACCTTAGTTGAACAAATACGTTTCATTCCCAAATACTCGGCTAAACTTCTCTCAATTGATGTCTTTAAACGTGAAGCATATCTTCTATATATGTAATAGATAGGTATCTGTCTTTCTATTTCTGTAGGTGTCTGTTACCTATAGAAATAGAATATATATTCTATAGCTGTATTGAATATATATTCTATCGCTGTATTGAATATATATTCTATAGGTGTATTGACGTTAACCTCTGTAACACTCGTTGAAAGTCTTCCTCCATGAGAGATTAAAGCCGCTGACTCACGACCATTCATAAATTCATTAAGCCACTTGAAAAGTGTTTATTTTCCATGATATTCATCTTTATAAGCCTCTTAAATAAGACAGAAAGTCTCTCCGACAAACTTCATTTTAGTTGACAGCAAAATTTAATGGCGCAATTTTGTTGATCTGCGCATTTTTTTCGAAAAATCGAAGATCGAAAACATATGCTAGGGATTCATGAAATAACTCTCATTAATCATGAAAGAAATACGGGATTACACCATATAATGCAAATTTTGAAGATGACAATCCGATATTTGCTGTAAATATGACAAGGATGGTAAGTCAGATAATATTCGAAAACTGACTTACCATCCATCCTATATTATCTGACTTACCATCTTTGTCACGTTTACACCAAAAATCGGATTGTCATCTTCAAAATTTGCATTGCATGGTGTAATCCCATATTTCTTTCATGATTTATCTGCTCCTCCGGGCACTCACGGGATAGGATTCTTAAACTTCAGATTCGCTAAACGTGAATGCCGGTTGCTTCGACTAGCGAATCCAGTGATGGGTCAATTGAAATTAATCGGGAACTTGAGACTTGGTCGTTCTGGGTGATTTAGTGGTTAGCATACCCGGGCGCTATCTGGGAGACGCGAGTTCGAGTCCCGCTCCAGGACGATGAAGTTTTCAAATTTTCGAATATTATCTGACTTACCATCCTTGTCATATTTACACCAAAAATCGGATGGTCATCTTCAAAATTTGCAACTCTTATTAAACTGCGCACTGCCGACGACGCACGCTTTGTGAACAAGTGTATCCGGTAGCTGTGGTTACTAAAACGACTACAGAATTTTCGAGACTCGTGCGAAAGTTGGACGCGGTAGTACACATTATTTATAAAAACATCCTTCATTATTTTGGAACAAGCCATGTATTTAAAATTTCAACCACTTGAGACAGTGCTTTGAAGGAATGGTTCCATACCTTATGAAATATTGTGCAGTAGGTGCAAAAAAAAGTGGGCACTGATTCTAAATTAAGTGAAATATTTTCTTATTTGGAGCCTGCGGAGCAAAGGCAAAAATACCTTAACGTGGAATACGACAATAATTTTAGAAGGACGTGCTTTGCTCACCTCGCTGTTTTTGAAGGTGAAACAAAGAAAACACTACTTTTCTTGATATTTCCAAGCAGTTTCCGCTCTTATTTTAATTTCCCATTCTCCTTTTTAATATTGCTTAATCATTTTCATGTAGATCACAAAGTTTCAATCTCCACTTGATTCTATCGCTTCTCTTTCGATGCGCTTTCTGGCTAGATATTGATATTTACTGATTTCCATTCCGTATATAAATTAATGATGGATTTCCATTGAAGCGAATGCTAGTCATTATCATTTGGGAGGTACGAGATATATTCGCCAATAATAAAATCTGTTATATCATAATACCAAAGATCACTGACTTTTTTTTTCAAGAGTGCGTCAATTATTTGGTCTAGGAACAACCAGTGCTGGGTTTTGGGAAACATTCCACCGTTTTTTAAAGTATTCTGGATTTCCTTTCAGGTGTTTTGAGTTAGATCTTTTAAGGTGCTAGTCGTGCAGTTTTTTCCACGGTTCATCTTTCCTAGCATCGTGCTCGGAAATTTATTTCCCCAGTGGTTATTATCCCTTCTTTAATTTTTTTTATCTTTTGATTTTTTCCCATTTCCGTTTTTCCTGTGCTTTTAGGTTTTCTCCTTTAATCCTCAGATAGATCTAAGAGTTGTAGAAGAAGACAAACATTCCCGAGTGAATGATGGAGGCTCAATTCCGAGAATAGGCCTTTGTCAATAAAGTACATTTAGGGAATGAAATCACGAAGGAGAGAGATCCGATATGTGTTTTGAAGATTGGCATGCACCACATTTCTTAGGAATATTACAGGTGAGTTTAGTTAACCGTTACAGAGTGTGCGCACCTTGTGAATGTCTTATTCGAGATTAAAAGCTGTTGATCATGTGCGAATGATTATGAGTTGCGTGAGAGAGATTAACTGCGAATTTATAAAACATGTACGTAATATATAATATTACGTCCAAAGTGAAGAGCCTTTTGAACAGTGCAATGAATTTATCAGGCACGTAGCACCATCTGCTTTTTGTGCGTACTCCATTTAGTGTGAGGAACAGGTATCAATTATTTTATTCATCGGCTCTGGTGTTAAGCATATAATATTTGATAAATTCGAGGCGTGCCATTGATAATGGTTTGAAGTGTCAGTGAAGCACAAGGCATATGTGACAACAAATCATTTTTGCCTCACTTAAATGCAAAATGAATGATACTGACATTGTATCAATGAAATAAAATAAACTAACTTTGTTCAAATATTTTTTTACTAATTACACAAACAGAAAACGGCAGCGGGCGTCGTGTTGCTTGATTGTGATTATCATTACTTTGTCTTTGGGCTAAAAGCATCAGAATGTTAATAACTTTATTAAGGGCAAAGGAGATAGGAATGACTTTCAAGAAGTACCAAATGAGTTCCATTGCTTCAAATTGCCGAGCAGTCCAACAGCGGTATAAAAAGTAATATTTTACCATACATAGCTAAATCCACATTGACACGAATGGTTCGTAACATCAGACGTACTCTTTGTTTTACTATCATTTTTGCTAAAACGCAGACAGTATTGTCTACAGAGATGACGGTCGCACCATAAATGAACCAATTGACAATGGTTAAATCATCACCTGATTCAATAAATGATGGTTTCAGTTAATACGCATCGATGAATGGGCCACGATATTCCGGGAACAGAACGAATCGATGGAACGAAGCTGCCTGGTGATGACTTTTCAATCTAGTGCAGGAGGTGAAGCCCTCTCTCGTCTGTTTTCATGGCAGGGATAGTTCGCCTTTATGCCTCAGCCAAAGACGCTGGCTAGTCACACAAAAAGAACTCCAAATTCCTTACAGTAATGTTTTGAACAATCCATGTCATCAGTGGTCCATCTGTATTGGTTACATGGAAAGCAGAAACACTATGAAAGAAGGCAGCACAATTGAATAGGACGATGCTGATGTGTCTTAAGAGTATCTCAGTTACCAGACGCACATAGTAATTTCTTTAGAATTTGCGGTACCACTGTAGTTATGTACAGGTTGTTTTCATTACATTTTGCAGATTTATAATATTGCAAGTATATTTGCGTACAACTGCGACAAGAAGCATACATGTCGCAACCAAATTTTAAAATTTATTTTCAACTCTCAGCAATTGGCAGGGAGACAGTAGTGTAATACACATTTGATTTAGTTTTGGAGCTATCAAAAACCCTTAAAATGTTTCACAAATTTATATATATGTATATGCATATGAGTCGTATATATCAACGAGGATATTTCAAAACGCACTTCGAATCACGTAAAAGGCAAATAAAATATAAGTACGATGATTGCAAAGATCAGTTTGCATTTATTTTATATAGCCGTTGTTTATAATAACTTTCATTAAGCAATAGGTAGAAGTGTTGTTTAAAACTGTTTCCATTCTTTCTCATTGTTTGGCAAACAAGAAATCTGCTAAATGTATAGACATTAACATCGAAATAATGTCTTCTCATAATCGTTATGAAATAGTCCGTTCACATATGTTCCTCTTGAAATATAAATTATAATGAACACGAGAAGTCATTTATGTTATACTGTACACAAATCAATTTTCTGAATTGGAAAGAAAATCTCCTTTCTGGAAATCACCAAAATACGAATTTTGTGACGAAAAAAATATGAGACAGTTTCGTCTGTTATTCTTTGTAATATAAGCATTGGATATACACTGACGGAAAAAATCCCAACACCCAGAAGGGGTTGTGTTAGATAAACGACAGTTGGTAGGTGGTGAGAGTACATCTGTAAGATGACGTCTATGCAAATGTCGCGCTCGGCGCATACGTGTAGCGCTAGTAGCGCACCTCGGAACATGCGAAGCAGGTTTGCTGTAAATGCACGCTGTAACGTTCGTGAGCGTTGGTTATCGTCGAGATTCGACGTAGTGTGTTGATGTTAGTCAAGAATGCCTTTAAGAAGACGAAAAAGCCATTATCAACAGCTCACGGAGTTTCAACGAATTCGTGTAATAGGGCTACAAGAAGGTGGATTTTCGTTCCGCAATATTGCAGAACGACTTGGCAGGAATGTAGCCACTGTGCATAATTGTTGGCAGCGGTGGTCAAGGGAACGTACTGCCTCAAGAAGACCGGGTTCCGGCCGACCACGTAGCACTACTCAGAGGGAAGACCGCCGTGTACGGCGTACGGCCGTGGCGCATCGTACTGCGTCTGCGGCAGCAATTCGCGCTGCAGTTGCCACCACTGTGACACAACGAACTGTTACAAATCGGTTACTTGAAGGACAGCTCTGAGCCAGACGCCCTGTAGCGTGCATTCCACTTACTCCGAACCACTGCCGTTTGCGACAACAGTGGCGTCAAGCTAGAGCTCATTGGAGGACGGAGTGGAGATCTGTTGTGTTTTCTGATGAAATCCGGTTCTGCCTGGGTGCCAGTGTGTTGGTTAGAAGGAGGCCAAGTGAGCGCCTGCAACCAACCTGTCCGCGGCCGAGACACACTGGACCTACACCTGGAGTTATGCTCTGGGGAGCAATTTCCTATGACAGCAGGAGCACTCTCGTGGTTATCCCACGCACCCTGACGGCACAGTTGTACGTCGGTATGGTGATTCAACCTGTTGTGCTGCCATTCATGAACAGCATTCCAGGGGGAGTTTTCCAATAGGATAACGCTGGCCCGCATACCGCTGTTGTAACTTAACCTGCTCTACAGAGTGTCGATATGTTGCCGTTGTCTGCTAGATCATCAGATCTTTCACCAATCGAGCACCTATGGGACATCATTGGACGACAACTCCAGCGTCCCCCCAACCAGCATTAACCGTCCCTGTATTGACCGACCAAGTGCAACAGGCATGGAACTCCATCCCACAAACTGACATCCAGCACCTGTACGACACAATGCATGAACGTTTGCGTGCTTGCATTCAACATTCTGACGGTTACACCGGTTATTAATGTACCAGCATTTCACATTTAAAATGGCTCTTCTCGCGCTTAAAATAAGCTGTGATCTTGAAATTTTAATCGATTAAATACGATTTAATCGACCTATACAAATGGATTGCCGCACATTCATTCCTCTACAACTATTTTTTCGTGGTGTTGGGATTTTTTTTTCCGTTAGTGTATATAGGAATTGCCCTTGCTTCTGTTATATTTAGGATATATACACTGGATTGCATGGGATTCAAGACTTAACTGTAATTTTACATTTAGTGGTAAAGAAATAAGCAAATTATAAATTATATCTTTGAGAAATCAGTGAAATTGTAGAAATGAGCCTGTTTATCAATGTAATTTCTCATTGATTTAACGCTTCAGTAGATTCCAGTTAATTAGTCCATTGGTAAATGAGGGCAGCCATTTATTTCAGACTATTTTGAAGAACATTCCGAATTAGCTATTTGAGAGAAAGCTTCGCATAATTGGTGCAGCCCTTTAAATGGGCCAAACTGTTTTAGCCCCCATCTGTCTCAATTAACCAAAATCTACTGTATTCCTAATTTCTAAAATGTTCGTGACATTACATATCCAAACTTTATGCAGAAATACCGTTATTACCAGGGTTTTTTTGGTAATTTTTTTTTATATATTCAACAATTTATGAAACGCAGAAGTTGTATAACTAATTTCTTGAAAATAAAAGACAACGCTGGAAGCAGCGTCTAGTAATAGTACTGGCCTCTCCAAGATTACATGTTGATTTTAACAAAAATCGTGCCCGTAATATACTGAATATGGTTGGAAATAAAGCTATGGCATATGACTATCAAAAGAGTGAAAGCCCTGCAAGTGTGCGTGGCAGTATTATTATTTTTATTTTTTATATTCTCAGCTTTTCTGTTTATTGCTACCGAGAGGAAATATACCAGCTTTGTGAATCTGATTGAAAAATTACAACTGCTTGACTAACGGAGACAAAGGTGTTCTGTCTTACTGTGTGATTCAAGCGCATCTATATATGAACATAATTAATATTTATTAATTTCATAAAAAAGCAATACACCTGAATTCCTTGTCAACAATTTTATTTTGAAATTTGGCGTAAATGTCATTGAGTAACGAACATACATGCGTGAAATTATGTCTCATTGACGAACTGAATCAAACACATTTTTCATTTGGCAATATGCTCTGATTATTAAACTGAACCGAGATGATATTTTCAATTCCTATCCAGGCTTTCTTTCCTTGAGCCTGCCAAATATTGGAAAATAATGCATCTCCTTCAAAAAGTACCCACAGAAAAAAACCAAATGTGCAGAGAACTATTACGATGTTTATCTTCACGTCCAGGGATTAAAAAGTTCCATCGCAAAACAAATAACTTAAGCCGATAAATGGTGCGTGAGAGGTACCAACTGCTGCGAATGGGAGTCCGAAATAACGAAACCACATCAGAAGAAAAGTTATTCATTGATTGGTCCTGTTTCAATTTTTCAATAATTATATCCACTGCTTTGTTACAGGTGTACTTGGAAACAATGACTTGACATCCATACATGTAAGTATCATTATTGAAAGATTGAAACAGGACCAATCAATGAATGACATACACCTACTGGAGTTAAAAGCAACTTTATTGTATATATATGAAAATAATATCTTCAAATATAATGATAAAATATACAAACAAAATTACGGTGAACCAATGGGCTCACCACTATCAAACCTGTTTACAGAAGTAATCATGAATAACATAGAAGAACAAATTATTAGCAAATCACTAGACCCTCCTCTGATATACTGTAGATATGTAGATGATATCTTCATCTTCGCCAAAATGGATACTGATGGGCTGGAGGCATTGACACAACAACTTAGCAGTATTTATCCATCAATAAAATTAACAATAGAACATGAAGAAGAGAATTCATTGCCTTACCTGGATGTAAAGGTTATAAAACAAAATTACCATATGCAATAAAAAGTACATAGAAAGCTAACATATGTTCCTCTTCTGATTCCATATTCATAAACGCACCCTTATACACAAAAATACAATAGCATTAAAACATTATTCAAAAGAGCAATTACACACTCCTCTAAAGAAGAATTTCAGAATGATCAGGTCAAGTACATTAAAGAAATTTCATTTTTTTATGGATACCCACCACAAAAAATGGATATATGAAGTACAAGTTCAGATTCAAGATACCACAACCTCAAAAAGAAAAAAGGAATTACAATATGTTGGTGCTTTACCTTACCTTCCAAGAATATCAACAAAGATAAATACGTTATGCCACAAATATGGGATTCAGATTGGAAAGAATGTACTAACGGTCAAAGATATGATAATTAATATTACGGAAAAAAGCAGTATCTTGGAAAAAGCAGGTGTGTATGAAATTCCGATAACAGGCATCCCACCAATATCGTACATAGGGAGTACCAAAAACCAATTAAAACATCGCCTACAACAACACATAAAAATTGGCAAAAAAAGAATCGAAAACAGCACTGATACAATACTGTTTAAATTATCAACGATACCCAAAATTTGAAGAGATCAAAATAATTAAATCATGTAACAACGAAAGACATTTGTGTAGTGCAGAATCAGTACTGATCGAGAAAAATTGGGATCGAGTATGTAAACATATTGACCCAAATATACTTAATGAAAAATGGAAAGAACTAATAAAAATAGAACAAAAAATGAAAAAAAATTCAGGAGAAAATAAAATATTAACTACAGTTCTTAACAGATGGAGCCACGCTGGCCATGTGTTCAATATGAGGTGGAACATGAGGCCGACGCACGAAAACGCTTCTCTGACTCACTCGCACTGTGATAGCAGGGCTGATACCAACTGGCTTCCAGATGATGACCCTGGATGTGATGAAAGCTGCTTGGGGCAATTCACGCTGGGAACGGCAGAGGTGTGGTGCGTGAATGAGTTTATGTTTCTTTTTATGTTCGGAGGTTTAACGACCACCGTGAGCAACTCAACGGGCTATAAGCAGTCGCCCGTCCCTAATTCAGGGTCACTGGTTCCAGGGAATAGAGAGAGCCAGTGCCGTAAGACAAACACAACATCCATGCCTCACGGGATTCGAACCCGGACCCCGTTCGGAAGAATGATCTGAGGCCATATGCTTAGACCACTGCGCCACCGGGGCGGCACGCATGAATGAGTGTGTGAGATGAGTTTGTAAATAGAGAGTAATGAGATAAGTTCGTCGTGAATAATTGAATATTAGGCTTTTAAATGTTTTGTTCCGATGTTTTGTTGTTTGTAAATAAAAAGTTTTTTTATGGTTTCTAAATGTTCATGTACGTAGGGGTTTTTTTTATAAGATAATTTGTTTACCACTTAGTGTTATTCAAGTAATTGTATATATAGGGTTTTTAAAGTATAAAAGAGGTTTCTTGGACCAACGTATCGGTTCTGCAGTATAGGTTAATAAATTACTCACTGAATCAAATAAAAGAACATGTCGAAGACAACATAAAACCACCGCACCAAAGGCCAAAAACCAACCGTGGATATTAATATGGAAGTTAACGTGCAGAGACATGTCTACATGTCTAAGAGAACGGACCTACTGGTGAGGGTAAGTTCACTCTCATTGCTCTTATTAAGGTAATTGTAAGCACGTACATTTTTGATAAGTTATAGTGATACTGTGACTTGTCAAGCAAAGAATTACATAGGAAGACATGCAAATTTCCAAGTACGTGAGGCAGAAGGCTGGAAACGCCCGGTCTCTTTGCGTGATAGAGAATGCGCTACCGTGAGCTCGTTCAAAAACACGAATTGGATTGATTGAAAGAGTATAAAAAACTAAAAATAAAATGAGCAAATTTTGAAATACAGGTGGAATTTTTGATAGCATGCAGGACTTTGATCTAACCCTAAAATATATAAGAATAACGAACTCCCCAATGAATAAGAAAGACGAGAGTATTATTAAAACGTGCCAGAAAAAGATTAAGCGCAGAAATCGTTAATAAAAGAAGGACAATCTTCGGTCTTCAGTCCAAATGTTTAAGATTATTTAAAGATATCAGTAATACTACGTACAGAAATTTCTATGGAACATGGAAAAATGCAATTTTGGATACTATTTTGAGAGAGTTTTCCGAGATTGTTGAAAATGAAAGAAAATCTGCAAATAACAACGTTACTTCAAAATTGCATAAATTATTGGACCAACATACATGTCAGGGGCAGAAAGAAAATAATTATGAAGTTTTTCAGAATATGTCAACGCACGAACTAAATTATTCACAGAGGGCAGTACTGCAGAGAGGAAAGAAATGTGCTTTCCCACAGAAGATAACAAAAACAGAAGAATTAATACCAAATTTGGAAGATATCATCAGAAACATCCCAAACAAAGACAAAGAGGAATTCAGTGGTAAATATTTAGGATAATATTAAAAGATAATAATGAAACAAATAATAGAAATTATTATTTAAAGAAACTGAAATATGAAAAAAAATCAGCTATTGAAATTAAAGGATGATAGGAACATCAAATTCTGTGAGGCAGGTAAGACAGGTCAGATAGTGATTCGGAATACAGAGAAATATAACCAAAAGGTAGTACTAGAAATAGAGGAACTACAGTGTTCTGAGTTGAAAAAAGACCCAACAGATAGCCAAGTAAGAGATTTGGCAAATATCAGGAACCATAGCACCCTACCTAATGAGATTAAAACTACAAAACCACAATAGGTACAAAAGTACCACAATTGTTTGCTAAAATTAAAACACATAAAGAATTAAAGGATGAGACTCATAATGTTCAAAAAGAACTACTCACTGATTGAACTTGAGAAGAATATTTACAGGTTCTTATCACTAAAATTTATGAAAACAAAATACACTGTAAAGAATACGTACGATTTTATAGAAATTTTGAAGAATGTAAAACAAGATATAAGAAGTTACAGAATGGCGAGTATGGATGTGAAGTCATTGTTTCCAAGTACACCTGTACCAGAGGCAGTGATATCATTATTGAAAGATTGAAAAAGGACCAATCAATGAATGACATGCAACTACAGGAGTTAAAAGCAACTTTATTGTATATATATGAAAATAATATCTTCAAATAAAATGATAAAATATACAAACAAAATTACGGTGGACCAATGGGCTCACCACTATCAAATCTGTTTGCAGAAGTTATCATGAATAACTTAGAAGAACAAATTATTAGCAAATCACAAAACCCTCCTCTGATATACTGTAGATATGTAGATGATATCTTCATCTTCGCCAAAATGGATACTGATGGGCTGGAGGCATTGGCACAACATCTTAGCAGTATTTATCCATCAATAAAATTAACAATAGAACATGAAGAAGAGAATTCATTGCCTTACCTGGATGTAAAGGTTATAAAACAAAATTACCACATGCAATAAAAAGTACATAGAAAGCTAACATATGTTCCTCTTCTGATTCAATATTCATCAACGCACCCTTCTACACAAAAATGCAATAGCATTAAAACATTATTCAAACAAGCAATTACACACTCCTCTAAAGAAGAATTTCAGAATGATCAGGTCAAGTACATTAAAGAAATTTCATTTTGTTATGGATACCCACCAGAAAAAATAAATAAATGGATATATGAAGTACAAGTCAAGATTTAAGATACCACAACCTCAAAAAGAAAAAAGGAATTATAATATGTTGGTGCTTTACCTTACCTTCCAAGAATATCAACAGAGATAAATAAGTTATGCCACAAATATAAAATTCTGATGGGTCACAAAATACTAACGGTCAAAGATATGATAATTAATATTACGGAAAAAAGCAGTATCTTGGAAAAAGCAGGTGTGAAATTGCAGATCAATTTCCGTTATGACATTTCTTGCAATAAAAAATCGTATCATATACAGGACTTTGCAGACAGCAAGCCATCTTAATACCACAAACATCATTAACACACAGCAGAAACTTTTAACCCCTTATTCTGCTGGAACAAATTCACTTGCGGTTAAGAAAATAGGCTGAAAATAGCTCGCACTGATATACCCATTGTATGAGGAGTGGCCAAAGGCTGTTGGAACGAGATAAGTTGTGCATGACAAAGCTTTACTTCTCCCTTTTAAAAGGTATGTCATTAAATGTCATCATTTAGGGGGAAGGATTGTTAATAATCCTTTCCGACCGATAACTTTTTAAAAGTGATGTAATAATGGCGAAGAATCTGAGAAAGAACAGAAAAGACGTTTGAGACCCTTTTTGTTTCCCAGTGATTTCTCTTCGATTATACATCCGTTCATCTCTTGGATTATGGAGCACCTAATAAAGTACTTCAAAATCCAATCACCACGAAACAACAAGAGGGATACAAATCATCAAGGGATATCACCAAGTATTAGTGGAAAGCCTATCCATTGTGACAGGTTCATTATCAATACAGATCAGGTGAGACCGGGAAAAATGTTGTGCGGCAGCTTTCGTAAACCCCGAACGTTCTGTTAATATTTTTGTTTGGAACACCTGTGAATTTCGGGCAAAGTTCATCTGAGATTCATCAAACGCTTAAAGGGATAACATAAGCACAACCTCACAAAACGGCGTCAAAGCATGACTAACGGGTGAGGCTGGACAACTGCGCATGCGAGACTCTGAATCAAATAGGGTACTTAAGTGGGAGTTATGCGCGAACGGTACTTACTTTCCGGAAACCCTCGTACAAGCAATCGTCCCTTTCTAATTTTGCGCCACTGGTTCCAGGAAAGGGGAAAAAACTACCATTTATATCCCCATGCTTCGTACGGGCTGAAACCTGTACCAGTTACAGAAGCATTCAGAACCGAACACTTAGCCCTATAGTTTGAACGAGTCATGTACCTACCTGCGTTCTAGACACTCGCTCAACAGGTTAGCCAGGAATATTTGCTGATAAGGACGACATAATAGAGTGAAACTTTGCATGTTATAGCAGTAGGCTCTGGAAAAACGTCTTGTAGTTATAATGATTTTCTATATATCAAGAAACGTTTTGAAACAATGTTCATTAGAATTAGATTTCGGAAAGATATTTTAAAAATCGAGAGAGAAGTAATTTAATAATTGTTTTACGTGAGGAGCAGTTCTTGGCTTAAGTGTACATACTTCTCTACGTTCTATCGTTCCTTCGTAAGCGAGAATACCGATTGCTCTTATAATGTGCTGCCTTTGAATTAGCCACAAGAAAGACAGAGCATGATTTTCATTTTAACGGAGCTGTGAAGCTGTCTCCGCAGCTCCATGCAAGGTCTATAACAGCGTTACTTCCATTTTGCGCAATTTCAACAATTTAAAGAGGGACATTTCTCATAAGCCTGTTTAGAGTCGTCGTACAAACCAACGGAAAGTTCATTCTCAAGTGATCCAAGTACTATTGCTTTCAAGCGTACCCCATTCTTTGATAGATTATCACAGCAATATAATCTATGTATATTCCCTTATCACTTGACATGTGAAACAGGAAAGAGTTTCCATACATCCAGTCCTTAATACTGACTTTGCATCAGGTGTGACATAAAAGTCAATATGCGGAATAAGAAATATAAGTTTACTCCCCATACGCAAGCAACAAATCCAATTGTTATCTCAAACAACAGCCATTAATAACAAACAGGTGCCGAATTCCCAGTGAGTCATGCGTAGTCATCCATTTAGAAATCTGAAAATTGCATCGCCCCTAAAGCGGGGCCTTGCTCCAAAGACAACTGCTCTCGGTAAAAAAATTTATGTCATTCAAAATGGAATTAATTACTTTCGTTATCTGTCATCCGTTACTTCCTGAAGTTATATCGAATGTAACGAGGATGTGTAAGGCATCTGATTGAAAAGGATGGAAATCACGCAAAAGTTATACAGATAACTCGTGTTATTCTTTAATAAAAATTATGTTCTGCAAAAAGAGAAACCTCAATTCTTTTTTTGTCTTTTTCATAATTTAAGGACTTCTGTGAGAGACACTTTGGGCTAAAAAAATCGCCTATTTCTAATTTGGGGCCACTGGTTCTTGGAAGATTGCAGAAAGAGAGCTAAATGACTAGAACAACACATATGTCTCATTAAGCACTCAAAATAGACTCTTCTTCGCCGATTGGTCAACTATCAAAGTTTGACATCATTCTGCCATCTGGGTGGAAACGTTTACTAAATTGTTGTATGTGAACATTGTTATGATAAAATAAAATCATTATGTTCTGGTAAAGATAAGTTCTCAATAAGCTGTTTTTTGAAGCCATACACCGATAAACCATTCCATCATAAACACCCCCACCCTAGAGAAATGAGCGAGTCTGCAGACCGAACGGTGACACAGGTGAAATTCACAGAGCAGTACGTATACAAACCGAGCAACGACTTTCGGTTAGTACAGTGTTTTGAGTCAGAATGGGAAAGGCTGCCGATTTATCACAGTTTCATGAAGAACAAATTGTGATTCCACGGCGCCTTGGTACTACGATCTCGGAAATGGCGCTGCTTTTGGGTTTTTCACGTACAGCTGTAGTAAGTACCTATCGAAAATTCGTAACAGGTGGCCAACGACGAATCGTTGTCCAGCCGTGTGTCGTCCGCAACTCGTTGATGCCTGAGGTGAACGGAGACTGTTGCACATTGTTCACAGCGACAGCAGGGCCACAAAGTGACAAATCACCCGCAGATAAGGCAGTGGAGATCAGATCAATGTTTTACACCTAACAGTTCATGTCATGCTTCTGCGAATGGGCCTCCGTAGCTAAAGACCCAGCCGTGTCCCCACGCTCACTGTATGTTATCGCTAACAACACATGAAATGGGGTCATGATAATCGAGATTGAACCGTGGATGATTGGAAGAAAGCAGCCTGGTCTGACGAAATAAGTTACCTGGTGTATTACGTAGATCGCCGAGCGAGGATACGCATATTACCAATGAGGCTATGGTACTTCTTTGGTGAAAATTTTCCATTCATGTGTTGTTGGGTGGAAACTGGCAGGCAGCGGCGGTGTTATGCTGTGGGCAATGTTTTCTTCGGAAATTTTAGGCCCCATTTTCCCAATAGCACAAAGCCTGACAACTGTCAGGAATCTGAACATCGTTGCGAAGCCAAGTTCACATTCATGGCAACTGTGTTACCTGCTGGCAATGACCGTTATAAATAGGATAATCCGCCATGCCACACTGCCAGAATGATGAAGGAGTGGTCCAAAGCTTCTGTCTTTCTGTTAAAACTCTGGCCTCCAAATTCAGCAGACATGAATCTAATCGAACATTTGTGGTTGGACTTGGAAACGCGGGTTGTTCGCGAGAAATCACCACCAACTCGAATTGCACGGGAACTGGAGGAGCTGCTGTTGACATTATGGTACCAGATACCCCAGGGTACCACATTATCAAATCGATGACTCGCCGAGTGGTAGCTGTTTTGTTGGCGAAAGCGGGTTCCACAACTTATTAAGTATATGGTCATAATTTAATGGCTCATCGTTGTACTTCGTTTGCCGTACACCCACTACGATGAAAAGAGTGATCTCCAAGGAAAACAGTTAATTCTTGTCTTAATTCAAACAAACGCATAAGCATTTTGCCGTGTGACAGCCATTTAATTAATATCTGTCTGCATCAAAACACTAACATGCTCGCATTCCATATTCTTGAAAAAGGAAGTAAATAGTCTGTAATTGTCAATAACGAATGGTTATACCGTTTTGCACACGATAAAAAACTCGATAGAGATACAATCCTTACGAGTTAAAAAAACTACTTTACTAAAAATATTAAATAGATATACGTTAAAAACAACGATATTAGATCTTTCGAGCTCCACTTTGAGCTCATCTTCAGACTTTTAAATATCAAAAATATCTATGCACGGGCTATAAGATATCACTATAGATCAATCATATCATTCTTAATAACGTGTCAGATCACATGACTGCACGTTGTACAATTCGTTAGTAGAATCGATAACATGCAGGATGAGGCATATAGTATCGTGGTTACGTGATGGCGTGGTCTTGTAAATTATAACTCTGATCCCTCGGAAATAGCATTTTCGAGGCTTGTGGGATGACATGTGGAATAGAGTCATTACAACATACATGTTCGTAAGCAAAAATACACACACTTTCTGTAAATAAGACTGATGACGCGTTGGAAGGTGTGATGCGAACTTTAGCTTCACTCCATACAGGATAATATGTCCCACTATGCGTTAGACGTGCTGAAGCGGTAGTCATAGCTCCAGTTCGAACTTTATATGTGTGTTCGGTCAAGCGGGTTTTTAAATTACGTCGTGTGGAACCTATATATATACATATTTGAATCCTCGTTGTTGTCCACAGATTTCAATGGAATGTCATATACAACATGTCCTTCATCCATTCTAATGGGGTCCCTGTCATTTTGAATAATAGATAAAATATTTGATGTTCTGATTCCAAAGGCTACGTTGTAGCATTTACAAATGGTTTATTTAATATTGCGGTGGTATAGGGTGGAAATCCAGAGAACCAAGGTACTTTGTTCGAAGAATGTCTTGACGGAGTGTAGTAGACAATGACAAACTAACTTTCCATAAAAGGTTGTGCATGTTGTGGTCGTCGTACTCATGTAATCTCGTTATTACTTTAATCATGTCAATTTCAATTCTTCGTATTCTGAGGCTTGATAAGTGAGTGTAAGCTCTTTTTAACATAAATCTTATGGCGGAGAGCTTGTTATTCATTGGGTGGGCTGAAAAAAGAGGATGATAGTTGGGTTTGCTGACTGTTTTCTATAAACGGAATAACTAAGGGATTGATCAACTGGGTTTCTTACTAGAAGGAAGTCTAAATATGGCGACTTGTTATTTTCTTCAGTTTTCCACGTGAAAGTAATTGTTTCAAATTCCTGTGACATGTATTCTACAAATGCTGAATGTTTCTCCAGAGAGTGTGTCCAGAACATTAGAAGATCATCCAAATACCTTACGTAGAACAGCGGTTTGAATGGGTATTTATTCAAAACATTCTCTTCTAGCATTTGCATAATAATTCCTGCAAGAATTGAAGAGAGTGGGAAGCCCATGGGGGCTCCTCTTTCTTGTCTATAAATGGTACCATTAAAACGGAAATAGGGGCGATTTTGGATGAGGCGTAAAGAACTCATTATAGCTTGGATATCAGTTGAGGGAATATCTTGGATTTGTAATTTAGATTCAATGACGGTATGTACTAGGTCTACAGGTACACTAGGGTACAGCGAAATGGCATCAATACAATTTAATATGTACGGGGTATTTCTTGCTTGGAAAGTTCGAATCCTATGAATGGCTTGTGCTGAACTGGTGACTGAAAAACATGAGGCTGCGACAAAGGGCTTAAGATATCTGGCTATCGCTTTTTCCAGTGGATGGGTAGGGATTGCATGGCTGGAGACTAAAGGTCGAGCCGACATGCCTTCTTTATGTGTCTTGATCTTACCGAAACGTTCTGGTATACGGCAGCCGCAACTCGTAAGAATTGTACCTCTATCGAGTTTTGTATCATGTGCAAAACGGTATAACCATTCGATATTGATATTTAACTGCACGAAAAGAATTTTTTCAGTCTGTAATTGGTTGGTCTTCATTTCATAAGGTTGACAACAATGATATCTTCATCGAACACACATCTTGGTTATTAGGAATTTCGTTTCTATGCCAAGGAGTGTCTGTGCATACTGTAACACTTCCAAGAAATATTCTCACGTATATTTTTGATGCGAGTAACTAGGTCCACAAATTTTCTAAATTTATACATGTTTCACCATGTGTTGAAAATCCACTGCAATAAGACCGTTGAATTTGCTTTTCGTCAAAATACGGACTGATTAATATAAAAATGCCCTCACCAGTTGTACGCACTTTTAACGGGCGGAAAAGCAGCATATTTTGCTCCACTTTACCATCATTCGGGTACCGCACAAATACAATTTGCATTGCTAGAAGAGAAACGTCTCGGGTATCTTCTTATATCAGAGCGTAAATAGTATTTTTCCGCACCCGTTCTATAATAAATAAATTCAACATCCTCAGATTAATCGTGTATTCATCGAAATATTTCGTTGGTAACTTATCAAGAAGAATGCATTAATCGATTTTTCACTACCGTGATTACGAGGTGAAATATACGAATAAATATTAGACACTGGAGTTATATTTATATTTGAGTTCTTTGAATTTCTGTTTGAAAAAAAATCAACTGGGTGATTTCCTAGGCTTCGGTGTTTAGTTTCTTAATGACGAGACAAAAGTGAAGTTTTCAAGTTTCTGTTTGCCAGGACTTCTCCACAACCGACACTTTGTGAGCTGAGATAGTCCTCACTTGCAATAAATCAAAACCCAAATTTAATATAAACTTCACTATATTTCCTGTTCTTAGTATTCATGTACTGCCAATAACTTAAAAACTTTCAGCAGTATTTCGGAATTTTTGTCAGTTGAATGCGTTTTACGGGATTTCAGAAGATGATATTGTGGCAGATTTGAAGAAATAATTTCATTTTTTGGCATTTCATTACCGCGTTTTACCATGGTTCCAGTCTTCAACCAGCAATCCATGATTTCACAGTGAAATCATTTTAATGGCAAGTTTTTCCGCCTTGATTTCAAAACGTTTACGAGCTTAACAACCTTAAAGATGCACGGACGTTCGACACTTTTAGAATCCCGCTGAACAGCAGCAGCACATCCGCACTTTCCAATCCCATCCTACAAGTTGAAACTATACTGGTTCCTTTCTACGTCAGATCAGGTGGAACGAAATATTCCGTGACTTTGAGATGTCTCTCCCTCGCTGTATGTGTCCCAGCACACGATTTTTTTAAAACTAATACAGCACCGATCACACTCTCATGCATACTGGCTATGCTAGAACTCGTGTCTAAAACATCTGCAAAACACAATTGAATTGTTAATACATTTAAACTTACTTGCGGTTTAAAAACTACCTTAATCGAAATGTATGTAAACCCCACCACACATTTTCTACCGCGAACCACTATTTGGGAGTTGTAGACCTCCACTGTATTTCAGCACATATGTGGTCCTTGTGTAGACACCTGTAATTATTTGTATGAGCTCAAAAAGAGCTTTCGTAAACAAAATAACAGCAGCCCGGTTTAAATGCCGTAAACTTCTTTCTTTTAAATCAATATTTTTTTCCAATTATTTAGTAAAAACCTTTTATCTGTTTCTATAAAATTAAAATTTACATTTTATTTTCCCTTAATTTTATGCTACCTCAATCTCTTTAAAATTCACGGACTATGTATCTACCTATATGCGTATATTTATCATTATTTTGATATACATATTATAGCAGATATTTATTAAATGATTTCAACGTCATATAGTTTCTTATTACATTCCCGTTGCAGACTATTAAAAACAGTTTGAATGATCACGGCCATCTCCTGGTAACATCCTTTCCTTTAGAGATCCTTTCTTCTATGAAATATTACGTCGTGCAGCCCAACATTTGCTAACACAAGAAAGCACAGTTTTTGTTTTATTTCAAATACATTTTAAAATATCGTTTTCAGAGAATAGCATATATTTTTGTTTTCACCAATGCAAATGAGGTTCAAAATTAAAATGTTTTCCAAAAATTATACTTTCTTCCGTTAGCGAGCAGGAAAACTCTCTATTCTGTGGAGTTTCACGCTGAATTTTTCAAGCAATCTGTCAGTGCTCTTTTGCATTTTATACTTACCTATTTCACATTGGCTTCAATTTTAAAGTAATAAATGTGCTTCGAATCGTTTCTAGGCTAATTCTTCAATGGATTTCGTCATACATCCGTGAATCTCGAAACAGTCGCAAAAGTGCACTTCTTCTTCCAATTTGCTTTCGTTTCACAAAAGCTGATAAACACAAGTAATATCGGACGACTTCATACAACGCTGATAAATCTGTGTCACGTTCTGAATAAATCAGTTTTTAAATAAAAATCGATGTGTAAAGGAAAATGGTGAGAATGGATGCTGTATTTGAGAAAATGATTTCAGTAATATGATTTAAATATTTTCCGATGGAAAACGCTTCTGCTTGTGAAAATTGGGACACCATGAAGGATGGCTGGTGTTAGCTTGTAACATGCAGGATATGTACAACACGTTGAGACAAGAAACTTATTAAAATATCAGTGACAATGCACATGCGGTTTTGAAGCAGCACCCTCAGAACTGTCAGATTTTGGGTATAAAGAGCTTTCTCAAACGAGATGTTGAAATCAGTGAAAAGTCGACATTGCGTACAAAAGATGTTTCTTGTGTCGCACTATGTTTGTCGCCGAAAAAGGTCTCATTAACAACACATGACGGACTTTGAGCGAAGAAGGATTGTTGGGATGGGAGAAGATGGACTTTTCTACTGCAAAAGTGCCACTCGTAGGGAACGAAACGCTAGTACAGTGGTACTAGTGTAACATCAGTGGACAGATGGGGCTCGGACATAAAAATATGACTGGCACCTCTACAGCATTGCTGTAAAGGGGCCAGTCATATTTTTTTCAGTCTACGTGAATCTCGTTCTTGTTTGCACTAGGAGAATTATAGAGATGGTCAATGCTCCAGAAGGTCATTCTCATTTATTCGGGACCCTGTTTCCTTATTCTTATGGCGTTCATTTTGTTTCTGAGCGGTCTTCACCTATACAATCTCCAACATACTGAACTCGAATATTGTACAGGTTTTCATTACATTAATTAAACATCCCTCAACTCATCCGCAACATAATGAATTCATACTGAATACATGTTGTATTTCACATTAAATGATGACAGAAATTTATAATCACGTGTCTGGTTTTGTTGATTTGGGCACAAAAAAACAGAAACTCAATGTACCAGCAGCATTTAACAGCTTAGTTTTCAGGGAGAAGACCACGCCTGTATTGCACACAATTTATTCTGCCAAACGTGCTTGCAAATCAGTAGCAGTTTCGTGTCTAACGGTTTGACAGTGTGCTGCTTCTCTTCTCAGAATGATATTAGCGGATTCAGTATCTCTCACATTGCAAATTTAATTACAGGTTCTCCACATTTATGCTTGAGTTTCTATATTACCAGGAAATTTTGGCACAACGAAACGATTCAAATTACAGTAAAGAACAGAAGTATTTCATCACTTGCAAAAACCGTGAATTTTTAACTCTTTTCTTAACTAACTAATTTTCATAGTTATTTCATCATTTATACACTGACGGAAAAAAAATCCCAAAACCACGAAAAAATAGTTGTAGAGGAATGAAATGGCGGCAATACATTTGTATAGGTAACATATTTATCCGATTAAGGTTTCAAGATCATATATTATTGTAAGCGCGAGAAGAGCCATTTTAAATGTGAAATGCTGGTACATTAATAACCGGTGTAACCGCCAGAATGTTGAATGCAAGTACGCAAACGTTCATGCCTTGTGTCGTACAGGTGCTGTATGCCAGTTTGTGGGTTGAAGTTCCATGCCTGTTGCACTTGATCGGTCAATACAGGGACGGTTAATGCTGGTTGGGGGTGACGCTGGAGTTGTCGTCAAATGATGTCCCATACGTGCTCGATTGGAGAAAGATCTAGTGATCTAGCAGACCATGGCAACATGTCGACACTCTGTAGAGCATGTTGGGTTACAACAGTGGTATGCGGGCGAGCGTTATCCTGTTGGAAAATACCACCTGGAATGCTGTTCATGAATGGCAGCACAACAGGTTGAATCACCAGACCGACGTACAACTATGCCGTCAGGATGCGTAGGATAACCACGAGAGTGCTCCTGCTGTCATGGGAAATTCCTCTCCAGACCATAACTCCAGGTGTAGGTCCAGTGTGTCTCGGCCGCAGATAGGGTGGTTGCAGGCGCTCACCTGGCCTTCTTCTAACCAACACACGGCCATCACTGGCACCTAGGCAGAACCGGCTTTCATCAGAAAACAAAACAGATCTCCACTCCGTCCTCCAATGAGCTCTAGCTTGACACCACTGACGTCACAAACGGCAGTGGTTTGGAGTAAGTAGAATGCTCGCTACAGGGCGTCTGGCTCGGAGCTGTCCTTCAAGTAACCGATTTGTAACAGTTCGTTGTGTCACTGTGGTGGCAACTGCAGCTAGAATTGCTGCCGCAGACGCAGTACGATGCGCCACGGCCATACGCTGTACACGGTGGTCTTCCCTCTCAGTAGTGCCACGTGGCCGGCCGGAACCCGGTCTTCTTGAGGCAGTACCTTCCCTTGACCACCGCTGCCAACAATCATGCACAGTGGCTACATTCCTGCCAAGTCGTTCTGCAATATTGCGGAAAGAAAATCCGCCTTCTTGTAGACCTATTACACGACCTCGTTCAAACTCCGTGAACTGTTGATAATGGCTTCTTCGTCTTCTTAAAGGCATTCTTGACTAACATCAACGCACTTCGTCGAATTTCAACGATAACTAACACTCACGAACGTTACAGCGCGTATTTACAGCAAACCTGGTTTGCCAGTTACGAAGGGCGCTACTAGCGCCACACGTAGGCGCCGAGCGCGACATTTGCGTAGACGTCATCTTACAGATGTACTCTCGCCGCCTACCAACTGTCTTCTATCTAACACAGCCCCTTCTTGGTGTTGGGATTTTTTTTCCGTCAGTGTATATAGAGATGTGTATTTTATGCTGTTTCTTCCAAAAGCTCTCCTGGCAATTTTATACGTCGATTAATTTCTTCATCAATGTGACCCTCACTTGATATCTGCTGTCTAAGATAAACGTACGTGTCTGTTATATCCAGCTTTTCTCATGTATTCAATAAATCTTAATTTCTTGTAAAAGCATTGCACATCGCTTCTGTCTTCTGAATATTCATGCCTCCCACAAAATATGCCTTTAGACATTCGCAACGCACAGGTTGACAAAGAAACGTCCTAACCAGAAGTCGAGATCTTGATCTTACTTGTTTGTGGAGAATTGGTCTTCGTAATTAAAATTCTACTTCACATTCCTAACAACGTTCATTCGACATATATATATGAAATATTCCTTACAAGTAAAATACTGAGGAATGTTCAAGACGGATTTTTGCTTAAGCATAGTTCAAAGTTAATAACTACATGTTTTGTTAAAATATAGTATGGATAAAACTAATACTAAAAATAAAAAAACATCTTTAGTTGGGATTTTAAAATCTCCCTTAACGCAACACCATGATCTAGAATTGTATAACACCATCGATCCAGAATTGTATCCGAGTGGTTGGATGAACACTCCACCCACGTGACCTCGCTTCCTTGGCCAGCTAGGTAACCTGACCTCAATCCAATAGAACACATCTGAGATGCCATCGAGAGAGTTGTTCGAGGCTCTGACTCCCTCCATCAAATCTTCGTGAAATGTGAGAGCTTGTTCAGGTGTCGTGGATCCGTATGGCTTCCCAACGCTTCCGGTGTCTTGTCGAGTCCATGCCGAGACGAATCGCCGGCGTCATCAGGGCGAAAGGTGGTGCTACATGTTACTAGACAGGCATCTCTTAATTTAATTGTTCTTCAGTGTATGGCATTAAGCATCAAAATTTAAATCGCCCTCAGTTTACGTGTTTCTCGAAAATAGGTCATCAAAATGGGCACAATATCGTTTTCCTCAATGCCGAATAGGGAAATTTAGAAACAGGGCATATATTGGACTGTTTAGTGATTATTCATAAAGTCTTTTCCAAAATTCAAGAAAATTATTTTTGACGCAGATAACGGCTTCATCGTATTTTCTTACAATCCGCTCATGATCGAATTCGAGAAGCCACGCTCAGTTAGAAACCGGGAGAATCAGATCCCCAATCTCGGTCACAGAACGCTTAAGAACACAGTGCAAATGCACATATTCTTGATAGAGCGTCAATCGTAAATAACCGAAAGTCTTAATCACTTATTTTTTTAAGTGGCCGACGTACATCAACCAAGTATGGCCCAAGGATTTCTGCAACCTCCTAACAGGAATATTAACATAGCGGAAGGCTTTACGAAAGCTGAACGAAATAATTCCTTTCCCCATCTTACATCAGTAGAACTGACCATAACTTCGTCAATGGTGAGAATTGATCGTTTCTAATTCTCTTTCTTCTGCTCCTTGATCCAGGGAATAAGGAGGAGGTATAGTCCTCCTCAAATGTCAATGAGTAGAAACAAATAATACCGTATAAACATATCGCTGCTTTCTCAGTTTCGGCGCCACTTTTTCAGCACTTTTAGTTGGTAATCAGTCAGAAAGGTTAGGTTCAATGAACCGAATAAAATGGCCAATTTGAACGAAATACCTAAGTGAAAAGGAAGGTTCATTGGTGCACAGTGTCAGTCGTTCAAGTGGAGAAGATAGTGAAAATGATCGTCATTATTGGATAGTGAATATGATCGTCATTATTGGATAGTGAATATGATCGTCCTTGTTAATCTCCGGCAATTTTGTTAGTTACAAGATAATACCTTTCAGAATTTTAAAGTGTTAAATACAGTTTCAAAATCGATTAAACCTAAACAATTTTGTTACGCACTAGAACAATAGTAAAATTAATGTAAATTAGTATTTCAGCCGATAGTTCCTGAGGTTAGAAAAACAAGTTTTCTTTTCGGCCTTAACATTTGCAGTACTTTCTCTCGTATGTTTAATAATAGCTCTTAACATTGCAAACGAAGCATTACATACGGCTTTCTTGACGTTATGGGAAATTCGTAATTTGCATTTCACAGAAATAAAGTTTGGTAATATCTGAAATCTCTTTCATCGAAGCCAGAAGTTTAAGTGGTTCAATAATCTGAACTTCTTTATCCTCAGCTTCGAAAAACGGTTGATGGTCGCAGAAAGTGAGTTCGTCATAATCAAGATTAGGAATTATGATGTTATGTTCATGAAAAGTTGATATCGGTGTTAAATGAGTCATAAAATTCGGAAGCGAAGCAAGATGTTATACATACCGTCTCCCGTTGTAGGATATATCAATATACTTACTCATCAAATTGTAGTCGTAGGTCCAGCTGACAAATAAAATTATACATAATTTATGACTACAGAACTTGTGATGTTGAGATGAAATAAAAACACGAACGTTTTGCACAATCAAAGGCCTATTATACATCTACTGTAGTTTTGGAGAGCGTTTGCCTCGGCATCATCAGGTCAAATGGAGCATTAACGTTCAAATCATTGTGACATCATTAGAGTTCTAACGGTCACTTCTTTCCTGAGTTGTTTCCCCGCGCTTGAAAAAAATGGAGTTGATGTCATATCGTTGACAAGACGTGAAGAGTTCTGGTATATGTGAAAAGCTTCTAATACATTAAGTTTGATGGTCCAATCAGGTTTATCAATGAGCGTGGAGTTTCCAAACAAACATTTATGTTTTTTTTTTCGTGAGAATGTTGGGCTGTCGAAGACCTCTTCAGGTCATAGTTCCGTACGTAATTCATGTGTTGCTTCACACGAAAATGTAAAGCTCTGCGGGTCGTCCTATGTATAAAAGTTCACATTCACTTAAGTATCTGAAAAATTCTCCAGGAATTTAGTAGTCTTTCGGTCCGTAAAATTTATGTTGTTCATGGGCTTAAAATAACTTTGAAACTAAAACACTTAAGAATTTTTGAAATTCCGAAGCAAATCTTAGAAGCAAATGTTGTTGTTGTTTTCCATTTGCTCCACACTTTTCTGTTCAACGCGAACTTACAATAATACTATTTTTGAAACCGAATACACCGCAATCGGTTAGGATATAGAACAACAGTTTCCCTTTTATACTTATGAGAATGTACATATTTTTTGCACTTAATATTTTTGTAATGCACTCGTATCTCATTCCTGTAACACGCTGTCATTTTCTAACTCTCGCGAAAACGACAGTGTCAATAGGATTTTTACGAAAACGACTGTTCGACATGCAACATTAAATTAATGGCTAAACAGTAATACCAATGCAAGGCTGTTCTTTTCTTTTGCCCAAAAAATTCTACAGTTTTCTATGTAGTTGTGGGGAGTATTTCTTTCGAGATCCCTGTTTCATTAATCACCAGTTGTCCTGTTTACCTGTATCCCACACTGATCACGTGAGAAATTCTCAGCTCAACCACTCCAAATATTCTAGTGTACTTTACGTACACAAGAACGAAATCGGGAAATGAATCACTTCATACCGCTCAGAGATATCTGCAGCAACTCCCAAAATACCTGTTTTCAAGGGATGCTAAGAATAGTTTCGGACAAAACTATATTTAAAGAAGCGTCTGTAATGCACTAGAAATTATTGCTCGGACGACGAATTTTATTGTGCACATTGAACAAAAAATAGGATTTATCAGATTCGAAACATCTTTTTTGTTGACCTCTTAAACGAAGTGCTGGTTCTATGTACTTTCAGCTCTGTCCTTGCAGACGACTGATCTTGTGGCTGCGCAACTCTTTTGTTACCTATACTATCACCTATGTGGCTGCATATTGGTAAAAATGAAAGGCCCACTGATGGCATTTACCTCTTCTATAATACGGACCAGTATAACCTCAACGTAACTCAGTGAGTTATCGA
Organism: Macrothele yani; assembly: GCA_039090855.1. Classification (NCBI taxonomy): domain Eukaryota; kingdom Metazoa; phylum Arthropoda; class Arachnida; order Araneae; family Macrothelidae; genus Macrothele; species Macrothele yani. Next base: position 139,562,060 of record CM077034.1, read on the forward strand.
GATACTCTGTAACGTGGAAGCCGTTTCATGGGAATATACATTTGAAAGATTTCTGAGTGTTGGGGGAAAGTGTAAGTTTAGTGAAAACCGTTCCAAATTGCAAAGTATGGTTTTCTTTTCATTCCATATTATTGGTATTTTGTTACACCTCAATAAGCAGCAGAAAAGATAAACAGAAACCGAATGTATAAACAATATATTCATTCTTACAAGCAAGTTCCTCGAAGTTAAAAACACACAGCCCGTTGTAAACCAATTTAATTAAGAAAAGCTACAAGAAATCACGTAGACAGCACATAGGTTCACACATATCTGTCAACACAAATTTTAAGCTTATTCCATCCTACGAAAAAATTATATAATATTGTAAATAATCTTAAAAGCTCGTTATATGTAATAATATCACGTTATTTTTGCCGGGACTCACGATTTTCATAGCAAGGGTCATCTCTACAAGCATTTTAAATACATTCAGTGAGATTTGAACCATTTCGAGGTTTGTTTTGACAATCTGCATTTGTTGTTTTAGAGATATTCACACATTTTGGTAAATCCACATCAGAAACATCACACAAAAAGTTGCCTCTTTCAATTATTATTGGGTAATTAGTTGGAGTCCATTTAGTACCGCATTGAATTATTTCATATTGCAATTAGCGATTTGAGCTGAAATGTTTGCAGGTCGCAGTTATGGATGATAGACACAATAAATGTTAAACACGGATGGATGATTTTAGGGATATTTCGTTTGATAAAAATCTTAAAAACGCAATGCCTTGTAAATGGCGAAATAAAACTCAGATTCACCAATTGAAGACAAGGTAACATAATCTATACTTATAAATAAAGAATTTTATGTAATTAAAACTGAAATTCTTGAGTTTCATTCTTTGGTTTCAGTGGCTGTTCACAGATTTCTAAGTACATGATAAAATCATTAGTTTTTAGAAAATTAAGAAATTCATTGCGGGGATATATATGGGACACATAGCAAACTTTTCCAATATGCTGATGTTTTTTTTGGTATTGTTCCATACTCGATCACATTAAAGAATATACAGGGTGATTCATAAAGAAGTTCAAAGTTTCGACGCGCTATAAAATTAGAACAATGTAAGATATTTTATGTTCCCTGTAAAATAATTTTAGGGGAATGTTTCAAGTTTTTTTTAGACAGTCGCAAATGTTCTACGTGTGTACCCTTTGTCACACGACACACATCGATCCGGTAATCCATTTCTGCCCAAACGCTAGGTAAGATATCTGAATCAAGTGCAGTGATACTGGCTGTGATACGCTGTTTCAGCTCCGCTTGTATGGAATCATTTTCAGCTTCTTTCCCAAAATTCTCCGGAGTGTGGGCTGTGAAATCTGCACTTCACAATTCACCCACCGCGTTGATTTTCCCGGGCTTTGTTGAATGTGGGAGCAAACACTATCGACGACTTCTTCCTATGCACGCGGTCGTCCAGGACTTTTAGGTTTGCACAAAGAGCCCGTAGTTTTAAATTTTTTATGCCAATCGTAGATAGATTTTCTGGCTGGCGGTACCTTTCCGAATCGTGATCAAAAATGCCGTTGCACGACAGTTACAAATTCCGTTTTGCTCAGTTCAAGAACACAAAGCGCCTTCTCCACTGCAGACGCTGCCATTTTGACTGACTAGTCACGTGACATGCGCACTATCGCTACGTCACTTCCCTCAGTAGCGGGACACACACTTTATGAGTACATTTACCTGACGGTTCGCAGTTTGGGTCCGTGTATTCAACTGTTACTGTTTTACAGCATCTGGAAACCACACAAGCACTTGTGTACTCGAGACATAATGCGCAAATCCGATATGCCATAATTCTCACGCGATTGAAGCCGAAAACCTTTTGGAATGGCTTCCGTTGTCTTCGACCGGCCATTTTGCATCTGTCCCTGGCCAGGAACGGCAACTAAACGTACTTCAAACGTACTTCTAGTGCTTAACACAGAGTCATTTTTCGCCCATTTTATACAATTTTCAGGGGTGTTACAATCCCACATGTTTTTCATACATGCTGCCCATATAATCATTTACACATGTGACCGTTTTCTGCGATTCGTCAAACTTTCGGGCCCCTCGAATGCGATCTAATGAAACTTCAAAAAGTGGTCCGGGGATGATAAAACATCGAACCGCCAGTAAGGTGTATCCACGTTCCACGTATCATATTGTAGGTTTTCGCTCGGTTCAATACCAAAGAAACGTATATAACGTATTAAAACCTTTATTTTTGTGGTGTAGGAAAAAGATTCGCCAAGCTTTCGCACACCACTGGGTGGCTTTTCAAAGCATAAAAATGCAGGGTATTAGAACACGTAGGAAACAAAGGGTTTTTTTAAATAAAGAACTACCTGAAACTATCAAGGGACAAAGATATTCCGGAAACGATAAATAGACAAAGATCTACCGAAAACTATTAAAATGTCAGTGTCTTTATGTTCATCTTTACCTAAGCCAGAGGCTTTTGCAAACATTGAAGGAATAATCGTCACTTCCCTTTATTTCACATCGACCGAAACTAAGGAAATTATCTGCCCCTTAAATCTAGTTACGAACCGCAAATATTTCAAGTTGGATGAAGGCAGACACAAACGAACAGATTACCGAAGGGTTCACCACTGTTTTGAGTTCTGGCGGAATGAGTACTTTGACTTCTAGAAAATCTCATCTTTCTAAGTTATATCATGAAACCCCGAGTGTGGATCCGCAATGCTGATAATATATTCTTCATATGGGAATATGGAGTAGACGAATTAAATGATTTCATGTGCAAGATAAGTAACGTAAACCATACAATAAAGTTCACCATGGAGCTTTAAGTTGATATTAATTAATTTATCTTGATATCACTCTCAAAAGAAATATAACGCCCAGCTTCGATTCTTATATTTATTATAAACCGACCGCAGTACCAAATCGTGTCACTCCTAATTCATCCTGCCCAAAAGTGTACAAACTTTCTGCGTTTGGAGCATGGTTCTATAGAGCATATAACGTATACAAGCCCGACTACTTAAGTAATAAGGAAATTGAGAATATTAGTAGCAAACGTCTAAAGGGTTGATATAAGAAGGATGATATAGAGAGAATTCTTAGATTTGTAGGAAATGGTATATTGTCAGAGATAACAAAATCACCAAGTGAGATAATATAATGCGCAGGACCCATCATTTATGCCCCATGATTTGCATACTGGTTAAAGACTTTTTACGTAAGTACAACATATTAATAGTAATGAAGTCCCCGACACTCATTATCAAGCTCCAAGGAGAGACAGTATGAGATAGAAATGATGGGTGTGTACACTTTACCGTTGTATATACTGTCAACAGGGGAAAGACACATATCGGAATGACAAAGCGATCCTGCACACTGGATGTAAAGAACAAGTAGAAAGTGTCAAGCAGGACATGTAGAATGCAGCCCTCACCAGAGAACTAAAGCATTAATCGGTCGCCCCTGTATGGAAAAATATTAAAAGAATCACTCCTTAGAGGTACTTTAAAGACACTGCCCTCCGGAAAACAGTCAAAATCCAATCAGGCAAACTAGCATGCAATGATATGATCTCTTCTGAACTGCGAATGGTTTGGCATGCGTTATTAAAAAAGGGAAACACATCGCGATGCACAGTGTAACTGCTGCGTGATAAAATTCGTGTAATATGCTCGTGACGGCACCCACCTTTTTTTTCGAAAAATATCTTTATTTCTTACGTGTTCTAACTCCATGAAATTTTATGTCTAGCATTGCCTTGAAAAAATCTTCCAGTGGCGTGCGAAAGCTTGGAGAATCTATGAGCTTATTACCACATAAACATTAACGGATTTAATTGGTTATATGCGTTTGTTGAGTATTTATGTTCTGGCGTATCTAATAAAAACGCTCTAATGCCATTTACCCCTCTCAAGGAGAAGTAAATGAGCTTAGAATTTATATGCAAATTACAACCTTGTTTAACTTAAAATCAATTTAGAATCTGGTGTACACCATGTGGCGTGGACTTTGTTTTATTCAAAAAAATAATCGCATAAGATTTATGATAAATTTTACGAGGTTTGTCGTGTGACCACTTTCCTTTGTGGCTAGGTAGCCATTGGTATCCATAAAGGCAAAACATTAAAATTCATCAATATCTCTCACGTATTTGTTAAAGAAAGTTTTCACATAAGTATTCTTGTAAATTTCATCAGCTGTAAAATTACAACTACACTGCCGGAAAGTGAAAAAAGAACACCAAGAAGGAATTGGCGGACGATCATGAAATTTACATATGTTAATGGGGTCGCGTTTACGCAAGTGTGATTTTAATTTCGGGACCAACCGGTGAGCGCTTACGCCACAGCACGGCATAACATTCAAAGTATCGTCGGTGGTATTTAAGGAGTACGGCGAAGTGAATGTAATCAGTCGTTGGCGTACGGACACGTGCGAAGACCCTGAAGAAGCTGCAATGTCTGGACATGGAAGACGTGTACGATTTCAGCAGTTATCGGACTTTGAGCGAGGTCGTGTAGTCGGACTCCGCGAGGCCGGCTGGTCGTATTGCGGAGAAAATTGGACAAGAAGTATCAGTGGTGGTACGATGGTGGCGTAGATGGTCCGAGGAACATTCCCACACGAGAAGACGTGGAACCGGGAGTCACAGACGGACTGATGAGCGGACCGATCGACGCATAAGAAGAGCGGCGTTGTCAAGCAGAACATCCACTGCGACGCAAATCCGAGCTGCCGTTGCATCCGAGGTGACTGTGCGAACAATCCGCAACCGTCTACTGGATGCAGGACTATGTGCACGTGTGCCTCTGGCATGTGTACCTATGACTCCAGCACACTGTCAGGAACGCCTGCTGTGGTGTCGCCAACGTCTGCACTGGAGAACGCAATGGCGATCTGCTGTGTTCAGCGATAAAAGCAGATTCTGCTTGGGAGCCTCCGATGGCCGTATGCGTGTTCGCAGACGCACCGGGGAGCGTCTCCACCCTTCTTGCATCCGCCAGCGACACACAGGGCCTACACCTGATCTCCTGGTGTGGGGAGCGATCAGCTATCACTCCCGTACACAACTAGTGTTTGTACCGGGTACGTTAAACAGCACCTCCTACATCAACAACATCATTCAGCCCGTTGTTGTACCTTTTGTAAGGTCGGTTCATCGTGGTGTTTTCCAACAAGATAACGCAGGCCCACACACGGCACGTGCAGCGCAACATGCACTTCAGGGTGTGAGACAACTTCCATGGCCTGCACGTTCACCGGATTCGTCCCCCATTGAGCACGTGTGGGGTTTTATGGGACAACGACTTATCCGGTCTCCACGGCCAGCCACGACCATCCCCGATTTACGCGTCCAGGTTGAGGATGCTTGGAACTCAATACCCCAAACTTACATCCAACATCTGTACGACAGACTCCACGCCCGAATTGCACAGTGTGACGCAGTTCATGGCGGTTCAACCTCGTACTAAGCATGTTACATGGAAATGCTATTTTTCAGTTTACCGGCAAATGCAGCTGTATTTTGCCATGATGTTTTGATCACGTTATCCTCTGTATTCCGTTATTATGCTGTATAAATTTCGTTGGTATCAGACGTCTCCTTCTTGGTGTTATTTTTTCACTTTCCGATAGTGTATATTGTGGATTCTGTTCGTGATCGTTGACAGCACTTTTACTTGGCTTTCAATTTTTTCTCCGAAAAATTATTCTCTATAAACCTTACTAATCAAATGTTTTCTAATCTGGTATTGAGCTTCATTAGCTTTTTTAAGTTCGCCTTTCACTAGGCATCTTGTGAAAATGAAACAGCTGTTTACAATGCCTAATTAATCGCAGTTGTGGAAAAACTATGGTCACGACTTGTTCGCATATTTAACACAGCATGGCTGTGTCATGTATTGTCGACGTATTCATGAAGGAAATCAATACAGTCCACCATCTGAGAGCAACTGGTTACGAGAAGTGCGAACAGCCTGAGAAGATTAGGACAAATAAAGCGCCATTCCTCTTTGTGCCAAGATGTGTAGCACAATAAAATATGTATTCGAATGAGCTCATCTGATACAGTAAGCTAACGTCCTTGAGAGGAAGTGATGCGGAGCCACCTTGCGGTTCTCAAGAAAAGTGAAAACTACAAGTTAACTTCATAGAAGAGTGCATCATATCTTCTGAGTATGTATTTGCTATACTAACTAATGTGCAATATTTTTCACATTTATCTGAAAAAAAATCAAACTCAATTCTCAACATTACTCAGCTGTTTTTCACCTCATTAAGAAAATCATTTATTTTCAAACGAAATTTAGCATCATAAAAGATCTACAAATATTTTTAAATTACAGATACAAAAAAATTAAGTTTGCCCTTTCGAAAAACAAAGATTTGAATGCCTAGAGGTTAATAAGTATTGCAAAACGCTTTGAAGAACATAAGAAAGTCAAGGTATATTTGTTAAGACTTTCGGTAACCAATCCTTATGCTGAAATCAACGAAACTGAATACAGTAGGAATTGTTTTTACTCGAAAATATTACTGTCTTTAAACTGCAATTTCAAAGTCACATTTTCTATAAAGATGATCTAAAAAAACACGTTAAGAGGAAAACATCTGCAGTACTTAATACGCCGTACATTTCTTAAAAGTGAATTATCAAGCGCTGCAAAAATATCAATTGAAAGTGACATTTAACATGTTTTGCTGCTGTGGGTAAAAATTCAGACATCCACCCGGATGGATCAAGTGCTTCATAATTGGTTAAAATAATGAGAAATTAATTAAAGACAATGTTTTTGTTTTCATATAAAAGGCCGCAGTAAATATTAATACACAAATAATTGCAACTCTATTAGAATAAGTGGGGTTAAAAGTTTACCCAGATAAGCAGTAGCGTTTGAAAAATATGAGTTGCATGATATGGTTAAGTAAGATTGCCATACTCCAGAAAAACTGCTATTTATTGAAATATGATTTTAAAAATCGTGAAAAAATGTAACATGTGTGATAATATTTCTGTATTATCACACATAATCAATATACAAAGCAATGCTTAATACATTTGTGCAAGTCGCTGAGAAAAGCGCGTGTATGTATGGCATGTCCATACAACATTTCTCTGGTGAGATACAAACTATTGTGAGCAGATGGTTCTTTAGAACGGCTACGTCTACATCAGATGGCAGAAAACTTGTGATGTGTCAATTCTTTTCGTAAAAACTGAACAGAATTAAATGTGGGATCACATTTTGTACCAGTGCCTAAATTAAAAATAGAGTCTTCTCTGACATTTCGTGATAAAATTGGCGTTTAAAGTACCTTAATATAATAGAGCTACAAAGCGACGCGTATTTCATTTGCAACCGAAATGAAATGTTGTGTGCACCATAGTGACCGAGTGGTCTTATTGGGAGGCTCCTTGGGAGGACAGCTGTTAGTCTATCTGATGAAGAATTTGTAGCGCCAGTAATTAAAATTTTCTCCCATCTACATAAAATCTCTGGCCTTAAGTTTGAAAGTGGCGATTGCCAATGTGCTCCTTAAATGTAACACTAAAAAAGCAAAAACATTATCTGACAGTCGGTAAAAAAGGTAAACCTTTTTTTAAGAGAAGTAAATTCAAATGCATTGCATTCAATTCCTAAGAAAACTAAAAGCTGAAAAAAAGAGCTTTCCCTGAATAACGCCAATGTTTAGTAAAAAAACATTTTAATAATTGTTTGAAGAATAATGATTCAACAATACCCTAGTCCTAAAACATTAGGTATTGTGCACGAATGATGTATGTACCTGATTCAAGCAACACACAGTGAAATAACACCAATGTGACTACGTAACAAAAGCGGTAAAGAGTGAGTTTACAAAAACAATTTATTGTGCAACTTCTGCAAATCCACGCCTTCCCTGTTGTACGATTAGTTCCGCATCCAATCGCAAAGCACAGTAGCTCTGTGATCAGCTCCAAGTCCCCGTTTATGGTTAACGTATCGTTTACAACCGGTATTCCATAATGATTTTATTTTGCACACAATTTGGTACCTGTCATTACCTAATTCTATTTGTAACTGTGACGACTTAATGAAGGTCAAATTTCCGTTTCACACGTTTATTTTAAGGTATTTAAACACCATGGAATGCCCCTGCATAATATGTATCTGCAAGATTCCCCATCTAACTATATACAATAATTTGAAATAATGATTAATTGAAAAACTCTTGAAAGAAACTACTACGACAAGGTAATCAATGGTCAGTCGATATTCAGTAGATGACAAATATACCAATATTTACTCATTAAATCATGAAAACTGAATGTTACTTTATAATATATACATTCACGTCTAAAAATAATAAGCATGGTTCTGTCGTAGAATATCATACATTCATTACCAGTGTTATGGAAGGAAGACAAATCGACTGTCTGAGCCTGTTAAAAGTCACCACAACTAGATAAAGATGTATTTTTATACCTATAATCATCTCATATGTAGCAAAACTTTAATATAATTAACTAAATGTGTCCTTAACACTCACCCCTCAGATGACTGTCCAACTTGGTTGTAGAACAACACAGTTCATGCCCAAATGAGAAAAAGGAACATTCATTGCTAACACTTGACATAACATGTTAATGTGGTGCACGTTGAAGTATCTAAAATATGACTGATGATCATTAAAATGTGTGAAAAGTTAAAACGTCCATTTGACACTAAACAATGACATATAAAATGCGCATGCAGCTTTCACTGATTACCAATTCCCAAGAAATCATGAAACATGGTGATAATGCTGTTTTTCAGATTTACTCAAATGTATATTGTCCCGCAGACTCTAAAGCGACACAGAGATGCATACTCAGACACAGTGCACGTTGCCAGACGGGTTTCGTCCTCATCTTCGAACGCATCATCAGTGGCTCCAGTTTGCAATACATCTGCACAAACCGCCAACCTGGTCAACGCATTCACTGAATATATATCCCCTGACGTCAAATTAAAATCTCTAGTACGCATGTCGTGTGCTTCTGTTATATGTAATTGGGCAGATGCAAATCACTTATTCCTCTTCTTTATTTTATTAGGTGTAGCTTTTAATTGCCTTTCCGACCTGATAAGGAACTTCCATGCCGTAGATAATTCTATAGATGTATTGTTGTTACCATGTATATTATCTGTTTTCGCTATGACCACTGCTTCAGAAATTAAAATCTGTTTGGGATTAATGTGTGATGTCAATAATTTGACACCGTCCCAATCCGGTATTGCGTCATTGTTCATATACTATTGGATGAGGGCTGTAGTTTGTTGATTTCCGTTTAATTATTTTGGTGTTCCTTCAGTTTGGTTCTTAAGCTCCGCTTCGTGCTGCTCACACACATGTTTTCTTTTAAACCTTCTTTGGATCTTATGGGGAATCTGATACACTCCCGCCTTGCCTAAACAATGCCTATCACCTGAGTCCTGGGTCAATATCAAACCAATATTTGTGACATTATCAGCCATCTGTGTGATATTAGAGTCTGCAGTAGCCATCCATATACTTTGAGTAAATCGAAAAACAGCATTGTTACCATGTTTCATGATTTCTTGGGAAATGGTAATCACGGTGTCCTGTTTGTTTTATTTTAAACCTTCTTTGGATCTTACGGGGATTTGATACACTCCCGCCTTGTCTAAACAATGCGTTTCACCCGAGTCCTGGGTCAATATCAAACCAATATTTGTGACATTTTCAGCCATCTGTGTGATATTAGAGTCTGCAGTAGCCATCCATATACTTTGAGTAAATCGAAAAACAGCATTGTTACCATGTTTCATGATTTATTGGGAAGTGGTAATCACTGTGTCCTGTTTGTTTTATTTTAAACTTTCTTTGGATCTTACGGGGATTCGATACACTCCAGCCATGTCTAAACAATGCGTATCACCCGAGTCTTGGGTCAATAACAAACTAATATTTGTGAGATTGTTTTAGCCATCTGTGTTATATTAGAGTCTACGGGAGCCATCCCTATACTTTGAGTAAATCTAAAAAAGAGCTTTGCCACCATGTTTCATGATATCTTGGGAAGTGGTAATTACTGTGTCGTGTTTGTTTTATTTTAAACCTTCTTTCGATCTTACGGGTAATTGATACACTCCCGCCTTGTCTAAACAATGTCTATCACCCGAAGCCTGGGTCAATATCAAAGAAATATTTGTGACAGTTTCAGCCATCTGTGTGATATTAGAGTCTACGGGAGCCATCATATACACTGCTGGACAATTGCTAAGGACGGATCATAAGCGTCTAAATAGCGCATAAAAAAGTAAGTGTGGTTGGATTCCAAGTGAAATAAAATAATTTCAGAATGCCAGGACATTACAAGAAACTCAATAATTTATTGTGCTCTGAAATCCAGAAGGCTTTGGAACGTGTTCAAGGGACAAACAGGCCATTTTGTACAGAATACGTAAACGTGAAAAAAATGCAATTACCGTCCGCAGGCGTTCCGGCGTAAGATGTCAATACGTGATATGGCCACCATGGAGGGCGATGCAAGATTCCACACGTCGTGTCATGCTTTGCACAACGTTATCAAGCAGCTGTTGGGGTAATTTATCCCATTCCTCTGTCAGTGCACGGATGAGGGTGTCCTTGTTTATTGGAGGGCATTGGCGACCAGCAAGACTTCTCCCCAAAGCATCCCACACATTTTTAATGGGATTCAGATCTAGAGAACGTGCTGGCCATACGAGACGTTGAATATCCTCGCCCTCAAGACACTCCTGGACAGCGACTGTTCGATGACATGTTGCGTTGTCGTCCATGAAAATGAATCTATCACCGACAGCACCACGGAACATGCGAACATGAGGTAGCAGAACATCAATAATGTATCGTTGGACAGTCATAGTCCCAGTTGGAAGCACATAGAGGGACGTACGGCCATTGATCATGATGCCAGCCCATACCATGACACTACATGTCGGATATCGGTCCCTCTCCAGTATGTTTGCTGGACAATATGCAGTACGACTATCACGCCAGATCAGTTGTCGTCGATAATCAGACGATAGACTGTATATACTCTCATCTGAGAAGAGGACAGCAGACCAGTCGTTATCAGTCCAATTGCGATGTTGATGGCACCATTGCAAACGGTCGGTACGGTGATGTCTGGACAATGGGATGCACACAACAGGACGGCGGGCGTATAGTACTCCTTCATGCAAAGTCTGGCGACAGTTTTTCGGGAGATTCGCTTGCCAGTAGCAGCCATAAACTGATTTGCTACCTCCCTAGCTGTGCCGCGCCGGTGTCTTTTTGTTGATAGCACTACGTACCGATCTTCAGCAGGTGTCGTAGTGCGAACACGACCTCCCCCGTGACGTTTGCTACACTCTCAATATGTTTGAAATGATTTCCAAAGCCTTGAAACAACACTGTGGCTGACGTCGAACTCCCTGGCAACATCTGTTATTTTTCGGCCTTCTTCAATCTTGCCAATAATACGGCCATGCGTAAAATCATCTAGGTGATGTCGGGAAGACATACTGAAAATTACAAGTTCGTCAATTGATTCTTTCCCTTTAAACTTTGCGTTTGAACAACAACGGTCAATACGCGTCAAATCCTTTTTATCTCTTATCAGCGCTATGACGATACGAACAAGTTCGGCAATCCAAAATTTGCATACGCACAAGACGTCTAACTGTATCTAGCACTTATGATAATTTTCACATTTTCCTGCCTTCCATTTTATGGTGGCTATCGTTGTTATTGTCATCCGTTATTAGCAATTGCCCGGCAGTGTATATTTGAGTAAATTTGAAAACATTTTACCATGTTTCAAGATTTCTTGGGAAGTGGTAATCAGTGAAAGCTGCATGCGCATTTTATATATCATAGCTTAGTGTCAAGTAGAAGTTTTAACTTTTCACAGATTTTAATGCTCATCAGTTACATTTTAGTTACTTCAACGTGCACCAAATAGACTTGTTATATGAAGTGTTGGCAATGAACTTTCCTGTTTCCCATCTGGGCATGAACTGCGTTTTTCTACAACCAAGTTCGATGGACAGTCATCTGTGGAGTGTGTGTTAATGAAGCATTTAGTTAATTATATTAAAGTTCTGGCACATATGAGATGATTATAGGTATAAAAATACATCTTTATCTAGTTGTGGGTACTTTTACCAGGCTCAGACAGTCGATTTGTTTTGCTCCCATAACGTTGGGAATGAAAGTATGATATTCTACGTCAGAACCATGCTTATTGTTTTCTGTATTTATATATTATAATGTAACGTTCAGTGTTCATGAATAAATATTGGTAGATTTGTCATCTACTGAATATCGACTGACCATTGATTACCTTATCGCAGAAGTTTTTTACATGTTTTTCAATTAATCAATTTTTCAATTTACAATATATAGTTTGACAGTGCATATCGCAGATGCATATTATGCAGGGGCATTCCATGCTGTATAAATACTTTAAAATAAACGTGTGAAACAGAAATGTACTTTCATTAAGTCGTCACAGTTACAAGTACGGATATCCACGTACTACAGCATTATGAATATTTTGATTCGTAAGCTAAACTAGTTTATCTGATCTGGAGATTTAATACTATTCCTGGTGAACATATTGCCAGGACCCCACTGGTGAATTAATTTATCACCCGTTGTCAGATATGATTTTACACGATGTTGAGAATAAATTGTGGCAGTATAAAACAGCTAGAATTAGATTGAGTAGAGAAGTTCGGCAGTTGCAGTTCTTGACAAGATGTAAAAACCGTAATATAGTTCCCAAGTATTTGAGAATACATAATGTGCACCTATCTTATCGAGACAAAAAGTTAATTAATATAGCAGAATTTAAACGACTTAGAGCCCATAGAACCGCAGTGGTGCAGTCCGACAAACGTCAAGCACGCCTGCACTGGCGGATTGTTCGACACGCGCTATCATCACCAAAAAGCACTGCAGCTGATATACGACGTGCTGTGCCATCGGCCATGGAAGTAGCCATAACGACCCGAACTGTAGACTGCAGTTTATATGTAGCAAACCTGAGCAGTAGGCAACAGTCCCGTTGACTGCCATTGATAGCCAGACATAGCTCGGCTTGTCTGGCTTGTGGCTGAAGTTTTGCGAACTGGGGTCACGAACGGACCACTGTGGCTTTCATTGACGAATCTCTTTTCTGTGCTGACGATGTCGAATCCTTACCTGGCGATACGATTGTGAGCGGACGGATCACGGTTTAGTTCGCGACCACATCACCACCAGTCAGGCAAGCGTCACGGAAAGGCGTGCATGACAGCAGGTCACATCTCTTCCGAATCAAGGGCACATCGTCTGCTGCATAATACGTGAGCGAGGTTCTGCAGCCCATTTTGATACCGTTTCGGAATGGCCCGGATAACTCTGTTTTGCAGTAAGATACGCCCGTGTACCCACCTCTCGGGTCTCCAGACAACGTTTGTAACATATTCAAACAGTTCTATGTCGAGCAAGATCCCCCTATTTACCCTGAATGAAAAACCTGTAGGACCACTTTGGATGTCGTCTGCAATCAAAACGGCATGCGCATGATCTCTATTAATTATGGGTGCAAATCAACCGTACTTGGTGTTCCAGTCCTCAGGACGACAACCTTGGACTGAATGAGTCATTTCAAAGCCCTATTGCAGCCTGATATTCCGCTCGCAGCGGTGCAACAACTTACTAGGGTGTGTCCATTGTGCTGCATGATCGGTTCTGATAAACATTGTACGTGACTGAAAATAACATCAAAGTAAACTATTTTGTATGCCTATTCGCATGCTCGATTTCAAACCTCTATCCTCATTCCTTCTAAGTTAGACAGTTTCTATCTAGAGCCGTTTGTTTCCACAAATGTATGCTTTAAAATTGCATTGGTAAGATTGTATTTTTATCTTGAAAATGCTTCTTCTTAGTCGGGAAAAACCCACGCACACCCCGTTTGTATTGTACATAAGGCTCTGTTTGTCTATAAGCTGACATGAACAAGTTTTATTTCTTGCTGATGCTGTTTCTTGAAAATCAATTTGAAACTCTTTCTGCGTCTAAATTCACTCAAAAGTCGTTTTCACTTCACCGCAAGTTTTTACGTTAATGAGTACTAGAATGGAGTATATAGTAGAATTCGATATCATCCTTTTAGTACTCATTCACGTAACGAATTGCGATATTTAATTATTCTGGACATTTCTTTTCATCCTGTAGAAATGCGAAGATGTTTAAGATGAAGTGAAATTGTGGAATTAGGAATAATCTAGGAATTGCGAAAATATTTCGTGAAGATTTTCTATGATATATTTGAGTCTAAAAATGCTCTGAGAAAACGTTTTATTAAGCTTGACATGCAAAAGTTGATTTACACAGGAAGAGTGTTATTGGCCTCATTGGAAATTCACTGAGATGAAACCACAATTCCTATTAGCTTAATCCAAATAATCATGTTGTGTTCACTCAAATAATAAGATTTACTTATAGGAGAAAATTTTAGTAGCGGTTGCACATCTTTTTGTAAAAATGTGTTACTTCAATAATATCATAACCCTAATTTGCTTGTAATCGTATACACTGGTTTTTGAAAGCGAATTGTAATTCGCTGAAAATAGCTGTTACACAAAACAAAACTTTAATTTGGTCGAGCAAGCAGCAATATATGTTCTTATTAGCACTTTTTAAGATAAATTCAAATTTTTAGTAGTGTCCTCTACCGCGCAAGGAGGTTAGAGGCACGCATGGTAAATCTAAAGAAATGGTATATGTAAGGACATTTCATACACTATAGGGCTTAAAGAGGGACAGTTGAGGATTTTGTTCTCTATAAACCATTTCGGACATCCCTCCTAAGTGTTCAACTTTCACCTGCACTCCACTTTCGCCGATACCTCTTCTCCTTGATCGAGATGTCTTCGTAAAATCGCTCGCCATGCTCGTCGCTGACAGCACCGAGTTCCTCAATGAAGAAATCTATGTGAGAGTCCAATAAATAAATTTTAAAGGACATGTTACAACCCATATTTTTAGATAAATGTAAGAGCTTACTCACAATACCGCGTTAGTTATGTGCTTTGAAATGTCCCAATCACTTTTCCGTACCAATTTTGAAAGATCTCGACGATGTTTTTAATCTTGGCTTCAGAGATCATTAGTTTTCCACTTTGAATCAAAGTTCTTAATTGACAGCTCACAAAACGCCTCTGGCTCTCTCCCTTCCCTAGAACCAGTGACCCTAAATTAGGGACGGGCGACTGCTTATAGCCCATTGAGTTGTTCACGGTGGTCGTTAAATATCCAATCAAAAAAAAAAAAAAAAAAAAAACGTCTCTTTTTTAATTTTAGCAATGCTCTTTTAGAGGAGAAATTACATCCGCAGTGTTTCGTTTTCTGTTATCAGTTCAGTTTTTCAAATTCTTTCCACGTCTATTGAACGAGCAATGTTTTTAATTATCTATGGTCCGTATGATTTGGCGAGCAGTAGGAACTTGCGTTTTACATATTCATTTGTGATCTTCTTAGAAGAACTAGAATCAAGGAAAATTGTTTTGGGATTTGTTGCGATCTTTCTTTCTCAACCGTCTGGACGAACTTCACACTGCGGCCCAGGAAACAATTATTCTCTTGGTTGCTTAATTTTCCCTAATGTGAAGCCTTCAGTGTCTTTTCATTGGTGTACCTAATGTTTGACCAGAAGTTGTTTCATAACATGAACACTTTTTATTATTATTACAATTGTTCAGTTTTTTGCTTAATTTTCCCTGATGTGAAGCCTTCAGTGTCTTTTCATTGGTGTACCTAATGTTTGGCCAGATTACTTGAAGGACAGCTCCGAGAGAGACGCCCTGTAGCGTGTATTCCACTTACTCCATACCACTGCCGTTTGCGACGTCAGTGGTGTAAAGCTAGAGCTCATTGGAGGACGGAGTGGAGATCTGTTGTGTTTTCTGATGAATGCCGGTTCTGCCTGGGTGCCAGTGATGGCCATGTGTTGGTTACAAGGACGCCAGGTGAGCGCCTGCAACTAACCTGTCTGCGGCCGAGACACACTGGACCTACTCCTGGAGTTATGGTCTGGGGAGCAATTTCATAGTACAGCAGGAGCACTCTCGTGGTTATCCCACGCACCCTGGCGGCACAGTTGTACGTCGGTCTGGTGATTCAACCTGTTGTGCTGCCATTCATGAACAGCATTCCAGGGGTTGTTTTCCAACAGGATAACGCTCGCCCGCATACCGCTGTTGTTACCCAACATGCTCTACAGAGTGTCGACATGTTGTCGTGGCCTGCTAGATCACCAGATCTTTCACCAATCGAGCACGTATGGGACATCATTGGACGACAACTCCAGCGTCACCCCCAACCAGCATTAACCGTCCCTGTATTGACCGACCAAGTGCAACAGGCATGGAACTCCATCCCCCAAAGTGACATCCCTCACCTGTACGACACAATGCATGAATGTTTGCGTGCTTGCATTGAACATTCTGGCGGTTACACCGGTTATTAATGTACCAGCATTTCACATATAAAATGGCTCTTCTCACGCTTACAATAAGCTGTGATCTTGAAACCATAATAGATTAAATATGTTACCTATACAAATGTATTGCCGCCATTTTATTCCTCTACAACTATTTTTTCGTGGTGTTCGGATTTTTTTTACCGTTAGTGTATAATGATGTTTTAAGTGGCCAAACCAGTTTCTGTGGCTCGTGAAGACTGGTGTGCGCACATTTGGAAACAAAGCTCATTAATATAGTGTGGAAGCAATATTCTTCTCATAATACGTGGAAAATACGTCAGGACAATTAACACAGCAATTAGACATCTCTGAATTGACTGTATTTACTGTTTCACGAAATATCCATCACATCAGAAAACTTGAAAATTTCTTGTCCCTGGAGAGGTAATTGAATCCGCATCTCACGATTACCGTTTGAGCATGCTTACCGTCCTGGGTGGTGTAACGGTTAGCATACTCGAACGGTAATCGGGTGATTCGGGTCCGATTTCCGCTCCAGGTTGATGAAATTTTTAAGTTTTCTTATGTGATGAACATTACGAAAGAATACTGCACTATCTACCAACAAGTAATTGGACACCCCTGCAGTCGACGATATCTGCGGTCCTCATACACGTCACGGCCGCCGCCGTTAAATACCGTGTGGGAAAAAACAACGCAACCAGTCGCATGCTAGATGCCACGCAGTTCGGAGCTCTGTGATTTCGAGAAATGTGTAATCGTCGGGTATCATAGAAACGGATGATTCATACGTGACATATCCAGTGAGTTGAAGTACCCAATATCGACAGTGGCATACGTGATTGGCAAGTGGAAGGTAAAGTGTGACTGTCGGAATGTGCCCGACCCGGAAGACTCACAAAACTGGGAGCTAGAGACCGACGGGTGCTGTCCAGAGAAATTCGGCAGAACCGCACCAAATTGATGGGCCACATCCGCAAGGAGTTTTAACAGGCACCCGGGAGTGTTCTTTCGATGAATACCAGTCGTAAGGAAGCCCAGTTCCTAGGTTACCATGCGTGCTGCCGCCCACAAGCCTTTGATCACCAAGTCCAATAGCGCTGCTTGGCTAACGTGGTGCAAAGAACTTCGACAGTGGACCGTTGAACAGTGTAAACATGTTCTCTGGAGCGACGAATCAAGGTTCACCCTCTACCGTTCGGATGTCAGGGTTTGGGTTTGGCATCTGCCAGGAGAACGCCTCCTACCTGAAAGTATTTTCCCAACTGTGAAGTTCGGCGGCGGTGGAATTATGCTATGGGGGTGTTTCTCCTGGTAAGGCACGGGACCCTTGGCCGCAATCCTAGTAGACTCAGCGCCGAGACCTACCGCACCATTTTGGGTCACCATGCGCTTCCTACGTTGTGGCAGTTTCACGGGGTGGACTCATGTTACTTTCAGGATGACAAGCCACTTGTCATGTTGCGAGGTCCACCCTGGCTTGGTATAATGAGAATGTGGTTAGACGAATGGACTGGCCTGCGCATAGCTCGGACCTTAACCCTATCGAGCACCTCTGGGACGAGTTGGAGCGTCGACTTAAAGAAGTTGCCCCACCGTCCGAAATCGATGAAGGATCTGACCTGTCTTCTCCCAGCCGAGTGGAAGAAAATACCGCTAGCCGTCGTACAATGCCTGGTTGAGAGTATACCCCGGAGGGTCGAAGCTGTAATCGCCGTTCGTAGAGGCTCCACCAACTATTGAAGGTGAATAAACTTCGTTTTCTTTTGCTATCACAGGTGTTCAAATATTTGTTGGTAGATAGTGTATATACAGTGAATTCAGAGATGTCTGATTGCTGAATTAATTATCAAAGCGCATTAATACTGAAAACTATTTGATGAGCGAGAGATCAGATAAAAAGTAATCATTTTAACATAGAAAACAGGTTTTAATGAAAAAATGCGTATATAAAAACTTTTGTAGAGTTTTCTAGTAAGCGAGTATATCATGACTGGACAGTCAATGTACCAATTTTCGAGAAGCATAGCGAATACAAACTAGCAGCCTGTAGGAGCAAGCAGACTGATGGCTAGGACATAAGCACAGAAGTACAACAAGAAATTTTGCTAATTTTTGCTCTTTTCCAATTTTTAGCTTTGTTGTAAGATCACAACAATGGTAAAAATTGCTCTTTCGGCCGAAAGCATTGGATACAAACTGCCCAATAATGCGTGATAGCTTTTTACTACTATAAACGTTATCTATTCAAGATCGGTCGGAAAGAAATGCGAATTTATTTTCTTTAACTTCCGTTTCTAATCAGTTCTAGGACAAACACCGTTTTTTCATAAGATCTTCCCATTTTGTTTTCCAAGTGATCCTGCCCTTTATAAAGAACTGCATCCAATAACATTTTTCGGGAATTTGTGTTCACTAAAGAACATGTATTCCAACTGACACTCTCTCACGATATAGCAGTATCAGAGCACGGAAATATTGTAGTATTGCGCAGTAACATTAACTGTTTATAATGCACTGGTACACAAACTGATACTTTAAGAGATATGCTACAATCACTTGAGTAAATTATCATTACTTTCTTTTTTGGTTTACAAATAATGAATTGGAATAAATTTATTTAGTATATTATAAATAATTTTGAAATACGTCTATGAATAGCCTGGGAAATTCCCCTTACGTTGAATGAATCAACTGAGATAATTCACTTGTGTGCGCGGTTTTGTTTTCTGAATCAGACAGCCGATTGGGGTTTTCAAGTATAACAATGTCATTTCAAACACTTTTGTACGCTTTCCAACCACAGGTTGGAAAAGCGTACATTTTCCAGCTTTGTCCTTCCGTCCGTCGGTCCGCAGGGAACTCACGTAAAAATGGTTCGTTTCGATGAAATTTTAGTTAGTCGTAGAGGACCACCTGGGAGCGAGCCCTATTGAAAATGTGTGAAGTGGGATCAAAGGTCAGGACATAGGAGCGGGATGCTTTCCATCACATCTTACTAAAGGAACAATTCTTGTATACAGTGTGTTCGTAAACTGTTTTGACAAAAGAAGATGGGTGATAGTACCCATCAAGACGAACAATATTTACAATGGGACCTAGGGTCGCATTCCAATCTGAGTGTCAGAAAAGAGTAAAGTTAGATGTACGAGTTGAACTTTCAACAGTGCAAAGAAAGAAAATTAACGACATCATAAGTTGCACAATCACATTTATGGAGATCAGGAACAGACTCAAAGTAGATGCTCAAAATGGCGCCCACGGGTACCGTTGCACAATTCACACCGGCGAATGGAAGACTGGCGCACCCTCGCGAAGACTCCTGTTGTCATGTTTATCGTGTCCACTGCAACAACGATTCTTGCGCCGAGATTTTCCACGGAGTACACAGGCATCTCGTTCACCAATGATTCTGAATGCCCCCAGAAGGAGAAGTCCAGTGGGTTTAAGTCCGGCGAGGGTGGAGGCCATGCCACAGGTCCTTCACGTCCAATCCATCGTGCGGGATATGTGGCATTCAGGAAGTGTCTACTGCACCTTGATAAGCCAATCAGCTGCAACTGTCGATGCTGCGTCTTTTCTCTGGCAATTTGCATACGGGAAATGCTTGACGGTGATGTTCTGGCGATGTGCTACTTCTCCGGCACGAAAAAGATGACGTCTGAGGTGACGACTTGTGCTTGTTGGACGTAATTCGAAGTTACTTTTTTCTGACACTCAGATTGGAATGCGATCCTAGGATCCATTGCAAATATTGTTCGTCTTTATGGGTACTATCACCCCTCTTCTTTTGCCAAATCAGTTTACGAACACCCTGTATATGTAAATTTTATTTTGAAAACGTCGCTAAGGATTTTGATGAAAGTGGTTAACCTACCGTTTTCTGGTACTAGAAATCGATTTAGATTGATCTCAACCGGAAAAATTCGTTTAGTGGTTAAACAACAACATTGAGTTACCACGTTTTTATTGTCATGGCTTCGTCCTCTTACTGTTTCCTATTCTTAGAAATCTTATGACGCCACACTCTCGCGATCGACTCGCGATTGAGATGTTGGCGCGCGGTCACGCCATCTGCCTCATTACGTCACGCGTTGTGTGTGGATCCTATTAAAGTTTTATGACGTCACACTCTCGCGACCGTCTGCCTCATTGCGTCACGCGTTGTGTGTGGATCCTCTGAAAGTTTTATGACGTCACACTCTCGCGACCATCTGCCTCATTACGTCACGCAATGTGTGTGTATTACGCATGAATTCTATTTTCCTCTAGAACAAAAAGTGAGTTGTGCCACTTTCTTGGAGTTGATGCGTAGTACAGTATAAGCAGCGGAACTCTGATTTCGCATGTTTTTTCCTACAAAATTTAATCATAATACAACATTTTTTTGTTGTTACATTTTTGAATAGTCATTTGTCGACGAGCGTATCCTCTGTGCTAAAATATAATTAGTTCATTTTTAATAATTTATTACTATTAACGAGTGTCACGTGGATGGTAAAACAATATAACAAATATGGCTAGTCGGCCTTTTACGAAACGTGCACGTTTCAAATTTAATAGCAAGAATAAGAAGAATACGGCACTGCTGGAACAAGAAGAAGCGAAAGAAGTAAATATGTAACATCTTGGACATTCAAGAACCGATGGTTTCCGTTCACTTTCCAGCCTCGAAACACATGACCTTCCACTGGAAGAAGATCAGCATACAAAAGACTATTCCGAGCAGCTAAGGAGCATGTAAATTACATCCGACGTTATTAAAACCCTCAATGAATGTATATCACAAGAAAACCTCGATCAAATGCGGCGGAAAAATAGGCAGCGATGAAGAATTAATGTTACCATGGGGCTCGATGAAGAACCCCATGTTAACGTTTAATAAGAACAATTAAAAAAAATTTCTTACCCTAACACAAATAAAAAATTATTATTCATTTTTGTTTTGATGTTTATTCTAAATTAATTTGTCTCTAATTCGTCTATCATTATTAATCTTGATGGATTAGATTTAACATTACAATACTTGGAAATTACAAATAAAAAAAAAAAAAGATTTTGTGCCCTTATCCCACCTTTACCCGAGCGATGCTCGGTGTTCCTGATATTTGTCCTTATGCGTCATAACGCGTAAAAATGGATCGATTGCGATGTAATTTTAGTGCGTGATAGGGGACCATCTAGGGACGAACCCTATTGAAAATGGGTGAAATGGGGTCGAAGGTCAGGACATAGGATCTGAATCCATTCTATTGCCTTTATGCGTTATAACTTCCGTAAATATTATTCGATTGAGACAAAAATTTTCATGTTGTTCCGGAAGTATATTTTACCTGTTCTGTTGAATATCATCGAAATGGGGTCAAAGGTCGGGTCAGATGAGCGAAATTTATTCTACAGCCATTATCCTTATAACTTGAGTAATAATTTCTGGTATGTTGGAAAGCGTATCATAACCAATGTATTGCATGATTTTACTAACTTTTTGACCTTGTCAATACTCACCTTTCTCTCTGATTCCCTATCTAGTTTGTGTCAATTAGATGCATTTGGTTTTCATTCTTTTTTGTTTTTGATTTATTTTGAGCATTCTGAACCTAGACGACCTCGCCTGAACTCGGGACTGCTATTTTGTTCTAGAACTCAAGTACTGTAGAGCAGTGCTGTTCAGGCTTTTTCGCCGGCGTACCCACAATTCAAATTTTCCAAACTTTACACCCCCAATATTTTTAGAAATTTTACGTTGCCTAATAGAATTATTTAATACTAAAAATACATATGTATTGTCAAACAACATTGTTTAATAGCATAAGTATACAAGACTTGGAAACCGCCAAAACTTATTATGAATAATGCAAAAAATAAGTAATAATAATCTTATAAAATATCCATTTAGTGCGAATCTGTTTTTTTTTTCTTTTTTTTTCGTTTTTTTTTTTTTTTTGAAGCTAGAAACGCAATTTGTGAACGAAGGTTAATTAGTGCATAGATGAGGCCCGGTTCTGGATCAAGGCAATTCATCACAATGGTTTTGATAGATATTAACGTATAGAATACTTGTCCACATACGTAGGCCGAATGAAATGGATTAAGGCAATAGCAAGGTCACTTCAAGAGCTCCGTGAACTCGTTTCGAGCTGCTGTCCAAAAATTGGAGACTGACATCTTATCAATTGTTGCCTTTAGTGTGCTATGAGCACATTTCAATTAAGTCTTCTTTTAATTTGATATAAAGATAAAATTTAATGCATGAAATAGCATTAAATAAATTTTTAACTCAATGATATGTTTTGTCCTCTGGAAAGTATTTCAATTTTTTTCAATTAGTGGAAAGTATTTCAATTTTTTTCAATCTAGTATTTCAAAGATGCTTCTATCAGACAGACCAAGAGCTATTTAATGATACCCAACACGGTATCACTAACAGCGGCTCCATTTGTTTCAGTAAATTCATAAAGAGTTGAAAAATTCGCAATATTTTTATCACCAATATATTTATCCATAACAAATCCTTTTTATAAAATCCAATGATCTTGCTCTGTGTTTGAAAAGTATTGGGATTAAACCCTTGGATCTGTGGGTTCAGTATAAATAGTTTGCTGATAATGTCCGCCAAGTGACTTAGTTGGCAAAGCCAGTCTTTATTTTTAAAATATGTGACCATTTCAGATTTCAGTTCTGTGAGAAAATACATTACTTCTTCCCAAAATTCAAACAGATTGTTAAAACACAACCTCGTGACAAACAGCTGTGTGTAACAGTGTTGTGTATGTGCACATCCCATTTACTCACACATTTGCTCAAAAGGACGGGGTTTAACTTGACTTGACCACATTGAATACCGTAAAATATTTTTCAATGTTTCATGCCACTCTGGATTTTTTTATTTTTTTGGTAATCAAACTGAGTTAATGCGCAATGTAATGCGTTGTTGTCAGTAAATGTCGTGGTTAACTAAGCCAATCCGCTCAAAATGACCACTCTTTCTTACTTAACATTGAAGCTCCTCCATCCGTGGATACATTGATACACTATTCCCACTGTAAACCTAATTTAAGCCTTATAAAACTGTGAAAGGTTTGAAAAAATCTTCTCCCTTCGTAAGCTGTTGTACTCTTTTTCATCCGAGTATATAGAATACTCAATACTCCGACGAATGATTTTCCTTTCTCAGGAGAGGGATAACAGGCTTTACAGATTTTATTCAAAAAATGGGATGTCAAAAAACTTTTTTATTTCGATGGCGAACGTCCATATGGATTGGAATTGAGGAGAGTTTTAATCAACATGTTACTTTTTGATGAATCAAACGGAAAGTTTGAAAGAAGACAAACCGTATAATAGCCACAGGTTTAATTTAGTAAATTGAATCAGATTTAAAAACTTCTGGTATATTATAAAAATAGATTACTCCATAAAACATTTTATTTGCTTTTCTTTTTATTATGAAATCATATTTGAGTTTAATTTTAATTTACACCATCACTTGTTAAGTGCTGGCTAATATTACAGTTTATGACCTACCTGTTACTCCTATCCATTCGCGTGTGGTTTGATGCGAATCCAAGTGGATGAGATGGTTCAAACGATCATCATCAAAATGAGATGGACAACCTGAGCGTGGAGATTCGTTGAGGCCAAAATTGCCACCTCGGAACCTCTCAAACCTTTGCGGGCTGTCCTGGGAGCAATAACATCCTCCCCACACAGCAAAAATTTGTCGAATAGCCTCGGCCGCAGTGGATTCCTTGTTAAACTCGTAGAGGAGCAGATGTCGGAAATGTTCATTCCTCTCTACTTGACACTCCATATTTCCGGACCTGAAAACCACTTGCCACAATCACACAACGCAATATGATTTAGATACACGATATTATTGGCTACATTTTGATATACAACTGGCTATCTGCACCGTCACTACTGACCTGAAAAACACTCGTGAAATGAATAAAACGCAATGTACTTATGCATCAACACAATAGTATGAATATATCGATAGGCATTATATTAATTTGAGAATACTCTACAGATCAGTGAAGCGATCCCTTGAAATAGCCGTATCGCATGATATGTATGTATGTGAGTGTTACTGGTTACATTTATATGCCCATGCAGTATAAAGTTTACATTTGCGAGCACTACATCAAGCTTTTTCTGCTAGAAGAAAAATAATACCTGCACATTTCTTGTATTTTGAGCTCCGCAATGATTTCCTTTACAAGAAAGACACCTTGAACAATGTATAACAAAATATGAGGAAGATTTCGTGAGAACAAAAGGATGAAGAGCTGTACAGACAAAACATTTCTATTATACATTCTTTAATGCCTGTTGTAATTCCTGAAGTACACCATCTCAACACATTTGTTATATTTTATTTTAATATTTTTAACTTCAACATTTCCTTCTGTATTAATTTTATTTATTGCTTAACTTGCAGATTTAATTAAAAAACAGGCCCTTTATTTATGAGGGAAATAGCCAGAACAATGTCTTCACATTCAGATACTGAAAGCATTAGTGGCGGTGAGAGTTAAATTTTTCAAAACATGAGACATTCATGTCAGTGAAAAAATTATTTGATACACAAAAACAAAATATCTATTTCCGTGAAAGTGTTTTCCCAATGACCTACGCAAACGTTTCACTTTGTACAGACCGTTTCCAAGTGCGTGGATTTTATATTCGAATCATGCCAGTTAATAATATTTCTTTTCTTCAACCACCTGCGTCGTATTCCTTCAGTTCGTGATTAAGCTTTACAGTAACGTGTGTTACATGTACCTTGAAGACATTTAGGGATGTTCCCATTCCCTTTTAGGACATTGAAGATGTTAGCAAATATAATAATTGATTTTCACAAAATTCTAATTATAAATTATTTTTTTGATTATAAACTCACAGCTGTATTACAAAATGATTAATCAAGATAGCTAATCGAAGTGTAACAGCTTTCTAATGATATGAAGATGTCTAATTATATTTGTGACGTTACAATGAGCGAAATTTCGATGCGCGTTTTTTATAGAAATTAATGAAAGACTATTAGGGAGAAACTGCCTAGAAAATTCATACTAAGTTTTTCACTATTACATGTCATTGGACTTCTGATTCATTGCACATTTTCGGCTGATTCGCAGAATATGTGCACATGGTTCAGATATTTATTCTCCAGTAGCTAGGATCTCAGCATTTACCAGAATCCTAAATCTGTTATTGCGTAGTACAAATCGCTTTCCTTGCTTGTGTAATATCTGCATAAACCCGGAACCTTGCTCTCCCTGCTAATATTTTTACAACATAGAAGTAACAGATAAACTTCAGAGACCTGGAAAAGGTAAAGAATTGGAATTTTCAAAATAGCGAGACAGGCATTCTTAGCAGTGTTATATGTTACTTATCACACTATAGTACGCCATATTGCGAAATGGTTTCGTCATATTTGAGACGCATTTTCATTGAAAATATTTTCGCCAAAGCAAATATCTGATATTCTGCTTCATAAATTTCACTTATATATGCCGGTTATATTACATAGTGGAAAACACCGATGCACTCAATCATCTGTACATATTTATCCGGGCTAGTAATAGTTTGTCGAGTTATCATAATTGCAATGTACTTTCAAAATATTAAAATATATAACGCATAAGTCATACAAAGGAATTAACGATATTAGTTATTTTTATAAAAATCGATCATGCTTAAAATCTGTGACATAATACTGTTTCTTTGAAAAAAATCTACTTCAGGGTGGTAATTTAATTTTTTTTTTTTTTTTTTTTTATTGGAGGTTTAACGACCACCGTGAGCAACTCAATGGGCTATAAGCAGTCGCCCGTCCCTAATTTAGGGTCACTGGTTCCAGGGAAGGGAGAGAGCCAGTGCCGAAAGACAAACACAACATCCATGCCTCACCGGGATTCGAACCCGGACCCCTTCGGACGAATGATCAGAGGCCAACGCCTTAGACCACTGCGCCACCGGGGCGGCATTAATTTAATTTAAAAGATATTTTAAAAAATGTTTAGCGCTGTCGAAATTTATGTTTCTTTTCTTATTCTTTACGACTCTGCAATGGTAATTAGAAGCGCCACAAAAACTGAGTTAACGACTCAGATATTGCAGCAGCATTGAAGACTTTGGTCACTGGATCGCACTTCACGTTCAAACTCTTTGTCAACCGTTTGCCGCTAGCGTGAGGTTTAACTGGACAAAACATGTTAAAACCGCTTTGAGCCAAATCGGGCTGTAAGGTAGATGTTCACGAAACTCCTAGCTTAGGTTTTCAGTTTTATTCTCCGTCAATCGATCCATGTGAGGTCTGGAGTTGTCGTGATGGAGACTTACTCCTCTAGTCCGTAGGAGAATCAGAATGCAGCATGCATCTAATAAATATCACTCTATACTGACGCAACATGATAAAATAAAATGTATGTTCGTAGCTAAAGAACTTCAGTGTAAGTATGCCACTTTATAATTTGATAACAATCTACGTAAACAGAATCTGCCAGCACTAGTTAATTTCAACCACTCTGAGACTGATTAAATGCTTAATTGCGTATATTACAACTGTGTTCACCTAGGAACATCCGCAACGATGGAAATGATCGCACTTATTGATATTCAGTTAATTCTACAAGTACCGTACAATCTCACAAACTATTTTGCTCTTCAATCCGGTACGAGTTCACTAACTACGTGCTACTCACCCTAGGTGTGATTCAAAAAATCTCTAGGACCACATGCCGATGATCCCATAGGTGCATACAATTTTTATTCTTAAAGCCTGGGCGTCTACCCTTTCATCTCTGAGGTTTCATCCCTTGTCCCATTTTCTGTCCTGTCAAGAAATCCTGCTTGTTCCCTCCTTTCAACTTGTAGTTCGTGCAGCATGCGGTGGGCAGTCATCTGTCAGCAGACTGTGACAGCTACAATGTTCCATTTTGTAATATGGTCCGAACTTAGGCTTCGATGCATCGGAACGAAATCTATTTTGAAGTCAATGATTGGTTAATTATATATTAAGATAAGAACATCTGTATGCAGATGCATTTATCCAAGGCTGTATGACACATTCCCAAATTCTGAAATCAACCACAATGTCCAGCAAAATTAATTACCATATTACTATCCGTAAGTTCCAGTTATTTCAATTAGCAGTTAATACCCGTTTTGGGGAGAAGAAAAGACGTATGTATATCTGACGGATGTTCAGAAAATAAAATATATTACTAGCTACACAAATCGTACGCGCAGATTCGAAATAATTTTTATTATTATTATTATTTTTATTATCTTCAATGGGAGTTTTATGACAAACGTGAGCAACTAAATGCGCTATAAGCATTCACACCATATGTATTATAAGGGCCGCTGGTTTCAGTGAAAGGAAAGAGCAAATGCCGTAAAACAAGCACAACCGCTATATCTCAACAGGATAAGGCCCGAACCTAGACGAATAGTCAGAAGCCATCGCTTAGACTGTGACAGACCGCAGGTAAGCGCTAGAATCCTAACCACAAACAAAAATCATCGCTCTTTCTACGTTATAAGTGAGTCTCGGAAAAATTATCATCGGCCACCACCGGGAATCGAGCCCAGAGTATTCCAGTTACGCGCCGGACATGCTACCACTGCAGCACAGAGGCCTCGGATTTGCCAGACTCACATGTGATTAACTGCCAAACTACATGACAAGTTGCTTCATGGAGCCCGGCACAAATGCTCGGGATTCACGAAAGATGGAAAGCAGCAACTGATCAAATAACTAGGAGGCGAATGGATAATTAATTCAAACACTGGACGTGTATCAGGGATATGAAACAGATATCATCGCTCATACCACATTAATAAGTTAGTCTCGGAAAAATTCGAGGCCGCTGTGGTGAAGTGGTAGCATGTCCAGCGCGTAACTGGAAGACCCTGGGTTTGATTCTTGGTGGTGGCCGATGATAATTTTTCCGAGACTCAGTTATTAACACGGAAAGAGCGATGATTTCTGTTTGATGTTCCTGATCCACGTCCAATGTTTGAATTAATTAAACCTAATATCACTGTACAGCGGCACAAGTCTCGAACTACAGGCGTGATGGCCTAGAGGGCCACCGCGTATGACAACCGAACTTCCCTCTCAGGGATCCGAGGAACGTTGACAACCCAGAGCTACGTACAGTGGATCCTGTGATCCCTTATTTTGCCTTTTCTGGGGGGCGGCCCGGATTCATTTTCCAACAAGATAATGACCGTCCGCCCACGGCTCGGGTTTCTATACAACTGTCTTCGTCATGCTTCAACGATTCTGTGGCCTCCGAGATCGCCTGATCTCTCGCCCATCGAGCACGTGTGGGACAAGATGGGACGTCAACTTTATTCATGTTCCAGTGATCGTGACTTAGAGCGCCAGTTGCAAGAAGTGTAGGCCAATCTGTCCCAGGATAACGTACGGCATCTCTTTGATTCCATGCCGGACTGTGTCACTGCATGTATCCGAGCACGAGACGGTCCGACGCGGTACTAACGCTGACGGGAATTTGTACCTTATATCCGCGGAAAATCGTCCTGCTTCTGTGTTACTGTGATTATTTCTGTGCTTGGTATGTTCCATCTCGCTACTAAAATCTCCTTTCAATCCAACGCCTCCTTCTTGGTTCGTAGATCTTTATGGCAATGAGTGTATAATGATTCAAAAGGCCTGTCACACAAAATTTATGATAAATACTAGTATGAAGGAGAGAATTTGATGTTCCATTATTAAAGGGTGAAGGTCTTTTTATCACGGTAAGCAAAAACGTATTGACTTGAAATAGCCTCCAAGTGGAAAGCGAAAACTTGGCGAACTTAATGAAGTTTTACTCCAGTAAATCAGCTGATTTAACAACGCTATAAGACCCTTTTGATAGAAATCTGAAATCCCAGTTTAGCTTTAAAATATTGGGTTCCAGAAAAACGTTTGTGTTTCTCAGAAAAGGTTATTCATAATAGTCACATCATTACGTCCAAGTGATAATGAAAGTAGCATGCGGAAAGAAATTATTTACTTCGCATTTTAAACTGATAGATTGCTTGTGATTTTTATTTCCAGAGGAATCAGTTTGATTCAAAGTCGAAAATGTGAAATAAAATTAAAAGGGCTGGCAAAAAAAAAAGATATAGTGCTTTCACATTTTCCAAAATGTGACAGAAAACAATATATTCATGGGATATATAAAAATTTCGATGCATTGAACTCTCTTTTCTTAAAGTGCATAGCTGGGATAATTTACATAATTGATGAAAATGCTGGGAATTTTCATGCTGTCCATGTGTTTTGGTAGACGTAGACATTTCTCGTGAGATCCTTCACTTAACTAACCTGGTTGTTGTCATCATCATCATCACCGTCAGCCATTATCAACTCACTGCTGGACGAAGGTCTCCACTAAGTTTCCTCCACAACGGTCTGTCTGGTGCCAGTCTCCTCCATGTCACTCCTGCATACTTCCGAATTTCATCCACCCATCTTTCATGTGGTCTTCTGGGTCTTTTCCTGTCCCTTGGAATCCAATCTAAAATTTCAGCTGTCCATCGATGGTCTGTCCTTCTGGCAGCATGTCCAGCCCATTGCTCGTTCGTGACAGACGTAGTGTTGGTGGCTCCAATATTTTATGCATTTTAGTGTAGAATACCTCGTCCCTCACTCACCTTTTGCGTGGCCCGGCTGTCTAAATGTACTGTGTACGTTTTGAGCTACTTTTCTAGCGTTCTCATCCTCATATTAGTTCATATTCATCCGTTTTCTTATCGTTTGGAAGCTTTCAACATGGCAGCTTCTGGTATTTTCTTATCATCTATGGGCGTGGCGAATGCACGGCACGTCACACTTCCCACGTCCATGGAAGTTAACATACTCCCGTCTTCAGATGTGTCTGCTCAGATGCCTTCCCAGCTTTCTAGTACTCCTGCACCGGTGCCTTCACTGGACTTGGCTGCGCTTTCTTCTTCAGCTCTTGCATCTGCCTCGGTGCCCTCCCTGGGTACTACTGAATCTACTGCCTTGCCTTCGGCCTGTGCTTCTCTTCCTTCACAGCCTTCTGTGCCGGCCGGATCCGCACAGACTTCTCTTCCGAGGATGTCATTTGCCTCTAAAGTGCAACGAAGCGATACTTCTACGTCCGATTCCTCTCAACCAGATGGTCTTTTGCAAACAACACCTATTATTCAGGTGTCCAACCACAAGGTGAAGGTAACGATAAATGACAATTCGCAGATTGGCCGTGAGTTCCATAACTTCCTGGAAAGAGGTGTGATCTTTCATGATTTACCAAATACTCCATTGCCACGCTCTCTGGACATGTGTCGTCTGCGTCCATTGCAGGAATTTCCCGTACTTCTCGGGGTATTTCGGTACAGTTCAATCACAAAGAGGATGCTGACTTTTTCTTGCCAACGGACTTTCGATTGGGTCAAACCATCTCATCCCGTCGCCTCTTTCCGAGCGACCGGTGAACATCACGCTCTATCCTGTTCCACAGGAAGTGCCTGATACTGCACTTCCTCTTATTGTCAGTCATGTTTGTAAAATTGTTGGCAAGGTCCGTCGCCTCTCTGACGCTCCCCGCGGAACTCGATTTGAACATGCTACCGGAACCCGCCGTCAGTTATTGGTTGTCTTTCCCACCGAGAAAGCCTTGGCGGATTGTCCTACAGAAGCTACTGTTGAAATTGGAGCACGGACGTACAGTTTCAAGATTTTCACTGCTCACTATTGTACAAACTGTTTAACACAGAATCACACCACTGCCTCCTGTGACCGCGTTCAACGTGGACGTTCATCATGTTCGCATCACATTGCTGACCACATTGGTCTTTCTACTATCCCCACTACCGGTAGTTTGCTTGACGCGAATTCTTCGTTTCTCCGTCAGACGAACATTTCCGCCACGGACAATGCTGCCTTTCCTCCTCTCCCGACCCGTACGATTGGGCATCCACCTTCAAGATTGACCGAGTTGTCTTCGACTACAGATGTGTCTACAGCGGAGTGTTTCGATCAGGGTGTGTTGAGTGGTGGTTTGGCAGATCGGCCGTCTGACTCTTCTAATAGCCCCTGGGTATATGGGATCTCCATTTACTACCTTGTCTACCATACCCTTGTTGCAACATCTTTCTGAAGCCTCGGCTGTTGTACCAGTCTCCAATAAAGCATCTCAGCTTCGTACTGCTTCTTCGGCGACGGTCGTTTCCTCGTCTCCTGACTTGGGAGGTGAGCCTGGTCCATTAATGGATACATCCGCCTCAGCTTCTTCTTCGAAGCGGATTGGAACTTCCAAAGGCGCTGTAAAACAGAAAAAGTTAAAACACCTTTCTGTGACACATTCTGAGGATTCATCTAGTGTTCCCGAGGTTTCCGGTTCTGGTGTTTCTCCACCTGATGATTCTTCAAACAGTATGCTTCTCCGCTCAGGTCCTGTCAATCGTCTCTCTGATGCTGAGGTTCTACAGGCCGTTGATACGTTTCCTCCAGTTCCTGGACCACTGTCTAGACAGCAACTTTTACGTCTTTTTCAACCTGCACGTACGATTGTTGGTTCTGAAGAATTCCTTAACTCACCTGATCTGGACCTGTATGCAGCGGTAACGCATTTCAAAGCTTATGTGTCACTTTTTAAATCTCTCTGTGTGCCACCGATCCTCGGTATCAGCCTTTTTTGAGACGTTACATGCGCCGTCTCGCCTCCTTGAAGGAGCTCGTTGAGAAGCATATATGTGATACCTCCTATCCTTTTACCGATGACCTTTAGCTCTCTTCCTCACACCGATTACTTTTTGTTCTCTCAATGCTAGAGGATTTGCGAACCCGTTCGCAGATGCCCTGGTTTTGCAGACTTAGTGCATGTGGATTCTGATGTTTTCATTGTGTGTTTTTACTGTGATTCACAAGTAATGTATTGTAAATTTGCTTTATTTGTGTGTAAATTTGCTTTATTTGTGTGTAAATTTGCTTTATTTGCTTTATTTAATGTATTGTAAATTTGTTTTATTTTAAAGTTGCGATAATTGCGTGTTTTTGCTGTGTTTTCACTGCTAATCGGTTTTGTTACTTGTGTGATCTCCTCATTATCTCAGTATCATTACCTTATCTGTTGTTTCCTGAATTTTTGCCTGTTTTTTAAATTACCTATAATTGTGAGTGTTTGCTGTGTTAGTAGTGCTTTCCTCTATCGCGGATTATTATAGTTTTACGTTTGTTACCTTTGTTATTTTTATAAAGTTGCTGATGTACTCAATGTTGTTTTGCGCTCTAACCACATTTCAGTTCCGTTCGGTTGATTTATCATAGCATAGTACGTTTCATGCATTTGTGCACATGTGTTATAGTGTTTGACATGCCGTTAGGCCATTCATTGTTCGTGTGTATATTCATTTCCTTTCTGTGTAACGTTGTGCTGCATCGTGGATATACTGACTTTCCGCACTGTTGTTTTCTGTACTGCAGCTTTTAATGAATCTGCTATGTCTGTATTTCTTTATAGCAATAAACTGGGTACCACTATGGTACCCACAGTTACCAATACCACTACCATTGCCATTTCAAGGATTTAACTCTGATCATGATGTCTTCCACTCTTGTGATTTTTCGGATCCACGAGTTCCTCTTTTTATCGCTCCTGATTACACCAAGCGTGCACCTCTCCATGCCTCTTTGAGTTGTCTACAGCCTTTGTACGTCTCTTTTAGTTAAGGTCCACGTCTCTGCACCATACGTAAGCACTGGAAGGAAGCATTGATCAAACACTTTTCTTTTAAGACATAATGGCATATTGCTCTTAAAAATTATACTGTTTCTTCCAAAAGCTCTCCAGGGAAGTTTTGTACGCCGATTAATTTCGTCATCAATGTGACCCTCACTTGATATCTGCTGTCCAAGATAAACGTACGGGTCTGTTATCTCCAGCTTTTCTCCATCAATCGATAAATCTTCATTTCTTGTAAAAGCATTGAATATCACTTTTGTCTTCTGAAAGTTGATTTTTAATCCCACTTCTTTACTCTTGTCAGCAAGTTCCTGGATCATACTCTGCAGCTCTGATGGAGTAGTTGAAAATATGACTACGTCATCAGCAAAACGAAGGTGGGTTAGATAATCTCCATTAATCTTTATCCCCTTGTTTTCCGAGCTCAGCGACTGGAAGACACCCTCCAATGTGGCATTAAGGAGCTTCGGAGATATGGTGTCACCTTGACTCACTCCCTTTCCAATTTTTATGTGTGTTGTATTTTCAAACAGCCGAATCTTTGCACTTGCATTTTCATAGATGTTATTAATAATATTAATGTATGCATCTTCAATACCGCAGGATTTCAGAGCCATTGTAACTGCTGATGGTTTCACCGAATCAAAGGCTTTTTCATAATCGATAAAAGCCATTCACAATGGAAGTTCATATTCCCTAGCACTTTCAATTAGTTCTCTCAGTACGTAGATATGATCTATTGTGCTGTAGCCACTCCTGAATCCAGCTTGTTCTCTCGGTTGAGCCATGTCCAGTGTTACCTTCAAACGGTGTGAAAGAACTTTAGTGAAGATTTTGTAAACCACTGATAGGAGGCTGATAGGTATGTAGTTCCTGAGATCCTCGATGTCACCTTTTTTAATGTAGCAGGATCATTATAGCGTTGTTCCAATTCTCAGGAATCTTTCCTTCATTAAGGCATCGAGTGAAAATTTGGGCGAGTACTGTTTCGATTTCTCCACTTGCTTCTTGTATGATGTCTACAGTAATTCCATCTTCGCCTGGAGCTTTTCCCTGCTTCATGTTCTTGATTGCATGCGCAACTTCTGCTGGGAGGACTGGTAGAACTCTGGTACTGGTACCTTTCATGATGTCTGGAGTATAATTCTCGTGAGATCCTTCACTTAACTAACCTGGTTGTTGTAAACACATTTAAATCTTCGAAAGGAAATTCTTTGTTAAATAAACTTTTTAGCACCTCATTGTTCAAAATGTATATTTTAAAATATTATTATTTGAAGTATTTTTAGCGCTGAACGTGGTAAGATGTTTCATGTTTCAAACTCAAGTGTTCGGTCAGATTTGAAAGCAAGTCCTGCATAGGTGAATAACATCTTCTGCTGATTATGATTATATAACTGAAAGTATAAATTGTAAATATTAATACTGACTCAGGAGAAGGAAATGAGTTTTGAAATTTATTTTCTGATTGTTCTTAAGGATTTGAACAGCTGGACTTTTTTAATACAATATATTTGTGAAAACTTTATTACCGAAATTCGTAAGCATCATTTTATAATATAATCCCTTACAAATAAAATGCACGACACACCGAAAGGCGCACCAAAAAGAATTTTCAGAGCTCTATTCAAACTGGTGTCTATGTGAGAAAATTTGGATTATGTAAGTTGCCAAACAATCACTCTTAGTGGTAGTGGTGCACAGCCGCTGTCAAGCGCTCGGTGCTTAGGAACCTGGATAGTCCAATTTTACAGCGGTCATCATTCGCGTATGGTCTACGGCCGCTTGCTCTCTGAACGCTGTACGTCGAATCATATCGTGGTAAACTTTGGATACTGTCGCACTAGTGAACCCTAAGGTTGTTACATCTTGGGCGACAAAATGGCTCATCAGTCTTGCGCCGACAATGTGTCAAAGAGCAAAGTCACTTATATCACCTCATTTAGCCATGTTCTTCGATTGTGGTGTCCATCTGGAAAGCCCTGCTATTCGCCTTTATATCGCCGGCGTTCGGTCTGGGTGTGCTCCACCATGTGCTGAGGATGTCCATATTAACTGCAAATCACACTTAACTCTAATATTTTGTCTACTGAGTGTATATATCCCCAGGGCTTGTGTATGTTTCACCTATTTTGCTGTCCTCAAAATTCGACTGATCATCTTGGAATGGCTAAACCTGCCGTACCTTTGAATTCAAGATTTTACTAGGGCTTAGAGAATGCATACTTTCTATCTTCCGCTAACTCATGCACTTTGCCTTATGGCCATCTACATAATCGACTATTTCCCTACTCGGCACTATTACATTCAAATCCCCACACCACTGGAATTCAAGAGAAATTGCGCGCATCAACAGATCGAAATTCGCTCCTGCGCAGTTGCTTTCCTAGGAGCCTCTCCTCTACATCAAAACGTTTAGCCATTCTTTTCTTCTGTCGTATCGATTGCGAAGTATCACACTTCACTAAGATTTGTTTCATTACATCTAAAACCTTATGCAAAAGTTTGTCGAATTTTGGAGCAGTAAAATTTTGTACTCGTACTTTCCTTGTTGCTACTTTTCCCATTAGCTAATGAAACAAAAATCTTACTCAGGTAACTGAGTCAACAGACACAGCATAGGCTGAAACAGTTTGGTTGGAATTTATTCACTGTTAGTGTAATTAAGAAAAACATATTACCTGTTAAGAAAATCAGGTGAAACGGTGGAAATTTGTTCATCTTACGCTTAGCAAAATTAGTTATTACCTTACCTTGGTGAAAATCAATGCAGAAAAACAATCTCCTCTCCTACACAACGCTAATTCTTTTGTTCGGGGTCTTCCAATGAGTGCGTAACTTATGAAGTATATATTTTCCTAAGCTTAAACATAAATTTTCGTAATGCAGGAGTCATTTGATGTATAGGAAACGACGGTGTGAGCGATTATGGCATTAAGGCCCATAAATAGTTAGTACAAACATCTGAATGCCGGCAAAGGATTCTTGTGAGCAGGAAGATAGCCACTGCGGTTAAACTGAGTGCTCAATATTTTCACAAAAAAATTATCCTCATTCTGACCTAACAGAGAGCCTAGGCGCTCTCGGTTTTTTGTATTACAAAATCGATGCTGCGTTAGCCTAAAATAATGGTGTGAAAAACCGTCCTTTTTACATATTACCAAATAAGAGATAAAATCATTAAAAACAAATGCAACAGCAAAATTATTAATAAAAAATCCGTAAAATACTGATTCAGCATTTCCTAAGCAAAATCTACTAATTTTGCTTAAGTGCACGTAGATGTATAAGTTTTAATGGAAGTGTTTTTCAAACGTAATTTGTCAACGAAAGATAGAACTCCTAGTTCGAAAATAAATTGCAGTTCAGTAGTCTCATTTGAGTTATGTTGCATTACATGAAAGCACTGGTACATGAATTACATTGTATTAATATTTATTTTCAGGAAGTCATTTACATACAATCTTGAACATGTAACTGAATTTGTCTACCAAACTTCAAAAATAACGGACATAACTCGAGAAAAGTGTTAACCTAGTGAAAGGTGTATTACCATTTTTCTGGATTTAGTTAAATTAGAGGAAGCTAGTTTCCTGAAATTATAATATATGTACTAAATGTTACAAATAATAAACTGTAACTTTTAAAAACAAAATTGGCTTATGGTGAATCATTATCCTGGTATAATAAATGTTCTATTATGCACAACATATTTAAGATTTTAATTTTTCTTAAATTATCATATAATTATTAAACAAAAACCCTGAATAAGATAATTTACATGTATTGTTGCAAAAACATTTTAAGTCATTGAAGATTTTAGGGGTAGTCAGAAGCAAGGCTTTATTAATCTTTTCTATATTCATATAAGCTTATTCAGAATGATTACTGTATGGAGTTGATTTTATTCTACAGAAGTGTAACGGTACAGTCATCGCTTTTATACTTTTAAGCAGTGCTTATTTCATCCCGCCTTTTCTAATATATACCACTACAATCATCACTTGGTCCATTATTTTTTGTTGTAGCAGTAAACTTTTACTACAGAAATCAAAGAGCCAAATGGTGCAAAGCCTTGAAATATTTCTGTGGTTAATTCCCCTGTTGTGCGACCAAATAATGTTCGTAGAGCTGTATCTGTGTGTCTGGGTAAGCACCAAGTAGGTGTGTTTACAAATGTAATGCTATAGCCAACAGAGTGTGCTTTATTTAATCATGCCCTTGCAACGTTTTTTTTTTTTTGTTTGTTAATTTGTATAAACTTTTAGCACATATCAAGTGTATATCATGCACTGGTGGGCAAAAATTTAGGACGAAGAGGAGAAATTAGCATAACAGCGGAACGAGCAGGCAGAAAGGACCGAAAGACCACTCAGGAGATAGACTAGGGTTAAGTACGGTAGGGCATGCTCATATATGCAGCATGACGTAGGGGGGTGGGGGAGTGTCGGTAGGGTATAAAGCACACAGGCAATATCCGCTCAGCAATTCGGTGAAAGTTATTGCACGGTGAACATCGGTTTGAACGACTTCGAGTTGCTGCCACCGTGTGATATGGCCAACAGGCAATCCAGTAGACGACATTTTAATGACTTTACCCAAAGTCGTGTCATTGGGATATTGGAAGAAAGTTGAAGTGTGAATAAAACTGATTTTCTTTTTTTCAAAAGAAAATCAGTTTTAAATATTAATTTCCGAAAAAATTTAAAATTCTAATAGCGTAATAACTGTAACATTTAACCACCTCGAATTACGTAAACAACAAAATGTCGATTTGCCAAGGTACTCCGACATATTACACTCAAACAACTGGAGAAGAGACGCAAATGGAAATATTCCTTACGGTAAAGAAGAAACCACGAGATTATATAACATGGATGAAATACGGGATTACACAATACAATTCTAAGTTTGAAGATGACAAACAGTTTTTTGGTAATGATCGGGAGTAACACGCTTTACCGCTGATTAGATGACATAGAGAGGTTGTGCTAAACTCAAAGCACCATGATAGGATCGGAAAAAGAGTTCGTAGATCAGGAAAACGACGAGATTTCTCTCAAAATGGTACGATAAGATAGGAAGAGGAATTCATAGATCAGGAGAATGAGAAGTGTTGACTCAAAGCGGCATGATAAGACAGGATGAGAACGTCATAGATTACGAGAAAAATAGGAGTTTACTCAAAGCGTCATGACAAATTATCCAGAGGAACTCGCAGAACAGGAGAATAACTAGTGTTTCCTCAAAACGGCATGATGCGAAAAGAAGAGGGTCACGGAACAGGAAAATTATATAATTTCCTTCAAAACGACAAAATAAGTAAGGAAGTAGAACTGATAGGTTAGGAGTATGACAAGAGTTCACTCAAAACGTAATGATAAGAGACGAAGAAGAAAACAGAGATCACGAAAAAGACATGATAAAAATACAAAGAACTTCGTAGATGTTCAAAACATATATTTTAATGCATTGAACTTCAAAAGAGGGCTTAGTTTTTTTCCGCAGAGTGCGCTTTGTTCATTTAAAATTTCGTAAAAAATAAAATTAATCAACTGCTGAATAAATTGTCGCATCGCTAATACTATTCTAATTGTGTTCGGTATTTTTTTCGAAAAAAAATTATTAAATATATTCGCAAAATTTAGTGTAATCACTTTCATGGTTCTTGATGCATTGTAAAGGGTGTCTGTCTCACCCATATAAAACAAAAACGAAAATAACACGATCGCAGAAGTGTTTTTTTATTACTATGTGACACATCATCCAACTCTTCTGTGCTAGTACTAAATCACTTTCAAAAACAGGGAGTGGGGTGGCATTTTCGGCCCTCCTTATTGCACAATAAGTAAAGAGCCCCGTTAGACCCCGACTAACTACATGACGTACCCCGAAGTCCCGAATACACGGGACTCCTTCTGTGTTAAGGGACCGGTCTTCCCCTTACTACCGACAGATTTTGAATCTTCGATTCAAACTTCTGAATGAATGCTTCAGTAACTTTGATAGCAGTCTTTTACTGCTGGTCCATCAAAAGATTTAGTAACCCATATACAATTTAACTGAATGTTGACAGACAGGAAAAAGGTGAGGCTGTAGGTTCAACCATTTGGTAATTAAGAATGGACAATTTTTCAGTTAGAAAAGCTCCAAAAGAAAGTTAATAATAATATTTAGAGTAGAATGTTTGCATTGCCTTTGGCTAAACTGCAAAGTCGGTGGAAATCTACGTTTTATACTGCGAATTCATGTTTTCTTTTATTTCATTACTTTATTTTATGTGTGGTGTTTACATTTATAAGTTTCTTTCTAGTGTAGACGGGGCAGTCATTTATGTTTTTATTATATGCAACTTTAAGTTTGCTTTAATGTATTTATGCTGGAAAGGGCGTGTTGTAGTATTTCATTTATCATTCGGTTTAATTTATTTAAATATCTTCAGGGCACCTTATATATGCTACGTCGAAAGATTAATTGCGTCCTCTTGAAAGTCATGTAGTCAACGGTCCGCATCCACTTCTGACAAAGGTGGACAGAAATTCATTTTTGGCTTAGTGTATGTCGTCTTGATAAATTTATGTGCGTGTATATGAGTTATTATTATGATAAATAGAAGGTAACAGACTTCTGGCGAGAGGACGAAATACCATTTCTTTAGCTATATATGAGGAGCGCTAGGCACGGAAAACTTCACTAAACTTCCATCTTAGCACCTGCAGGAAGAGTTTAAAGAAGAAGTAGGTTGTCTAGATGAAAACCTGCGAGGCATTTGCCTGTTCGCAAACTACTAAAAATATGTGCAGGCTGACGGAAATTTTTAGGCAGACAGGATATCAGATGCATGGTGTTTTCAATCGAAGATCAGAACGTTTAGTGAAAGATAATTACTTTGAAAAATTATTATTAAAATGACCGGTTGACAAAAAATTGCGAGGTTACAAAAGAAGCTAAATTTCATAACTTTTAGCTTTGGTTCTTTAATTTTCATTTGTATGTGTGGATTTTCGGAGTTGCCTTTTTTTCCCTGCCAGGATAACTTTTCGGTTACCGGGACTCTGAAATAAACACTCCTACAATACGGGATAAAATTGTTTGGAAGAATTCTAAATCCTTTAGTTGTCTGTATAAAATCTCAAACAGAACCGCAAAAAATGTTCACATAAATAAACACCACGAATAAAAATAAACACCACGAATCGCCAGCAAGATATGTGCCAATATGAGTTAAACGAATACAGAGATGAGCAGAGGTTAACCATTATGGCACGTTCCATCAGAAGTTATAAAACGCGAAACTCATTGGTAATTTGATTGCTACTGAAGTGAGTAATGTTCCGCAAAACACAGTACATCGAACTCTGCTGAAAGTGGGGTACGTAGTCGCAGGCCTCTTCGAGTATTTATGCTGACGTAGGTTCACGGTGGAATGCTCCTGCAATGGGCCCGCGAGCAAAGAAAATATTGATTTTCTTGCTTTTGTAAACAAAAATGTATAAACATAGTGATGAAATTTACATTCAAGCAAAGGATGCAGAAGCAGGTTTTTTATCATACAATATATGGTAACTGTTTTACTAGAACATAAGCATAAGGAAATTCTAAAGTTCCTTTT
This sequence comes from Macrothele yani, assembly GCA_039090855.1. Taxonomy (NCBI): domain Eukaryota; kingdom Metazoa; phylum Arthropoda; class Arachnida; order Araneae; family Macrothelidae; genus Macrothele; species Macrothele yani. The sequence goes on from CM077034.1 coordinate 139,602,943, forward strand.
AATCTAATCGTTGCACTATACATGGTCGAAATAAATCTAGCTATGCAGAATAGATTCAGTTTTAATAATTTCCGTTATTCGAAATGAATTTAGTTATAAATTCATTCACTTATGTAAAGAATTGGTGTTTCATACATACGATGTTTATGAAGATGAATAACGCTTTGTTCCCTAGAGCAACAAAACTTGTATTAACTCCAGTTCTGCATGCCTTTATGAAATGCGTTGGAATATTTAAGTTCAGAGGTAAATTATGTCATTTTAATTACAAATCTTTATGGATAGATTTATTTCTTATATTGAAATTTAAAATAACTGCAAACCCAAGAATTTTTATTTGAATTTTACGTTTACTCTTAAAGAATAGGAACAAGAGCGATAATTTCAGCCTTATATTTGCTGCGGTAATAGTGCTAATCGAGAAAACTGAAGACTTCATGGGGCAGTTTGCTTCGTCCTTTTTCCCGAAATTTAGCTCACCGGTAGCTGTTATTCATCGTAAAATATATATGTGCAGTAAATAACATTGAAATTTTTCATTTGTAAAAGGGATGTACGAGACAAAAATGTGACAATATTTTCTTTATCAAATGTTTCAAACATAAGAAGAGTCTTAATCATTATATTTTTTACAAATCGAATATATTTAATTTAAACACAATAAAGCAGCATCAATTGGAAGTGCTTGTTTAGGTCGTAATGCACTGCGTCGAAACGGAAAGGAGCTGTGCTTTCCAGGTTGCGCTGTGGTCAAAGCGCTGGCTTCTGATCATTCTTGCGAGATGTGTCCGGGTTCGAATCAAAGTAAGAAATTGATGTTCTGCTTTACTAACAGCAACGGCTCTTTCATTTTGAACCAGTGGCCGTAAACTATGGATGGGCGGTGGCTTATAGCCCTGAGAGTTGATCTCGGTGGTCGATAAACTTTCGATTAAAAAAATGTGAACTGCAAACCTCTGCTCATACAAACCAACACTATTCTACAAGGTAAAACCTATGCAGTAATAAAAAACATTTTTCAATAGCACACATTCCACAATGATTCCATCACCGCCAAGCCTTCCTTCCTCACATTGCGAAGCTACAATAACCTCTGAGACTAGTTGTCTGCAATAACAATACCAGTCGCAAACCGTCTCAGTGGATATAGTAATATTACATTGTGAGGTTTCTTCAATCATCTTATCGTAAGACAATCCTTTATCTAAACGATAAGTCAGAATCATCTCTCTATCAATAGGAATCTGATCTTAAAATAACCACGTGCCATGTGTACAGGAAAAGCACTCATCATTCCCTGATTCGTGCTTCTTCCGACACCTAAATTGTCCTAAACGATGAGACGCATCGACACGTAGTGTCATGAGATGGCCCTCACTACATCTTTTAGAGATGAAAACAAACCCTGTTGTTCACACCAGGAAATAGACGTTCCTGATCCTTCTGAAATCCATTTTACAAGATCGCCGGAGCAAATATCTCGAAATAACTTTCCTGACTAGCTATAACGATGAGCATGAAAATGCTAGAAGATCGGAAGAGAGCTGCCATCTATATATCTAACGTTGAAGTTTATGCCGAGGATCCGCCGTAGATGTGCGTACGGGCAACTGATAGAGTTTGAACGAGACCGTATCATCGGGATGAAAGTGGCATGTTGGCCAACGAGCCGATTTGGTAGCTATTTGGGCCAGCGGTCGGCCAATACGGTGCGATCGAGTTAGGAGCAATGGACACGGGAGGGCACCCAGACACGGAGGACTAGCTCTGGACAACCCAGACACATCACCAGCAGATAGGACTGTATAATCGTAAGAGCGGCTTGCGCAGATGCAACGTCATCCTTCACCAATATCAAGAGACATATGGCGGCTGTACCAGTGATTCCTGTGTCCGCCAGAACCATTTTCAGACGTCTGGCAGAGGCGCATCTGTACTCTCGACGGTCCTTACGTTTTCTACCATTAACACCTGACCATCGTCGGTGTCGATTGCAGTACTGTCATCAGCGAGCAACGTACAATGCTACGGACTGGTGACGTATAGTGTTCAGCAAAGAATACCGCTTCTCTATGGGAACGGACGACCACCGGGTCAGAGTGTGGAAGACCGCAGGTGAGTGCTACAATCACAACCTCATTGTACAGCAGTACACGTTCCAAACTGCAGGCGTGATGGTATGGTGATACATCGCGTATGACACCCGGACATCTCTCGCTGTGATCGGAGGGACGTTAGCAGTCGAGTGCAACGTACAGGAGATCCTTTAGCCCAATGTGAAGCCTTTCCTGGCGGAGCAGCCCGGAGCCACTTTTCAACAAGATAACGCCCGTCCGCACACGGTTCCGGTTTCACAGGGCTGTCTACGTTATGCTTCGAGGCTTCCGTGGCCTGCTAGATCGCCTGATCTCTCACCCATGGAGCTCGTGTGGGAGCAGATGTGACGCTAGCTTTCTCCATGTCCCGGTGTTCGTGATTTAGAGCGTCAGTTGCAAGACGTGTGAGCCAATCTGTTCTAGAATAACATACGGCGTCTCTTTGACTCCATGCCGGACCGTATCACTGCATGTATTCGAGCACGAGGCTGTCCGACACAGTAGTAACGCTTACCGGAATGTGTACCGTATGTCCGCGGAAAATCGGCCCGCCCATGTGTTATTGTAATCACCTCTGTCCTATGGTTTGTACCATCTCACTATTAAAATCGCATTGCATCTGACGCCTCGTTCCTGGCTGCCGCCCCCTCTAGTGGGCGCTGTAGGTGTCTAACCGGCCGGCGGCCCGAAGCATGGCGGTCGATAAAGATCATTTGCGGCACTGTTTTTTATTCATGTTTAATTTAGTTAAAAGTGCGAGTGATGTATGCGTTTCAATATTGTTAGTCGTACGGTGAAACGGTTATGAGTGAGAGGACGTGTCGAGAATGGTTTGTCAGGTTTAAGAAAGGTGATATGAGATTGGAAGACAAGCCACGTGCAGGTAGACCGCAGGAACCAGCAGACGAGGAGCTGGAATCGCTGTTTAAAGAGGATGCCACACAATCGACCACGCAACTGGAGAAACATTTTAAAGTAGCACAGTCGTCTGTGGCAGGCGTCTACAGACTTTGGGAAAGATCCAGAAGATTGGTAAGTGGGTTCCGCAGTCTTTAACATAGCGTAATATTAGTTAACGATTGGGCATCAGCCTGTCGTTGTTGAAGAGGTTTCAAGGGAAGATATTCTTGTGAAAAGTTGTCACTGGGAATGAAAAAGATGTCTTTTGCGACAACCCGGTTCGAAAGTGATGCTGGGTTTTTTTTTTGAAATGACCCCCCAAAATATGTCATCCATATTTTGGGGGGTCAATTCAAAAATAAAATCGCAACTATTGCACATGGTGACATTTCAAATTTAGAAAAAAAGTGTTTTTCGTGCCACCCTAATACACTGCCGGACAATTGCTAAGGACGGATGACAATAGCAACGATATCAACCATAAAATGGAAGGCAGGAAAATGTGGAAATTACCATAAGTGCGGGATACAGTAAGACGTGCTGTGCGTATGCAAATTTTGGATTGCCGAACTTGTTCGTGACGTCATAGCACTGATAAGAGATATAAAGGATTTGACGCGTATTGACCGTTGTTGTTCAAACGCAAAGTTGAAAGGGAAAGAATCAATTGACGAACTTGCAATTTTCAGTATGTCTTCCCGACATCACCTAGATGATTGTACGCGTGGCCGTATTATTGGCAAGATTGAAGAAGGGCGAAAAATAACAGATGTTGCCAGGGAGTTCGACGTCAGCCACAGTGTTGTTTCAAGGCTTTGGAAATCATTTCAAACAAATATAGAGTGTAGCAAACGTCACGGAGGTCGTGTTCGTAGTACGACACCTGCAGAAGATCGGTACATAGTGCTATCAACAAAAAGACACGGGCGCAGCACAGCTAGTGAGGTAGCAAATCAGTTTATGGCTGCTACTGGCAAGCGGATCTCCCGAAAAACTGTCGCCAGACGCTTGCATGAAGGAGGACTACACGCCCGCCGTCCTGTTGTGTGCATCCCATTGTCCAGACGTCACCGTACCGCCCGTTTGCAATGGTGCCATCAACATCGCAATTGGACTGATAACGACTGGTCTGCTGTCCTCTTTTCAGATGAGAGTAGATATAGTCTATCGTCTGATTGTCGACGACAACTGATCCGGCGTGATAGTGGTACTGCATATTGTCCAGCAAACATACAGGAAAGGGAATGATGTCCGACATGTAGTGTCATGGTATATGCTGGCATCATGATCAATGGCCGTACGTACCTCTATGTGCTTCCAACTGGGACTATGACTGGCCAACGATACATTAATGATGTTCTGCTACCTCATGTTCGCATGTTCCGTTGTACTGTCGGTGATAGATTCATTTTCATGGACGACAACGCAACATGTCATCGAACAGTCGCTGTCCAGGAATGTCTTGAGAGCGAGGATATTGAACGCCTCGTGTGGCCAGCACGTTCTCCATATCTGAATCCCATTGAAAATGTGTGGGATGCTTTGGGGAGGAGTCTTGCTGGTCGCCAATGCCCTCCAATAAACAAGGACACCTTCATCCGTGCACTGACAGAGGAATGGTATAAATTACCCCAACAGCTGCTTGATAATGTTGTGCAAAGCATGACACGATGAGTGGAATCTTGCATCGCCCTCCATTTTGGCCATATCCCGTATTGACATCTTACGCCGGAAAGCCTGCGGACGGTAATTGCAGTTTTTTCAAGTTTACGTATTCTGCACAAAATGGCCTGTTTGTCCCTTGAACACGTTCCAAAGCCTTCTGGATTTCAGAGCACAGTAAATTGTCTTTCTTGTAATGTCCTGGCATTCTGACATTATTTTATTTCACTTGGCATCCAACCACACTTGCTTTTTTTGCGCTATATAGCCGTTTATGATCCGTCCTTAGCAATTGTCCAGCAGTGTATTACCGTAAGATGGAATTCATAGCGCTTGAATTGAACAGGACTTGATATAATTTGAATCATAAGTATTTGCGATCGTAAAAAATTACTGATAATTTTAGTACGCTGGATTTTTGATGGTCGTTAAAGATAAATCTGTTGAGATAAGTTACGTGTAGCATTAAAACAACCGGCTATGCCAAGAACTAAACGAAACAGCCAACAACAGCGTCGAAATGCAGACGCGGCAAGGAAAAGGGTCAAGACAATGGAAGAAGAATATCGTGCAAAAGTACAGATTTGTAACACGGAAATGCACCACGAACATCGCAAAGACCCACAGTACCAAGCAGAAGAACAGATTAGAAACACGGAAGCGCAATAACAACATCGCAAAATCCCACAGTACCGAGCAGAAGAACAGATTCGTAACACGGAAGCGCAACACGAACATCGCAAAAACCCACAGTACCGAGCAGAAGAACAGATCCGTAACAAAACGGAAACGCACCAAAACCATCGCAAAAACGAACAACCCGAGCAGAAGAACAGATCCGTAACACGGAAGCGCACCAAAAACATCGCAAAGACCCACAGTATCGAACATAAGAACAGATTCGTAACATGGAATCGCAACAAAAACATCGCAAAAACCCACAATACCAAGCAGAAGAACAGATTCATAACATGGAAACGTGCCAAGAACATCGGAGAAACCCACAGTACCGGGCTGAAGAAAAGATCCGTAACACGAAAACGCACCAAGAACATCGCAAAACCCCACAGTACCGAGTAGAAGAACAGATTCGTAACACGGAAGCGCACCAAGAACATCGCAAAAACCCACAGTATCGAGCAGAAGAACAGATTCGTAACACGGAATCGCACCAAAAACATCGCAAAAACCCACAATACAGAGCAGAAGAACAGATTCATAACATGGAAACGTGCCAAGAACATCGCAGAAACCCACAGTACCGAGCAGAAGAACAGATCCGTAACACGGAAACCCACCAATATCATCGCTAAAAGCCACAGTAGCGAGCAGAAGAACAGATCCGTAACACGGAAACGCACCAAGAACATCGCAAAAACCCACAGTACCGAGCAGAAGAACAGATTCGTAACACGGAAGCGCACCAAGATCATCGCAAAAACCCACATTACCGAGCAGAAGAACAAGCTCGCAATACTGAAACCCGTAGAATGGCTAGAGAAGGTGACGATAACTGGGAAAATTTTGAAAAGAATTTTGATGAGAAAATAGGGGACGGTCCAATACATGCTCTTGTCTGTTACGGAAGATAATGGTTCAAGTCATCAGTTAGAACTTATCCAAAGATAGTTTGATTGAAAAAGGTTTTAGTAACAATTTCATTTCATCTGTATACAGGCTAGATCAGAGAGATGAACGTGATATTTCCTGCCACACATGCTATAGAGAAGTTTCTCGTGGTAATATTCCTAAATATATGTCTTAAGAATGGATTAGACTTTCCTGAATTGCCAGACTGCTTACAAAATTTAACTCCACTAGAAGAGCGTAATGTCGCTGCACAGATACCATTTATGTGTATAAGAGCTTTTGGAGTAGACCAACAGTGTGGTCCAAAAGGATCTGTTATCAATGTTCCAAATCCAGTGGATCGTACTGTGTCAATACTACCATTTTTCAGACACGTTTATTATTAAATTAAAGCTAAAACGTCGGATGACATACCAAAGCCATTACATGTGTGAATCAGTTTGCCCACGAAAAAGTTTTTGATGCTGCAAAGTATTTGGTAGAACAAGAACTTTACCATTTAGAAGGAATAACTCTTTATCATGACTGGCTATTTACACTGACGGAAAAAAATATCCCAACACCAAGAAGGTTGTTTGTTAGATAAACGACAGTTGGTAGGCGGTGAGAGTACATCTGTAAGATGACGTATATGCAACTTTCGCGCTAGGTGCATACTAGTGGCGCTAGTAGCGCCCCTCGGAACATGCAAAGCAGGTTTGCTGTAAATACGTGCTGTAACGTTCGTGAGCGTTAGTTATCGTTGACATTGGACGTAGTGTGTTGATGTTAGTTAAGAATGCCTTTAAGAAGACGAAGAAGCCATTATAAACAGCTCACGGAGTTTGAACGAGGTCGTGTAAAAGGGCTACGAGAAGGTGGATTTTCTTTCCGCAATATTGCAGAACGACTTGGCAGGAATCTAGCCACTGTGCACGATTGTTGGCAGCGGTGGTCAAGGGAAGGTACTGCCTCAAGAAGATCGGGTTCCGGCCGTTCACGTGGAACTATTGAGAGGAAAGACCGGCGTGTACGGCGAATGGCCATGGCGCATCGTAATGCGTCTGCGGCAGCAACTCGAGCTGCAGTTGCCACCACAGTGACACAACGAACTGTTACAAATCGGTTACTTGAAGGACAGCTCCGAGCCAGACGCCCTGTAGCGTGCATTCCACTTACTCCAAACCACTGCCGTTTACCACGTCATGATGTCAAGCTAGAGCTCTTTTTTTTTTTTTTTTGATTGGAGGTTTAACGACCCCCGTGAGCAACTCAATGGGCTATAAGCAGTCGCCCGTCCCTAATTTAGGGTCACTGGTTCCAGGGAAGGGAGAGAGCCAGTGCCGTAAGACAAACACAACATCCATGCCTCACAGGGATTCGAACCCGGACCCCTTGCGGACGAATGATCATAGGCCAGCGCCTTAGACCACTGAGCCACCGGGTCGGCCTAGAGCTCATTGGAGGACGGAGTGGAGATCCGTAACACGGAAACGCACCAAGAACATCGCAAAAACCCACAGTACCGAGCAGAAGAACAGATTCGTAACAAGGAAGCGAACCAAGAACATCGCAAAAACCCACAGTATCGAGCAGAAGAACAGATTCGTAACACGGAAACGTACCAATATCATCGCTAAAAGCCACAGTACCGAGCAGAAGAACAGATCCGTAACACGGAAACGCACCAAGAACATCGCAAAAACCCACAGTACCGAGCAGAAGAACAGATTCGTAACACGGAAGCGAACCAAGAACATCGCAAAAACCCACAGTATCGAGCAGAAGAACAGATTCGTAACACGGAAACGTACCAATATCATCGCTAAAAGCCACAGTACCGAGCAGAAGAACAGATCCGTAACACGGAAACGCACCAAGAACATCGCAAAAACCCACAGTACCGAGCAGAAGAACAGATTCGTAACACGGAAGCGCACCAAGAACATCGCAGAAACCCACAGTACCGAGCAGAAGAACAGATCCGTAACACGGAAACGCACCAATATCATCGCTAAAAGCCACAGTACCGAGCAGAAGAACAGATCCGTAACACGGAAACGCACCAAGAACATCGCAAAAACCCACATTACCGAGCAGAAGAACAAGCTCGCAATACTGAAACCCGTAGAATGGCTAGAGAAGGTGACGATAACTGGGAAAATTTTGAAAAGAATTTTGATGAGAAAATAGGGGACGGTCCAATACATGCTCTTTTCTGTTACGGAAGATAATGGTTCAAGTCATCAGTTAGAACTTATCCAAAGATTGTTTGATTGAAAAAGGTTTTAGTAACAATTTCATTTCACCTGTATACAGGCTAGATCAGAGAAATGAACGTGATATTTCCTGCCACACATGCTATAGAGAAGTTTCTCGTGGTAATATTCCTAAATATATGTCTTAAGAATGGATTAGACTTTCCTGAAATGCCAGACTGCTTACAAAATTTAACTCCACTAGAAGAGCGTAATGTCGCTGCACAGATACCATTTTATGTGTATAAGAGCTTTTGGAGTAGACCAACAGTGTGGTCCAAAAGGATCTGTTATCAATGTTCCAAATCCAGTGGATCGTACTGTGTCAATACTACCAAGACATTTTTCAGACACGTTTACTATTAAATTAAAGCTAAAACGTCGGATGGCATACCAAAGCCATTACATGTGTGAATCAGTTTGTCCACGAAAAATTTTTGATGCTGCAAAGTATTTGGTAGAACAAGAACTTTACCAGTTAGAAGGAATGACGCTTTCTCATGACTATCTATTTACACTGACGGAAAAATATATCCCAACACCAAGAAGGGGTTTGTTAGATAAACGACAGTTGGTAGGCGGTGAGAGTACATCTGTAAGATGACGTCTATGCAACTTTCGCGCTCGATGCATACTAGTGGCGCTAGTAGCGCCCCTCGGAACATGCAAAGCAGGTTTGCTGTAAATACGTGCTGTAACGTTCGTGAGCGTTAGTTATCGTTGACATTGGACGTAGTGTGTTGATGTTAGTCAAGAATGCCTTTAAGAAGACGAAGAAGCCATTATAAACAGCTCACGGAGTTTGAACGAGGTCGTGTAAAAGGGCTACGAGAAGGTGGATTTTCTTTCCGCAATATTGCAGAACGACTTGGCAGGAATCTAGCCATTGTGCACGATTGTTGGCAGCGGTGGTCAAGGGAAGGTACTGCCTCAAGAAGATCGGGTTCCGGCCGGCCACGTGGTACTACTGAGAGGAAAGAACGGCGTGTATGGCGAATGGCCATGGCGCATCGTAATGCGTCTGCGGCAGCAACTCGAGCTGCAGTTGCCACCACAGTGACACAACGAACTGTTACAAATCGGTTACTTGAAGGACAGCTCCGAGCCAGACGCCCTGTAGCGTGCATTCCACTTACTCCAAACCACTGCCGTTTACCACGTCATGATGTCAAGCTAGAGCTCTTTTTTTTTTTGATTGGAGGTTTAACGACCACCGTGAGCAACTCAATGGGCTATAAGCAATCGCCCGTCCCTAATTTAGGGTCACTGGTTCCAGGGAAGGGAGAGAGCCAGTGCCGTAAGACAAACACAACATCCATGCCTCACAGGGATTCGAACCCGGACCCCTTACGGACGAATGATCAAAGGCCAGCGCCTTAGACCACTGCGCCACCGGGGCGTCCTAGAGCTCATTGGAGGACGGAGTGGAGATCCGTAACACGGAAACGCACCAAGAACATCGCAAAAACCCACATTACCGAGCAGAAGAACTGATTCGTAACACGGAAGCGCACCAAGATCATCGCAAAAACCCACAGTACCGAGCAGAAGAACAGGCTCGCAATACTGAAACCCGTAGAATGGCTAGAGAAGGTGACGATAACTGGGAAAATTTTGAAAAGAATTTTGATGAGAAAATAGGGGACGGTCCAATACATGCTCTTTTCTGTTACGGAAGATAATGGTTCAAGTCATCTGTTAGAACCTTATCCAAAGATTGTTCGATTGAAAAAGGTTTTAGTAACAATTTCATTTCATCTGTATACAGGCTAGATCAGAGAGATGAACGTGATATTTCCTGCCACACATGCTATAGAGAAGTTTCTCGTGGCAATATTCCTAAATATATGTCTTAAGAATGGATTAGACTTTCCTGAATTGCCAGACTGCTTACAAAATTTAACTCCACTAGAAGAGCGTAATGTCGCTGCACAGATACCATTTATGTGTATAAGAGCTTTGGGAGTAGACCAACAGTGTGGTCCAAAAGGATCTGTTATCAATGTTCCAAATCCAGTGGATCGTACTGTGTCAATACTACCATTTTTCAGACACGTTTACTATTAAATTAAAGCTAAAACGTCGGATGACATACCAAAGCCATTACATGTGTGAATCAGTTTGCCCACGAAAAATTTTTTGATGCTGCAAAGTATTTGGTAGAACAAGAACTTTACCATTCAGAAGGAATAACTCTTTCTCATGACTAGCTATTTACACTGACGGAAAAAAATATCCCAACACCAAGAAGGTTGTTTGTTAGATAAACGACAGTTGGTAGGCCGTGAGAGTACATCTGTAAGATGACGTCTATGCAACTTTCGCGCTAGGTGCATACTAGTGGCGCTAGTAGCGCCCCTCGGAACATGCAAAGCAGGTTTGCTGTAAATACGTGCTGTAACGTTCGTGAGCGTTAGTTATCGTTGACATTGGACGTAGTGTGTTGATGTTAGTCAAGAATGCCTTTAAGAAGACGAAGAAGCCATTATAAACAGCTCACGGAGTTTGAACGAGGTCGTGTAAAAGGGCTACGAGAAGGTGGATTTTCTTTCCGCAATATTGCAGAACGACTTGGCAGGAAGCTAGCCACTGTGCACGATTGTTGGCAGCGGTGGTCAAGGGAAGGTATTGCCTCAAGAAGATCGGGTTCCGGCCGTTCACGTGGAACTACTGAGAGGAAAGACCGGCGTGTACGGCGTGTGGCCATGGCGCATCGTAATGCGTCTGCGGCAGCAACTCGAGCTGCAGTTGCTACCACAGTGACACAACGAACTGTTACAAATCGGTTACTTGAAGGACAGCTCCGAGCCAGACGCCCTGTAGCGTGCATTCCACTTACTCCAAACCACTGCCGTTTACCACGTCATGATGTCAAGCTAGAGCTCTTTTTTTTTTTGATTGGAGGTTTAACGACCACCGTGAGCAACTCAATGGGCTATAAGCAGTCGCCCGTCCCTAATTTAGGGTCACTGGTTCCAGGGAAGGGAGAGAGCCAGTGCCCAAGGCATGGTGAAACTTTTGATATCGAAATGTTTTACGAATTAAAAACTGCCAGTAAGATACATCGTCTGTAGATGTGAATTTTCTCCATTGCCGGGCACTCACGGGAGAAATTTACGTATCCGATGTAAACTCCAACGAAATGTCGGCCTCCTAAAACAATAAAAGAGATCAGCAAAATTTTTGGATACCATGGCTCCATGTAAACGCTGAAAGGAGCAAGACCTTGTGCGACCATCATATTGATTCGCTATTGTACTGAAATGCATCAAATTCATAAAAAGCTGTGCACCAGGCAGCCAGTTTTGATTAAAGGAATTTCGTCCCTTTGGTTCACTAAACGCTCTCCCACATACACTGTAAAATGACATCACAACACATACACTAGTTCAACTGGGAACTACAATTTCTTCCAAAACGGAACTGCGCACCTGTGATAACAAAGGAAAACGAAGTTTATTCACCTTCAATAGTTGGTGGAGCCTCCACGAACGGCGATTACAGTTGCGACCCTCCGAGGCATACTCTCAACCAGGCGTTGTACGAAGGCTAGCGGTATTTTCTTCTACTCGGCTTGGAGAAAATAGGTCAGTTCCTTCACCGATTTCGGACGGTGGGAGCACCCCTAAAGTCGACGCTCCAACTCGTCCCAGAGGTGCTCGATAGGGTTAAGGTCCGGGCTCTGCGCACGCCAGTCTATTCTATTAACTACATTTTCACCATACCCGGCCATGGTGAACCTCGCAACATGACAGGTGGCATTGTCTTCCTGAAAGTAACATGGGTCCACCCCGTAAAACTTCCACAACGTAGGAAGCGCCTTGTCATCCAAAATGGTACAGTAGGTCTCGGCGTTGAGTCTACCAGGAATTTACACCAAGGATCCCGTGCCATACCAGGAGAAACACCCCCATAGCATAATTCCTCCACCACCGCCGAACTTCACAGTTGGCACATGACATTCCGACAGGAGGCGTTCTCCAGGCAGACGCCAACCCCAGACCCTGCCATCCGAACGGTAGAGGGTGAACCTTGATTCGTCGCTCCAGAGAACCTGTTTAAATAGTTCAACGGTCCACTGTCGACGTTCTTTGCACCACGTTAGCCGAGCAGCGCTATTGGACTTGGTGATCAAAGGCTTGTGGGCGGCAGCTCGTCCGTGATAACAGAGCAGATGGGCTTCCTTACGGATGGTATTAATCGAAAAACACTCCCGGATGCCTGTTGAAACTCCTCGTTGATGTGGCCCATCGATTTGGTGCGGTTCTTCCGAATGTCTCTGGCGAGCACCCGTCGGTCTCTAACTCCCAGTTTTCTGGGTCTACAGGGTAGGGGCACATTCCGACAGTCACTTCGCAACTTCCACTTGCCAATCACGTAGGCCACTCTCGATTCTGGGTACTTCAACTCGCTCGATATGTCACGTATGAATCTGCCATTTCTGTGATACCCGACGATTACACCACTCTCGAAATGAAAAAGCTCCGAACTGTGTGGCATCTTGCATGCGACTGGTTGCGTTGTTGTTTCCCGCACGATATTTTACGGCTTCGGCCATGGCGTGTATAAGTACCGCAGATATCGTCGATTACAGGGGTGTCCAATTACTTGTTATTACATAGTGTATTTTCACGCAGAATATTCCCCAAACCCTTATTTCTAAGATTTCTG